>BSBK01002946.1:2500-602500 GCA_027943335.1 Chamaecyparis obtusa
CAATTCCTTTCCTTCCTAGCCTTTCCTTCACTTCTCAACCCACTATAAACTTGCATAGTGTACAAGTGTCTAACTTTCTTAGTCTCTTTTTCTAAAGACTCAAAAACATTCCTGTCTCCTACCCTCATCCCAAGGTAAGTTAAGTTTTTAGATCTTTGCTAACTTGTCCATTGCTATGGAAATGGAATGTAATTAAAAATATGGGAAAGAGAGTCATTCTAGAAGGCATTCCCAAATTCATCATTACCAAAGATGACCCACTTAGAGAGGCAATATGGAAGCCTAGGAAAGTGAAAAGGGTAAAAATATGCCTCCTAACCCATGCACATGACTTGGGGCACTAAAAATGAATCTTAACTACACCATAGGACCCCATATAACCCTTCAAAAATTTTAGTAAAGTTTGCATTTGAAAATGGGGACTGATGTCATAAACCTTGGCTCCCTAAACCACTAACCATGCCTAAGGATACACAAGATAGCTTAAGGGTGAGGTAGGGTCCACATTTGACTTAGGCATGCCATCTCATCACAATAGTGTCAAGTGACACCTCACAAAAGTACACATCACATTACACACTTGGCATGCTTAGTAGATATTTAATATTTACATTTACATAATTGAATTTACATCAAATTATGCAATTACAAACATTTACAACAACATTCATACATGCATCACATTTACAAAATAAAATCATGTAACAACGAGGTCATTTTCTTCTTAGAGCCGACCTTGGTTTTAAATTGATTTCACATAGATCCATCATTGTTTCCTCGCATTTACAACCATGGTCACAATCCTGAACACTCAATTCAGACATCAGTATCGCATGAAATTGTTGCATATATAATCATATTGAAAATGAAACAAGATCTATGATACATCTAAATTCAATACATAGAGAAACTGCATTTCATGATTCATCATAAACATTATCCTCATAATACCCTAATTCTATAACATCGAAATGTAAACTCAATTTACACATAAACAAGTAATCCTAAGTTAATCATTGAATCATTACACTATCAGCATTTACTTTTCTATAAGGTAATGTAAAAAATGCAGAATTTAGAATTCATATATCATAAGGTAAGCATGAAACCAATACAAGCATGTAAAGAGTACGACTAACATATTCATCATATAAATTTATAAAAATTATCTCATAATGTCTAATGGTAGGAAGTCATAATCCAAACTAGGTCTAATGTCTCAAAATAATGTATCATCAAGATAAACCAAGTGTCAAAATAACTGTCAAGCTAAGATGGGTTGGGATAGGACCTCACATCCTCCCCCCTAGACATGAACTTCCTCCTAGAGTTCATCAAAATAGATGGGGTTATTGAGCTCTCAAGCATGTCATAATATATACTAAAAGAGTTTGAAGATGAGAAAAGGTCTATACTCCTTAATTAAAATTTAATTTAAAGGAACTCTAATGTTTATATCAATAATTCATTAATTTTCCAAGAGTACTAAAGATTTCAATATAATTTTAGGTTAAGTTGTAATGCTATTTTTACATTAGACAGTATACTGACCACATATATTGGCCCCATAAAAATAACATTATCAAGCTTTAAATTAATGACAATATAATGCCCTAAATACGGGACAAAACACAACAACAAAATTTTTTAAGCATACTTTACAACAACTATGGATACACATAAACTAACTAGATGAGATACTAGAGATGTAAAGACTAGTCACCAAATGTCGCATAGGGGAAATCGTGGCATGCACTAGTGTGCCAACCTCCCTACATCAACTAACAATAATTGGCACAATTAAATAGAGGCAATGTAATGAACATTAATTAAGTTAAAAAGTAAAACAATAAATAAACCACTTCTTTAATTAAATCATAGAAGTTTCCCCTTTTAATTAAAATAATCATTACTATATACCCTTTCAAGTTCCTTGAGAAAAAAATCAACTTATACAAATTGGTTTAGCATAGGATAATTTAAATATTTATTGTAACACTAACTCCTTAATTCCATTTATTAGTTTGGACAACATGTACGCTAATTTTATTAATAATTAAACAATTAAATCCCAAAATATTAATAAATTTGACTTCCAAAGTCTTACATACTTCTTTATCCAAATGAGTAGAAGCTCAAATACAATAAAATAAGTCATCGAAATATTAAATACAAAATAACAATAAAGACCTAAGTCCACTAAGTTTATTCCTCTTTTATATCTAAACTTATATTTATCTTAGAACTATGTAGCATGGATAATAGAATTTAATTCATCATTTTCTATGTTCCAAGGGTTTAAATTTAAATAAATTAATTAATTTTAGTACAAATTGAATCATTCCTACATTATTAATGGTTGTTTACTTGTAGAATACTATGACATAACAATAATAAAAGGATTTAGTACAACAAGTACTAGATCATAATTTAACGAAATAATTTAAATTTCCTTTAACCAATTTATCAAACGAATATATCAAATATATTTATCCAACATAGCACTAAATCAAAGATATTAAGTCAACTCAAATAATTTCTTACTATTCAAATTTCCAAGAAAAATTCTTTTAATATAATATAATATTTTTTTCAAAAGAATCAAAAGTTTAATTATTAATTAAATACGGAGATCACAACGTCCATTACATGATATCAATTAATTTATTTTCTTAAATAATAAAAAATATGAATGCTCAAAAAACAACAAAAAAACATAAAGTAACAATAGTGTATACTATTAACAGAAACAAATAAAGAATTCATTTTGGCTTCCCAAACCCTAATCTAAAATTAGGGTTTGGGCCACTTAAAAATATGAGGAAACCCTAATCTCTATTATTTGTGCATTGCAGGAATGGATGAGAAAAGTATGGAGTGAAGAGGAATTTTTTTTTTGAATGTGTTCTCATATGAGAACAGGTGTGTATATGTACACATCATGTGCATATACACACTCATTTTCACATGAGAATGTAGGAACGAATCTGCAAGACTTTAAAAAAAAAACAAAAAAAACATAAGGGTTTCTTTCTCTCCATATGTTGGTATAACTTCTAGTCTTCTTTTGTTGAGTATACATGCAATCCTTATTTAGTTTATGCTAACGAAACCAGGGTTTCATTTTTATCCTAACATTTTCTTTCAGTATACATTTTTTTGTTTAAAAATTTTGATATGCTTATTATTTATTTTAATATACTATTTATCTTACTGTAAGATAATTACGAGTCAAGGGTTTTAAACCCTGGTATGGGTCAGGTCTGGGGGCCGAAGCCATACTCTCCTGTTTGCGCATGCGGGAAGTTTTTTTTAAGTTAAACAGGCACCCAGAAAAAAATATGAGAAACTGACTTGTTGCAGGCCAACTCCTGTCTATGGAGGACTACCTTGAAAATAAGTGAGGGAGGGCTGCCAGCAGCCCAACGACAAGGGTTGCACATGGCAGCCTCACCGGCTCAGCCTTCCCCATGGGGAAGGCTGTCAGGCAATGCTACCATGCGCAACACCACTGTGTGCGATGGTGGTAGCATGTCGCTGCCCACGGGTGTGAGGCTTTGGCCCCCGACATTGAAACTTAGGGCTTCACCCTTTTTTTATTTTAAAAAAAAATTATTATTTCTTTTTATTTATTTTAATTTATAATTAGTTTAAAATAATTTAAGTTGTATTCCCTTTTCAAATGTATACTAAACTTTCTATAAATTAAACAATAGGATAAAATATAGGATTGAAATCATAATATAGAAATATGGTTAATTCATTCACAGGGATTTCAGAAATTAATAAATCATTTAACAATTTTCAAAGACATTTAATAGTTAAAAAAATTCATATTTTCACATAAGCTTGAAACAATTGCCTTTTCCTTAATAATTGCAGGAAATTTATCTACAAAGAAATAATCAATATTGATAAGAAATATTTTGAAATACACCTAATACTAATTTCTTCTTCCAAGAGGATTTAATCAAACTTTAATTACAACTTTTCTCTTTACAAGTTCATGTATTACAATTTGAATAGAACAAAATCATTTAGGCTTGTCACACCTAAAATATTCTTTTAATTTTCTTTCAACTTCAAATCTGAAACTTCATCTTTTCATGTTCAAGAAAAACCTATAACACAAAGGCATTTACCACATGACCATGGAGGCTTACCTCCCAGCCTAGGCCATTTCATGGCCACCCCGAGCTAGAGAAACAAAGAAGGATGGGATACAAACAATCAACAGCAAGAGACATAGACATCGCAAATTTCACTCTCCATCCCAAGCTTGCACATAGGATCATAATTGATCCAAAAATGAGTGAAGGTGGAAACATCACATATGGAGATGCCATACTTAAACAAAATAATTATTACAAATCATTCTTACATGCCTTCACAAGGCTCATTACCAACATACCAGCTCATCACAAGAGCATCAACACATCCCTTATGGCGCCCAACTATAACATAAGTAGGCCTCAACGATGCCCATACATCTAGCCTCTCAACATAGAAATTTTCCAACTAATCCCTTTACCCCAAGACATTCTCAAATCCTCCCAAGGATGAGAATTATCTTGCACACCCAAAACATATTCACAAACATGAAATGAGAACAATAGCAAAATTCATAGGAGCACAATGAAACTAACATCACAAATTCCCACAAAAGTTTTATCTTTACAACACAATTACAAACATGAATATGATAGATCTACCAACCTTTTTCTTACGCAATGGCAACGGAGAATTGTAGAAGAGTGATTCCTTTCCTTCATAGCCTTTCCTTCACTTCTCAAGATTCTTGTTTCTCCCACTCTAAACTTGCATAGTGTACAAGTGTCTAAATTTATTAATCTCTTTTCCTAAAGACTCAAAAACATTCCTCCCTCCTACCCTCATTTCAAGGTAAGTTAGGTTTCTAGATCCTTGCTAACTAGACACTTTCCCCTTGCTATGGAAATGAAATGCAATTCAAAATATGGGAAAGAGAGTTATCCTAGAAGGCATTCCCAAATTCGTCATTACCAAGATGGCCCACTTAGAGAGGCAATATGGAAGCCTAGGAAAGTGAAGAAGGTTAAAATTATCCCCCTAACCCATGCACATGACTTGGGGCACTAAAAAAAAACCTTAACTACACCATAGGACCCCATATAACCCTTTAAAAATCCTAGTAAAGTTTGCATCCGAAAATGCGGAATGATGTCATAAACCACTAACCAATCCTAGGGATACACAAGATAACCTAAAGATGAGGTAGGGTCCACATTCCACTTAGGCATGTCATCTAATCACAATAGTGTCAAGTGACACCTCACAAAAGTACACATCACATTACACACTTGGCATGCCTAGTGGATAGTTAACATTTAAATTTACATAATTAAAATTACATCAAATTATGCATTTAAAAATATTTACAAAATCATTCATACATGCATCACATTTAAGAAATAAAATCATGTAAAAAATGAGTTCATTCTCTTCTTAGAGCCGACCTTAGTTTTAAATTGATTTCACATAGATCCATCCTTGTTTCCCCGCATTTACAGCCATGGTCATAATCCTGTACACTCGATTCAGATGTTAGTATCTCATAAACTCAATGCATATATAATCAAATAGAAAGTGAAACAAGAACAATAATAACATCTAAACTCAATACATAAAGAATCTACATTCCATGAGTCATGAACATAATCCACGTTATACCCTAATTCTACAAACATCAAAATGTACATTCAATTTTTACATAAGAAAGTAACCCTAAGTTAATCATTGAACCATTACACTATCATCATTTACTATTTTATAAAGTAACATAACAAATGAATAATTCATGATTCATATATCATAAGGTAATCATAAAACCAATACAAGCATGTAAAGAGTATGACTAACATCATCGTTATATAAATCTATAAACATCATCTCTTAAATTTTGATGGTAGAAAGTCATGATGCAAAATAAATGTAATGTCTCTAACAATGATTCAACAAGATAAACCAAGTGTCAAAACAAATTTCAATCTAAGATGGGTCAGGGTAGGACCTCATATCCTCCCCCCTAGGCATGAACTTCCTCCTAGAGTTCATCGAATAGATGGGGGTATTGATCTCTCATATGTGTTGTGTCCTCCCAAGATGATGTGACCTCATCATAGAAATCCCACTGGACCCTAACCTGGTCCAGCACTTGACCTCAAAGGGCTAGGGTCCTATGAGCCAGTATATGTATTGCATCCAAAGCCAGTTGTCCATTCGACTCCACCTATAAAGCATCTCAATCAATGATATGAGACTCATCATAAATATACTTCCTCAAAATAGATACATGAAAGACATTGTGGATGCATGATAGGCTAGGTGGAAAATCTAAATGATATACTACTGGGCCTATCCTCTCTAAAATCTTAAAAGGTCCAACAAAGCGAGGGGCTAGCTTAGAACCCTTTCCAAATCAGATTGAGCTCTTATGTGTTCGCACTCTCAAAAAGACTCGGTCGCCAACCAAATACTCTCTATCAATCCTCCCAGCATCTGCATACTTCTTCTGTTGATCCTGGACCTCTCTAAGATGCTACCTGATTAGATCTACCTGTTCCTCCATTTGTTTGACCAACTCTAGACCAATAGAAGCTCTATCCTCAATCCTATCCAACCTCAACGGTGTCCTACAAGTTCTTCCATACAAGGGCTGGTAGGAACGCATACCCAATGATGAATGATGCCCATTATTATAGGCAAACTTGACTAAATGTAGGTACTCCTCCCACCTAACTTGATGATCCATCACATACATGTGTAGCATGTCCTCTAATATTTGATTAACTCTCTAAGTTTGACCATCTGTCTCTGGGTGATATGTTGTGCTGAAATTGAGCCCGGTGCCCAAAACGGTCTCAAGGTCTCTCCAAAAAGATGACGTAAAAAGAGAATCCCTGTCTAATATAATCGTGCATGGAATACCATGAAGTCTGACAATATCTCTCAAAAATAGCTATGCCACTGCAAGTGCTATGAACGTAGTACGAATGGGTTAGAAGTGGGCTAACTTGGTCAACCTATCCACTGTCACCATAATAGCATCATGGCATCAAAAAGACATAGGAAGACCAAATATAAAATCCATGGATATAATGTCCCAGTTCCACTCAGGTATCTCATGTGGTTTGATGCAGTCAAGGTTTGGGAATCCAATTAAGGACCGACCGACCTTGCAGCCAAACCAATATGCAACAAAAATACACAACAATAACAACAGATCTAATAAATAATAGAAATATTTATTCATCAAATTACTGATTACATGCAATGTTTCAAGCTATAAGGCCTTCCCAGTTACGACCAAATACAAAGCAAGTAACAATCTACAATATCTCACAGGATCCAAATCTTTTCCAAAACATCAGTACTCAGCTAGCCCAGGTCTGCAACACACAACACACTGGTAGGCACCCAGGAAATATCTAAATTTATACTCAAACTTCCAAGCAGTCTTCCTACTCCTAAGCTCCAAGGCTACTAACTCTTCCTACTCCCAATCTGATTCCCTAAACAACTACCCAAGCATCCTATAAATATTGATTCCTAGCCACAAGTCGGCTGATGAAACAATTAACCCACACAAACAAATATTAAATGCCAAAACATCAGTCGACTCTCAAATAGCCTTACAAATAAACAAACTCTCCAAGATGGCCCCAAGTAGTCATCAGATCCACATAGAAGAATGCAACATGCCAGATCTAGGTCCCCACATGTCTAATGGTCAATCCATAACCTGAGGAGTGCGACCCAAATCAACAAAACCATTTGGCCAAGCTAATCCATCAAAACAAGCCAATTCGATAAGCAGGAACACTGAGTGCAATAGAGAAATAACCAAGTTCCAGAAACTGACCACACCAAGCATGACCGAGCAACATAGTTATTGTCAAGTGCTAGGAGGAATCGACGCCTTCAGTCACTGAGCATTCTTCAGAGACTGAGCACCCTACTAACCACTGAAACCAAGCAACCAGTCTCCCAAACTGAGCAAGTACTCCACCAAACTAAGATCAAAACTAATAATCTACCTCCAAAGACAAACATATTTTTGGTTGATACAGGATTGCCAAGAATCATAGGATGCTCCTGCATCAGACGCCCCAGGTAAGAAAGATTTTCTCATAAGGAAATCAGGAACACCTCAAGGGAATCAAAACAGGTATGCCAAATCTGTTCTTCACCCATATCTCCTCTTGTCCTCCATTCCAAGTAGTCTTCACTTCATCTATTTCTCCCTGCAGCAAGTTCTTTTGCTTTACACCTTTCCTATCTTTCCAATTGGCAACTGATAGCGACTGACTCTAACCACTACCGATCACAATAGTGCTTCGGTAAGGTTCATACTCCTCAATCAACTCAGTATCATTTGCATCTCTCTGTTTCATAAATGTCACAATTTGATGTACCATCTTTTTTAGAAAGACCATCTACCTCTTGATCTCAACAAATTCTTTAGATATCTCATTCTCCTTCTCTTTCAAACTAAAATTTGCAGGAATAGGTTCATCAACCCTGTGCTTCTGAGGTTTGTCACTATTACAAGGACAACACCTGATGACTCCACATTCCTTAGTCCCTATTTCCTGTAAAGGTATCAGCTTATGTCAAGCTCGTTCATGCCTAACCACATAGGTGTTAGCACGACCATCAAACAATACATTTCTATCAAATTGCCAAGGTCTACTAAGAAATAGATGACAAGCACCCATCAGCAACACATCACACAATATGTCATCATGATAAGATCCCATCTGAAAAATTAAACAAGCATTGTTCTTCAACTCTAACCTTAGAAACATCTTGTATCCAACTAACCTGATAAGGGTTAGGATGTTGCCTTCTTTCCAAACACAATTTACTAACCATTTCTTCTGAAACAAAGGTCTCAGAACTGCCACCATCAACTATGAGTACATTACATACCTTATTCTTGCACTTACATCTAGTTCTGAACAAATTTCTCCTTTGTATCGGTTCATGAACACATGCAGCTAATCTCCTAGTAGTAAGTGTCTCACCTTTTTCTACAACTTTCACAATATCCTCTTCACCAGTCAATGCCACTCTCTTCTTAGGACAATGAAAAATTCTATGACTAGCTTCACCACAATTATAACAAGTACCAATGAACTCATTCTTCCTTCTTCCTCTTTGTCCATTGTTGAAGTTCTTAGTACCTTGACCACTACTAGATCCCACATCAGGCTTAGGATTCTCTTCAACAACTGTCTCACTAGTCTTACCACCTCAGTTCCTATTGTTATGTCTTCCTTCAAACTTCTTATTCAGCTTCTCTTCAATCTTTAATGCCATCTGATAAGAATCTCCTATTGTTGTCATCCACACAGTAAGTATCTCTTCTTGAATACTAGGTCTCAAACCATAGACATACCTAGGAACCTTTTCTTTATCAGCTTCAGAATGACTAGTCCTAATCAGGATTCTGTAAAACTCCTCAATATACTCCTGTAATGATTTGTTAGTCTGCTTCAAAGCTTGCATCTTCTTAAACATGTCCAATTCACAATCCAATGGAATGAATTACTTCTTCAACTTTTCAACCATTCAGTTCCAATTAGTGATCTTTTCTTTTCCTCTTCTACCTCTTTCCAACTGAACTTCTCTCCACCAAATATTTGCATGACCCTTTAGCTTAGTCTTTTCAAATCTAACTCTATCAGGATCTTCTATTTTTTCATACTCAAAGTATTCATCAATCTCATTAATCCAATCAATCAATTCTTCAGGCTTTAGGCTTCCAGAAAATGCAAAAACTTCAATCTTAAGTCTTTTCCCAATCTTAGACATAGCTTTTAGAATTCAATTCTCTACTAGATCTCTAGCTTCTTCTACAACTTCTTCAAAATGATCTTCTTCCTTAGTTTCATCATCACTATCTTCTTTCAAGGTAGGCTTCTTCTTTCTCAATTCCTCTTGCAGATCTTCCACTTATTTTTGCAAAGCCCTAAAATCATCGAGACTGAATTCTCCAGTAGTTTCTACCTCTAAGATCTCATGATTTCTCCTCAGAGGCATCTTCAAATCAAGATCCATATGTAAACACATAAGATCCACTCGGCTCCAACAGGAACAAACTTTGCTCAAACAGAAACAAAATTCTCTCTGATACCACTTGATGCAATCAAGGTTGGGGAATCCAATTAAGGACTAACTGACCTTGTAGCCAAACCAATACGTAGTAGAAATACACAATAGTAACAATACATCTGATAAAGAATAGAAATCTTTATTCATCAAATCACTAATTACATGCAATGTGCTTGGCTATAAGGCCTTCCCAATTACGACCAAATACAAAGCAAGTAACAATCTACAAGATCTTGTAGGATCCAAATATTTTCCACAACATCAGTACTCAGCTAGCCCAGGTCTACAACACACAACACATTGGTAGGCACCCAGGAAAGATCTAAACTTGTACTCAAACTTCCAAGCAGTCTTCTTGCTCCTAACCTCCAAGGCTACTATCTCTTCCTACACCCAATCTGATTCCCTAAACAACTACCCAAGCATCCTATAAACACTGATTCCTAGCCACAAGTCAGCTGATGAAACAATTAACCCATAAAAACAAATATTAAATGCAAAAACATGAGTCGACTCTCAAATAGCCTTACAAATAAACAAACTCTCCAAGATGGCCCCAAACAGTCATCAAATCCACATAGAAGAATGCAACATGCCAGATCTAGGTCCCTACACATCCAATGGTCAATCCATAAAACAAGGAGCACGACCCAAATCAATGGAACCAATCGATCAAGCTAATCCATCCAAACAAGCCAAGTCAGTAAGAAAGAACACTGAGCAATAGAGAAATAACCAAGTGCCAGAAACTGACCACGCCAAGCATGACCAAGCAACACAGTTATCACTAAGCACCAGGAGGAATCGATGCTTTTAGTCACCTAGTGTTCTTCAGATACCGAGCACCTCGATAACCACTAAAACTGAGAAACCAGTCTCCCAAACCGAGCAAGTACTCCACTAAACCAGGATCAAAACTAAAAATCTACCTCCAAAGACAAACATATTTTTGGTTGATACAGGATTACCAAGAATCCTAGGATGCTCCTACATCAGGGATGAATAATTCCACCTAAATTATGGTGCTCCACCTTAACTCACTGACACTCCAAGCATCTAGCTATAATCTCTACAATGTGCATCCTCATACCCGACCAATGATTAAGTTGTCTCAAATCTGCATGTAACTTCTTGACTCTGGGGTGTGCTGCATAAGGTTCTCTATGAGCCTCAAGGATAATGAAATCATGCAATCCACTGAGAGAAGGTACATAAATGCATCTTGTATGGTGAAGAAGGTCATCAAACTCTAGGGTATAATCTAAGAACTTCACCTCTAGGGGTCTCTGAGCCTGAACCATGTGTCTAACCTCTGAATAGAAAGCATCCTCCTGTAAGTGCTACAGTATGCGCCCTCTCAAATCTATGCTAGTAGTCATAGCTGAAAGCTCATGACATCTCCTACTCAAGGCATCTGCTACCACATTCTCCTTACCCTTGATGTAGTGAATGTCGAAGTCATACTCACATAAGAACTCCATCGATCTCCTTTGTCTATCAGTAAGATTTGGCTAAGTGAATATGTACTACAGACTCTGATGATCTAAGTGAAGCTCAAATATGTGGCCTAATAAGAAATTTTTCCATCTCATCAAAGCATGCACCATTGCTACTAGCTCAAGGTCATGGGTAGTATAGTTAAGCTCATGAGTCTTGATTTTCCTAGACTCATAGGCAATAGCCTGACCATCCTGCATCAGTACTACCCCAATCCCATCTAAAGGTGCATCTGTGCATACCACAAAATCTACTGAAGGATCAGGTATGACAAGTATAGGTGCAATGGTAAGCACTCTCTTGATCTCCTGAAAAGCTCTCTCACACCTCTTTGTCCACTCGAACTTCTTCCCCTTTCTGTGAAGGTAAGTGATGGGATGGGCCACTCTAGAGAATCCCTTGACAAATCATCTGTAATAGACTACAAGGCCCATGATACTCCTAGCCTTTGTCTCAAATGCTCCTCATGCTCATTCTCATCTTAGGAGTATATCAATCTGTCATCCAAAAATATCACCACAAATCTATCAAAATTTGAATGAAATACTCCATTCATGAGGCTCATGAATATAGCTGGAGAATTCGTGAGTCCAAACGGAACCACATTGAACTCATAATGTCCATATCATGTGTGGAATGTAGTCTTGTGGATATCACTCTCCACAATCCTCAACTGATGATACCCTGAATTCAAGAATATCTTTAAGAACACTCATGCTCCCTGAATTTGATCAAATAAGTCATCAATCCTAAGAAGGGGATACCAATTCTTGATGGTCACCTTGTTCAGCTATCGGTAATCCATGCACAACCTAAGAGATCCATCCTTCTTAAAGAAGATGATGGGTGCACTCCATGGGGATATGCTAGGATGAATGTTCCCTTTCTCCAATAGCTCATCTAACTAAATCTTGAGCTCACTGAGCTCATGTATAGTCATCCTATAGGGTGCTCTAGAAATGGGCTCTGCCCCTGGCACAAAGTCTATATGAAAGTCCACTGCTCTAGGTGGTGGCATACCAGGTAACTGTGAGGAAAATACATCTACAAACTCCTATAGAATAGGGTGGTCATCAAGAGAAGTCTCATTCTCTACATCCTCCTCTTTGTCACTAATAGTGATAGCAAATAATTGACATCCCTTCTGCATGCACCACTTAAGCTTCATAGCGAAAATCATACAAAGGGATAGAGGTCTCTGAACTCCTGTAATAATTGAGGTCACCCCATCATCATCTAAACACTCAACTATCCTCTATCTACAATCCATCTTGGCTCTATGGGAATAGAGCCAATCCATGCTAAGAATGAAATCATAGGATCCCATCTCCTAATATCACATGGCCTAAATAGTGAACCTCTGACCTGAAGAATGCACACTTAGGCAAGCCATCGTACAATTGATTATCTCTCAAGCACTGCAAGACCTATCTCAAACGATCCTCATGCTCATTCTCATCTCAAGAGTATATCAATTTGTCATCCAAAAATATCACCACAAATCTATCAAAATATGAATGAAATACTCCATTCATGAGGCTCATGAATATAGCTAGAGAATTCATGAGTCCAAATGGAACCACATTGAACTCATAATGTCCATATCATGTGTGGAATGCAGTCTTGTGGATATCACTCTCCACAATCCTCAACTGATGATACCTTGAATTCAAGAATATCTTTGAGAACACTCAGGCTCCCTGAATTTGATCAAATAAGTCATCAATCCTAGGAAGGGGATACCGATTCTTGATGGTCACCTTGTTTAGCTATCGGTAATCCATGCACAACCTAAGAGATCCATCCTTCTTAATGAAGATTATGGGTGCACCCCATGGGGATATGCTAGGATGAATGTGCCCTTTCTCCAATAGCTCCTCTAACTGAATCTTGAGCTCACTGAGCTCGTGTATAGTCATCCTATAGGGTGCTCTAGAAACGGGTTCTGCCCCTAGCACAAAGTCTATATGAAAGTCCACTGCTCTAGGTGGTGGCATACTAGGTAATTGTGAGGAAAATACATCTACAAACTCCTATAGAATAGGGTGGTCATCAAGAGAAGTCTCATTCTCTACATCCTCCTCTCTGTCGCTAATAGTGATAGCAAATAATTGACATCCCTTCCGCATGCACCACTTAAGCTTTATAGAAAAAATCATACAGAGGGATAGAGGTCTCTAAACTCCTATAATAATTGAGGTCATCCCATCATCATCTAAACACTCAACTATCCTCTGTCTACAATCCATCTTGGCTCTACGGGAACAGAGCCAATCCATGCTGAGAATGAAATCATAGGATCCAAGTGGTGTGACACAAAGGTCTACTAAGGTGGTAAAGTCCCTAATATGAAACTGACATCCTCTCTCCATGGAACTAATGGAAACCCTAGCACCTGAGGCTAACTCAACCTCCCAACTAACATCCTGCCTAGCTGCCACTAGCCTGCATCACTCGACTATAAAAGGTGAAATAAAGGAGTTAGTAGCTCCTAAATAAAAAGGGATAGAGATGATACTACCTCTGATGGTGCCTACAACCTCAACAACTATGGCCTGGTGCTCAGCCTAGCAGTTATCAACCACTACAAATACTTTGTGTTCTCTACCCATGTCTCCTATAATCAGCTCAAAAGCTGCCACCCTCTGACTGCCAGCTGAATAGCTTGTAGGACAATCTCTAGCTATGTGTCCCATGGCACCACAAGTGCAGTATGAACCTCTAGCCTGTAGTTGTATCCCTTGAAGCCTAGACTGCTATTATCCTCCTGTCATACTAGACCCACTGAATCCCCCTCTAGAAGCCTGAGACTCTCCCCTCTGATCCTATCGAGATCCCTATGAGTGCCACTGCTTAGGCTTAGAGCCCTACTTTCCCTAAGAAGATTTTTGTTTCTGGTTTTGCTGAGACTATTGTGGCTAGTGCTGAGGTGCCCTAGATGATCCTGATGAGTTCTTCTGATTTCCCTTCTAGTGATATTTCTAGAAACCAGAAGACTGAGATGTGGCATTCCAGTTCTGTGACCGGTCCCGGGCATCATGAGACCTATTATGGATCTCCTCAGCAATCATGGCCCTCTCAACTATATCATGTAAATCTCCCAAGCGTACAATCTACACTCTATCAGCTATGGCATAGTTCAACCCCTTAATAAAGTGATTGACCTGGAGTTTCTTGTCCTTCATGTAGTCCACATAAGGAAGGAGTTCTAGAAACTTACTCTCGTACTGAGCTTCTGATAGACCTCTCTGCTATAAGTTGTGAAACTCATCAATGCGATCCTGTCTAAAATGCTTCGACATATATCAAGCTTGAAATCTCTCTAAGAAGGTCTCCCATGTGAGGGTGTCCATAGTAAAATGACTCTTAACCTCCTCCTACCTCCACCAAGTAGAGGTGGTCCCTCTCAGCATGTGAACCCAAAGCATGTGAATGAAAAATCATGCCTTAAGGTTTCTCTCATAAAGATGCAACCCAAAGCAATGCTCAAGGCTCAAAAGCTAAGCCTCATCCTTTATCCCAGTTGTGGATCCCGAAAAGGGTGGTGGTTGTAGTCTAATGAGGTCTTTGATCAGGTACCATGTGTCATGGGACACTCTTAGCACTACCACTGGTGGCAGCTCTGGCATGTGTACCGACTCTCCCTCATGAGCTTCCTGCTCCTCACTCATCTAGGACGGGGACTCCTACTCCTCTCCCGAACCTCAGCCTGCTGGCCTCCTAGAGGCAATCTATCCATAATAATACCGGCCATATTCTGAAAAAGCATTAAGGATATCCTGGTTGGGATTAGGTGGTGGTGTAGGAGGGGGCCCCTATATGTCACCTACTCCCTCGACTTCCTGCTCATCTCCCTCTACTACCACACAACCGCCTCTAGGTCTCTGCCCACATCGACGAGCACTACAAGTGACTAGAGGCATCCTACACTTAGGAAAAATCAAATAGTGAGTTGGAAAATGTAATGGGTTTAAGGTTCCTAGAGTAGAAACTGTGCTCTGATACCAGAATGTAATGCCCAAAAATAACAGACAAAACAGAACAACAAATTTTATTTTGAAACACTAAGACGAACACAATACAACAACTAGGTTAATCACAAGCCCGTCAATGCAAAGCATCAAGATCGAGAGATCCTATGGGCTAGTCACCGAATGACACATAAGGGAACTCAAGGCATGCACTGGCATGCCTTCATCCCTTACTCAGCGGACAGCATTATGTGACAAGGGAAAAGCCATACCAAAGGAAAAACATCTCCCTTAATTATCCAACGTTAGTCTTAGGTTAACAAGTTTAACCCTAAGAATTTTAAGGGAATAAAATTAATATCCCCTTTAAAACCAACAATAAAGGAAATGATTAATTTATAAAACATTTAAATTAATCTTAGTTAATAAATTTTTATAACTATGTTCCTACACTTAATTTTCATAATTATATAAAATATTTAATTCATCATCATTTTAAAAATTTATATTTACCCCACTTTTAAAAGTCTATCTTAACGTTTATTAATATTTAATTATCCAAGTTCAACTAATGACATAAGTCCAATTGTCCAAAGGGGTAGAAATGTCCATTAGTAAAATAAAAATAATCCCTAATGAGAACTCATAATGGTTTCGAAGTAATAACAAGAATATATTTAAATGAAGAATATAATTTGGATTATTAATTCATTATACATTCTATGAAAAGCTTCTAATATAGTTCTAAGAGATTAAAATAAGTTTTGTCGATTATATTCCTAATTATGAAGTAAGATCAACTTTTCACCTTAATAATTCCTTAAATAAATTCTTCTAAAAGAATCAAATCATGCACTTTAATATTTAATGACAATTTTTTTTTAACATAATTCAAAGGCAGAAATAAACTTTAACTATGCAAATTTTCCTATTCTTATAATTTGGGAATAATTTGATCTATAGGTTTGATATGACATTTTAACCGATGTACACAAAATAAATAAAGGCACATATAACCAAGTTATATTGCCACTTAGGCAAAAATTAAAAAGGCTTCAGGTTAAATTCATTTATAAGAAAGAAATAATGAATTAAATAAATATGCATTCAAAGGGCTCCCAGACCCTAATTTTGAATTAGGGTTGGGGCCATAATATATGTTCATATGAAACCCTAATCTCCTATTTTATGTTCTCTCTCTTTTTTTGTGTGTTTTCTTACCAAGTTACAGGGATGGCTGAAGAAGTTGCATCATGTGTGTGTTCTCATATGAAATCAATGTGTATATGCACATGTATAGTGTGCATATACCCACTCATTTTATATGAGAACAAGGTTTTCGAATCTACAATGCTTTACTCTAATTTTAGCCAAAAGGGTTTCTTGGTTATTCTTCATCAACTGATATATGCTCTAGTTTTTTTATAAAAAAAAAGTTAAAACATGCAAAACTACATTCTTTTCTAGCACCAAACTAGGGTTCCATTCTTTATAAAACAATGTCTTAAGCAATTTTTTTTTGAAAAGACTCAAAAGCTTAACTATTACTTAAATATAGAGATCACAATGTCCATTACATGATATCAATTAATTTATTTGCTTAAATAATTAAAAAAAAAATGCCAAAAAAATAAAATTAAGTAACAACAATGTATACTATTAACAGAAAAAAATAAAGAATTCATTTTGGCTTCCCAAACCCTAATTCAAAATTAGGGTTTGGGCCACTTAAAAACATGAGGAAACCCTAATCTCTATTATTTGTGCATTATAGGAATGGAGGAGAAAAGTATGGAGTGAAGAGAATTTTTTTTTTAATGTGTTCTCATATGAGAACAGGTGTGTATATGCACACATATGGTGTGCATATACACACTCATTTTCACATCAGAATGTAGGAACAGATCTGGAGGATTTGTTTTTAAAAAAAAAAACATAAGGGTTTCTTTCTCTCCATATGCTGGTATACTTGTTCTAGTCTTCTTTTGTTGAGTATACATGCAATCCTTATTTAGTTTATGCTAACAAAACTAGGGTTTCATTTTTATCCTTACAATGTCTTTTAGTATACATTTTTTTGTTTAAAACCCTTGACTCATAATTATCTTACAATAAGATAAATAGTATATTAAAATAAATAATAAGCATATCGAAATTTTTAAACAAAAAAATGTATACTGAAAGACATTGTTAGGATAAAAATGAAACCCTAGTTTCATTAGCATAAACTAAATAAGGATTGCATGTATACTCAACAAAAGAAGACCAGAACTTATACCAGCATATGGAGAGAAAGAAACCTTTATGTTTTCTTTTTTTAAAACAAATCCTGTAGATCCGTTCCTACATTCTCATGTGAAAATGAGTGTGTATATGCACACCATATGTGTGCATATACACACCTGTTCTCATATGAGAACACATTCAAAAAATAATTCATCTTCACTCCATACTTTTCTCCATTCCTGCAAAGCACAAATAATAGAGATTAGGGTTTCCTCATGTTTTTAAGTGGCCCAAACCCTAATTTCGGATTAGGGTTTGGAAAACCAAAATGATTTCTTTATTTGTTTCTGTTAATAGTATACACTATTGTTACTTTATGTTTTTTTTTTTCTTTTAGCATTCATATTTTTTATTATTTAAGCAAATAAATTAATTGATATCATGTAATGGACATTGTGATCTCCATATTTAATTAATAGTTAAACTTTTGATTCTTTTCAAAAAATATTATATTAAATTAAAAGAATTTTTCTTGGAAATTTGAATAGTAAGAAATTATTTGAGTTGAGTTAATATCTTTGATTTAGTGCTAGGTCCTATTAAATTTTGTATTAATGAACTATTTTAAAAATTTTAATTTAAAAAGTTTATGTGGGCTAAATATATTTGATATATTCGTTTGATAAATTGGTTAAAGGAAATTTAAATTATTTTATTAAATTATGATCTAGTACTTGTTGTACTAAAACCTTTTATTATTGTTATGTCATAGTAATCTAAAAGTAAAGAATCATTAATAATGTAGGAATGATTCAATTTATACTAAAATTAATTTATTTTTTTAAATTTAAACCCTTGGAACATAGAAAATGATGAATTAAATTCTATTATCCATGCTACCTAGTTCTAAGATAAATATAAGTTTATATGTAAAAGAGGAATAAACTTAGTGGACTTAGGTCTTTATTGGTATTTTGTATTTAATATTTCGATGACTTATTTTATTGTATTTGAGCTTCTACTCATTTGGATGAAGAAGTATGTAAGACCTTGGAAGTCAAATTTTTTATATTTGGGGATTTAATTGTTTAATTATTAATAAAATTAGCGTACATGTTGTCTAAACTAATAAATGGAATTAATGAGTTAGTGTTAGGATAAATATTTAAATTATCCTATGCTAAACCAATTTGTATAAGTTGATTTTTTTGTCCAGGAACTTGAAAGGGTATATAGTAATGATTATTTTAATTAAAAGGGGAAAATTCTATGATTTATTTAAAGAAGTGGTTTATTTATCTTTTTACTTTTTAATTTAATTAATGTTCATTACATTCCCTGAATTTAATTATGCCAATTGTCATCAGTCAATGTAGGGAGGTTCACTCGCCAGTGCATGCCACGATTTCCCCTATGTGACATTTGGTGACTACTCTTTACGTCTCTAGCATCGCATCTAGTAAGTTTGTGTATCCATAGTTGTCGTAAAGTATCCTTCAAAAATTTTGTTGTTGTGTTTTGTCATGTATTTAGGGCATTACATGTTCATTAATTTAAAACTCGATAATGTTATTTTTATGGGGCCAAGATATGTGGCCAGTATACTAGCCAACGTAAAAATACCATTATAGCTTAACCTAAATTATGTAGAAATATTTATTACTATTGGAAATTAATGAATTACTCATATAAACATTAGAGTTCTGTTTAATTAAATTTTAATAAATTTTATTTATTCTTATATATATATATATATATATATATATATATATATATATATATATATATATATATATATATATATATATATATATATATATATATATATATATATATATATATATATATATATATATATATATATATATATATATATATATATATATATATATCTTCTTCAACCTTATGAATGTATATTATGTCATGCTAGTAGAGATCATTTTTGTCCTTTCTAAGTTGTCCATCATTTTGGAGAAAACCTTAGTAAAGAGAAGTCAGTAGTAGGATGTCTCTAGTCACGCAAAATGCTCACCGATGAGGACAGAGAGCCAGAGGTGGCCATGGGGTAGTAGAGGGTGCAGAGCAGGAAGCCAAGAGAGTAGGTGATGAGTAGGGGGCCCCTCCTATGCTGCCACCTAATCCCAACTAGGATATCCTTAATGCACTACATAATTTAGCTGGTATTATTATGGATAGATGACCTCTAGAGGGTGACAATCTATTGCCCGAGAGCGGAGTAGGAGCCCTCCTCCTAGACAGGTTGAGGAGCAGGCATATCATGAGGATGAGTTCATACACATGCCAAAGCCACCACCAATGGTAGTGCCGATAGTGCCCCATGATACAAGGGACCAGATCAAAAACTTCATACGACTACAACCACCACCCTTTCAGGATCCATGGGTGGGGAAGATGTTGATGCTTGTCTTTTGAGCCTTGAGAGATGTTTTGGGTTGCACCCTTACGAGAGAAACCTTAAGGAATGTCTTGTAGTTCACATGCTAAGGGGGACTGCCTCTACATGGTGGAGGCATGAGGAATATAAGAGTCATCTTGTCATAGATACCCTCACATGGGAGACCTTCGTGGAGAGATTCTAAGCTTGATATATGTCGGAGCACTTTAGACATCATCGCATCGATGAGTTTCATGACCTACAAAAGAGAGGTCTATTAGTAGCACATTATGAGTGCAAGTTTCTTGAGCTCCTTCCTTATGTTGATTACATGAAGGATAAGAAACTCCAGGTCAACCACTTTATTAAGGGGTTAAACTATACCATAGCTAACAAAGTACAGATGGTACCATCAAGAGACTTTCGTGATAGAGTTGAGAGGGCCATGATAGCTGAGGAGATTCATAATAGGTCTCATAATGTATGGGACAAGTCACAGAATCGTAGTTTCACATCACAGTCTCCTGGTTTCTAGAAATCCCACTAGAAGGGAAATTAGAAGAACTCCAGCACACCATAGTAGTAGCAACAGTCTCAGTAGAGTCCCCGATGTGACCAGGGAGCTCAGACTTAGTCATCTAGAGACGGCTTCAGTCGATCCAATATGATAGGTTGGCAACAATAGTCTAGAACTCAGATGAGTCAGTTCCAGGCTAGAGGACCATGTTATACATGTGGTGCCATGGGGCACACTGCTATAGATTTTCCTATGGGTCATCCAGTCAGTAGTTAGCTAACAGCAGCTTCAGAGCCCACTGTAGGTGACATGGGCAGGTCACACCAAGTATTCATAACATTTGATGACTGCCAGGCTGAGCATCAAGCCATTGTTTTTGAGATCACAAGTGGAGTCAGATGAACAACTAGCTTTGGAGCCAATACGTATAGTAGCTCGCAGGACCCTGACCCTTTGAGGTTGAGAGCTAGACCAGATTAGGGTCTAGTGGGATTGCTATGATGAGGTCACAACATCTTAGGAGGACACAAAACATATGAGAGATCATTACCCCCATCTAGTTGATGAACTTCAGGAGGAATTTCATGCCTAGGGGGGAGGATGTGAGGTCCCACCCTGACCCATCGTAGCTTGACAGTTGTTTTGACACTTGGTTTATCTTGATGATACATTCTTTAGAGACATTAGACCTATTGGTGTTTTTTCTTGTTGGCCAAAACATACCTTCTTTCACCAATTCACAAACTAACCAACCAAACAAAACCCAACTTTGACAAGGCATAAAATACCTTCTACACTTCAGGCTCCACAGACCCAGGTGGGTGTACCTCAAGATATCTACTCACAACACCTACAAACTATTCCCTCCTCACAACATGAGAAAATATAAAAATGGATCAATAGGATACTAAGGTCCTGCAACTAGATTCACCCTTTCAAGTGAATCATTGGAGGGTTTCCAGCCCATCATGCTAGATTTAACAATCAAAGTACCCAAAAATAGAAAGGGAAATAGTTGATTGATTGATTTCAGTTTGGATGCAATTCTAGAAAAAGACCAGTGCTTAATCCATTGGGTATGGAGTCAAATTGAACAAACATTCACAAAGATTTACAACTCAATACATCTGAAACCAATAACATGCCTTACATACTACTTTATTACAAACACATGATCATCAAATCCATATATCCTTGAAATTCTCAGAAACTATCCAATGAGATTTACTCCTTCCTTGAAGGAAACTAAAGAATAATATCACAGTCTACCTTATAGATGACAAACTAGAAATTCCTTACAAATCTAGCTCATAAGAATTCCAGAAGACATACAGAGACATCAAGTCCTTGCAAAGAGATTTTGAGTGTATTTTATTAATAGAACATTGCTTCAATACATTCAAAATGCCAAAATACTAAAAAAACTAGAACACTAAACTTAACTAGAACTTGCATTAATGGAACTCAAACACTTGCAGAGCCAAGCTCATGCAAAAAGGTTGGAACCCTACAAACTAAAAAGAAAGGAGAATAAGAAGAGAAGGGGGAAACACCAGAAAGCATCACAACTCGACACTTGTCAAACTCTGAACTACTCACTTAATGAGTCAAGAAGTCTGGACCAGCAAACCTGATATGCTCTATCCCCTTGAAAACACATGTTCACTTGAGCTAAATAAAAACATGAGTCACTAGACATAACAAATTAGATATCTCATAAAATATTCCCTTGGCCCCATTATCTTTAATCTGGAAATAACTCAAACCAGTAACCACCTACACTAAAATTGATCCCAAAAATGGAATCCTCTCATTGAGACCTTTCCGGCGGTATATAATACTTGATATTTGGCCCAAAAATGAAGCCTCGGGCAACAATTTTCTATGCACAGGTTTGATCATTTAAATCTTTTGAATTTGTATTCAAATGTGCAGACTATTCAACTTTTAAATTCTTTTCAAATCTAAGATTTTATATTATTTTATGCATTTACCTCAGGAATGAACCAGTCCTTGACACTTGTCAGATGCTGATTTGGCGCTCGGATTAACTCAAGTTTTAACTATCCCATTAGGAGAATGGGTGACCATAAGCATTCTCTAGTTCACGAAGTCAATTCACTAACCGCAGGTTACTTTAGGCGACTTGGCGAACAACTCCATCTCCAATTTGTGGAATCACTGCCACTGACTGTCACAAAATCTCACGACCTGGTGACTACACTAATCTCTGAATCACTGAATGTCTTCTCCTTGACTATCAACACTCGGCGATCTAGTGACTATGCACATTCTCTTATTCATGAAATGTTTTTACTTGACTACCAACAATCTGGCGAATGTGTGACTGGCTTATCTCATGATCTCCAAGTATCCTCGCCTTAACCGCTAGCATTCAGTGATTCTACGACTGGCGGTTTATTGACTACTACCTCCGAATCACTCAATTTTCGTTGATTGCCTAGTTTGATCTGGTGAATCAACGAGTGGCTACCACGTGTCTAGCTCCATCATCATTCTTTGCAAAATTAGCTTTCTCTTGGGCGCAGGCACAGAAACTAAGGTGAGTGCATGAGCTATCACATACATAACCTTCACTGCTTCTATTTACCTTCATTGTTTGTGTTTCTGCATATATTCACTACAAATGGGATTATTGTCTTTGAAGTTTTTAAATGGTCTTTCAAAATGCTCTTAAAGAGCCCAGCTAGTGCACTTCCCAACATGGGCCCACGAAGGTAGAAGACAACCTCCATCCCACTTCACTTGATTTACCTTTAAGCTGGGCTGCTTTACTTTTAAATATTACAGAGACATTACATGTCGTAAATGTGGGATAATACAATGTTTTGTTTTCTTCCTTTGCCTATGCACGAGCCTCTACTCTTATTTTGCGGATCTTCCCTGCAAATTGGCACACTAGCACCTCTCATAGAACTCACGCCAGTGCCTTACACTGGCCAGTGCACACAACACCATTCATAACATGACATGAGCTCTCTTCTCATTAAATTCATAGGCAGCCACTACCATATTGTGTAAGGCTTCCATATGGTTTGGCACAACATTTCAAACTAAATAGAGCCTCCATTATTGATGCGTGAACCACTAGTTATTTGTGCTACATTTCTATTTCACACAAGACTCCATTAATATACTGGTGTATGCTACCTCCTTAAAAAATGCGTAGGCTCTTATATTGCTCATGCTGGCTTCACTCAATTTTGATTTGGTGCAGGGTTTAAAAGATGTGAGCAACCCCTTTGTCTAGCATCTTCTACGCAAACTGGAAGCCTCCACTTAAAGCGCAAGGCAACCATTTCATTTACGCCAGGCATTCCATGTAACTCACACATGGTTTTTAAAAGGTGTTACGTGAGGCATCTCATGTGTTTAGCATGAGCTTCCATTCATAGTGTGCAGAGCCTTCAAAATACACTAGCCTTACTGGCACTTGCGCCAGCTGCCTCCAATTCTAATCCCCTTTGCATTAAGTGAGACCTCATACTGGCAATTGTATGCACATTGCATTAGAATCCCATTGGAAGACAAGCCCCTTAGCTCACGTGCCAGCCCCATTTCCTTTTAGCACTGGCCTTCATTCTTTGTCATGATGGCAGTCCCAATTTATATACGTGAGTATTCTATTGGGTTTGCACAGGCCCCTTTTCATCAAACAGCTCTTCCTCCTATATGTTTAGCGCAAAGCCCTCCATGCTTTGTTTAGGTAGGTCCACCCTATGCGTAGGCTTCTCACCAATGCATTGCACTTGGCGCAAGGTAACCCACGTGCTGGAAACTCCCTTTTAATTGTGTGTATCTCCTTAGTGACTGCAAGCATTTACAAGCCCGCCCCCTAATTTACGTGAGGCTCCTCTCTTAATTGCTGGTCATCCTCTGCATCATGTGAGTTTCCCTTGCAATATTTGTGTGGTGTCTCCAATCGTCTTTTACACTGGTCTTTTACTTATATTGATGAGAGCGGCCACTATTCAATACACTAGCAATGTACCACACACACACTTATGCAACATGGCGTCCAAATGGACTACCAGCCCTTTGCATTTCAACACTCACTCTAAAGCTCAATGCACCCTCTTTCATCTTACGTTGCTTCCTTAACAACCCTATTGTACTGGCCTCAAAAGAGCACATGCTATCTTTGAAGGGGTGACCATTTTGTAAGCAAAGTCGGGTCCAAGATGGGCCCAGCTAAATTTTTTTTTGAATTCAAATACCCGGACCCTGAAAAGCTTATAAACTATTTTAGATACCCTCTCCACTCTTTGAATCCAATTCACAATCATACCCAGATCACCGAAATGCCAAAACAACCCTTCTTGCAACGTGCCCATAATGCACAAGTGGCCTCAGGAACTGGCTTAAAAACTAATATAATCACCTGACCCGGCCCCACCACTGAACAAGCATGAACTTTGACCCACATTCTAACACTCTGCAAAATGACACTTCATGACTACAACCGGATCAAAAGATATTAATGTGTAAACTTGTCCAGTTCAAATTGTTCTTGCAACAAACTTGTTAGAAAATGATTTTAATCGCCGTAATTGATTTTTAAAGGCAGACAAATGGATTAGCAGGGGGCTCAAATTGGGACTGGGGTTAGTACTCCAACTTTTCAAGACAACGCAAAAAGAATTTCATCAAAAGAGTCAACTGGTCAAAATTTATTCACTGGCAAAGTAGGGCATTTGGATTTCTGGGAAAACACTCTGTAGAATTGAACACATTTTGTGAAAATTGCAAATGGAATGAGCCTGGAAACTTGGTCAAACAGATTGGCCATGGTTCCAGATTTGGTACGGTGGGAGTAAAACATGATTGCAAAATGACCCAATCATTAGCTTGCTCATCGGATCACATAGGTGTCTTTTACACATTGTCAAATATAGCCCTTAAAACTTCTGAACTTCTGGGTTTCAGCAAAACAGTGAAAACTGGAAATGGATTTGGCTTTGAAAAGTACTAAAACAGATTCACTAGGGGCTAAAAATAGATAGGCCAAAAGACAAACATGTTTACAACATAGATCAATCATTAATTATTCTTGACCAATCACCGGGCATCAGATACAACTTGACAAATAGGGCTTCTGGGAATTGTTGAAGTGCACAGTTCAACTTTGAGAAAACATGTCTAGAAGGGGAAATAAAAGACCTATCAAAACTCATCGTTGTGACCTGAAATCAGAAACATAGGTCAATTGAAGTCCACTGAAGAAGACCCCACTCCTGGATTTTCATGACACTTGTCAAAATTCAAGATATTCAATCTCAAAGTAGTCCTTCCCGGTGAATTTTACACAAGCATTTTCTGACTTAGAGACCTATAAACGAACTGATGCAAACCCATTTCAATACCTTAACTGAAGGCTCAAATTGACATGATGGGACTTAAACAAGGTGTCAAATCATTCTCCACTCATTTTAGGACCCGGAAACACCCTTTTCACATGTGCATTTTGGACCAAAAGGAGCACTTTAGCAAGTGTTTTACATGGTACCTCAAAACTGCATTTTGAGTACCAACAAGACCCATTTTGGATTATGACTCTCTACCATTAGACTTTATAAGATGATTTTTATAGATTTATATGATGATGATGTTAGTCTTACTCTTTATATGATTGTATTGGTTTCATGCTTACCTTATGATATATGAATTTTGAATTATGCATTTGTTACATTATCTTATAGAATAGTAAATGTTGATAGTGTAATGGTTCAATGATTAACTTAGGGTTACATGTTTATGTGAAAATTGAATTTACATTTCAATGTTTGTAGAATTAGGGTATAATGTGGATTATGTTTATGATTCATGAAATGCAATTTCTTTATGTATTGAGTTTAGATGTTATTATTGATCCTGTTTCACTTTTGATATGATTATATATGCAGTGAGTTTATGAGATACTGACATCTAAATCGAGTGTGCAGGATTATGAACATGGTTGTAAATGTGGGGAAACAAAGATGGATCTATGTGAGATCAATCTAAAACCAAGGTCAGCTCTAAGAAGAGAACGAACTCATTGTTATGTGATTTGATTTTTTAAATGTGTTTCATATATGAATGATGTTGTAAATGTTTGTAAATGCATAATTTGATATAAATTTTATTATGTAAATGTAAATGTTAAATATCCACTAGGCATGCCAAGTGTGTAATGTGATGTGTACTTTTGTGAGGTTTCACTTGACACTATTGTGGTATGATGGCATGCATAAGTGGAATGTGGACCCTAACTCTTCCTTAGGTTATCTTGTGTATCCCTAGGCTTGGTTAGTGGTTTAGGAAATTAAGGTTTATGTCATCATGGTTCCATTTTCGGATGTAAACTTTACTAGGGTTTTTGAAGGGTTATATGGAGTCCTATGGTGTAGTTAGGGTTGGTTTTTAGTGCCCCAAGTTATGTGCATGGGTTAAGGGGGAAAATTTTACCCTTTTCACTTCCCTAGGCTTCCATATTGTCTCTCTAAGTGGGCCATCTTTGGTAATGACGAAATTGGGAATGCCTTCTAGCATAACTCTCTTTCCCATGTTTTGAATTGCATCCCATTTCCATAGCAAGGGGCAAGTCGCTAGTTAGCAAGGATCTAGAAACCTTACATTGGAATTAGCGTAGGAGAGAGGAATGTTTTAGAGTCTTTAGGAAAAGAGACAAGGAAGTAAACACTTCTAGACTATGCAAGATTAGAGTTGGAGAAACTAGAGTCTTGAGAAGTGAAGGAAAGGGATAGCTCTTCTATAATCCTCCATTTCCATTTCTTAAGAAAAATGTGGGTGGATCTATCATGTTTATGTTTATGTAATTGTATTGTGAAGATAAAACTATTGTGAGAATTTTCTGATGCTTAGTTTCATTGTGTTTATATGAATTTTACTCTTGTTCTACTATCTTGCTTTGTAATGTGTTGTGGGTGTGCAAGATAATTCTCATCCTTAGGTGGATTTGAGAATTTCTTTGGGTGAAGGGATTAGTTGGGAAATCCATGTGTTTGAGAGTTTGGATGTATGGGCATCCTTGAGTCCTACTTATGTTTTATTTTTGGGGCCATAAGGGATGTGTTTGATGCTCTTGTGATGTGCTAGTATGTTGGGAAAGAGCCTTGTGAAGGCATGTAAGAACGAATTGTATAACTTCATTTGTATGAGTAAGGCATCTCCATATGAGAAGTTTCCATCTTCACCCATTTAAGGATCTAATTATGATCCTATGTGCAAGCTTGGGTAAGGGAGTAAAATGTGTATGTTCTTGTAACAATTGTGGAATGAATGTTAAATGTGTGTGTGTGTTGCATGTTTGTTTCACATCCATTCTTGTTTACCCTAGCTCGGGAGTGGCCTTGAAATGGCCTAGGCTAGGAGGTGAGCCTCCATGGTCATGTGGTAGATGTTTTTGTGTTGTAGGTTTTTGCTTGAATGGTGAAAGGATGAAGTTTCAAGTTTGAATTAGTGTTGTTCAAGAAAGGATCTTTGTAGCTATTCAAAATAAAAGAAGCAATTTAAAAGGAATGTTATATTGTAATTTTGTTGTATATGATTCTTTTGGAGATTTTGTATAATTATAATATGTTGAAAATAGGAATTGTGTAAAAGACTTAATATGATCATTTCAACTCTAAATTATCTTGAAAATTAGAATGTACTTTATGTATTTGAAAACCAAAATTGTATTTGAAAGATAATAGAATTATTGCTTTAATTTTCAAAAGGAGGCTTCTATAAGGAGATTAATCTTTTATTTAAATTTGGAAGTTAAATCTTTGTTGCTATTTAGAAAAGGACTGGAAATTAGAAGATGGTTATACTATAGTATAATTAGCGCAAAGCTATTAAAGAAAATATTCAGCTATTATTGTGGATTCTATTTTACCTAAGGATGAAATTTTAATTTCCCGATTTTCTGTAATATTAAGAAAGAAGATTTAGTTTAAATTTTAACCCATTTAATGGATTATTGTTTATTGTTTTTGGTTGTGTTTTGACCTAGTAGTTTTTGGGCATTACATTCAGTTGATCAACTTTGGGTTATTCATCTTTTTGATATCTAATAAACTAGTGGCGTTTATAAATAACTTTGTGGGGTTGTTAGTTTATAAAAAAGGGACATGTTCTCCTAGGTCATTGGTAGGAAACATGAATGAAAAAATAAAAACAAGCAATCTATAGCCATTCAAATTCTTCTAGAATATTTATAGAAAATTGAATTTATTTTAGTGCATTAATTCAAGTGTTTAGACAAATGATATATAAATATTGCTTGAAGAGTTTAATATGATTAAAATCAATGCATTAAATAACTTTAAATAAAATGACATAATAGAATATTTCACAAATTTATATTTAATTGGTCCTAGGTGGAAGGGTAATTAGAAGAAGTTAGTGAAATCTGAATATAGGATAGATGAATTATAATCATGAAGACATCTATGACTATATACTAGCTACAATAAATAATTTTCTCATGGAAAGAAAACATGATAAGAAGATTTAAGAATGTGAGGTGCATGTCAATCCTACAATGATTATACATCGAGATGACACGAATCCTACAATGAGTATACATCTAAATGTACGTAGCATTCACAAATGAAATTAAATTATTTTTTATATACTCAAATAATATTTGTATGGGTTCCATATAAAGTAATTTGCCTTAGATGATTTGATTATGAATGTTCACCTTTCACATACACACCATGTAAGAATAAAAGATGAATGTTTGTGAGAACTTGTAATGTTTTGTAGATCTAAATACGATAATATTAGCAACATGATATGTCAACTTGAAACTTTATTTTAATCATATGATACAAAGAATTTTTGGGAGAGGTAATTTAGTACATAAAAAATAAATCTAACCATATAAGCATGTAAGAATATATTATTATGTAATAAAAAAATCATATATAATAATTATTGTAAAGAATGCACCATTTAATAATCATACAAGTATCTTGAAGGATAAGAATGATAAGTATATGGGTTGTGTTGGAGCTCTAAATTTTGGGCAAAATTTGGAGTCCTATATAGTGATAAAACCCTAAAAGATGGCCTCTTAATTTCCATGCCAAATAATTAATGATGGAGTACATGAAATGTGTAAAAATTTATATTAATTTTCAATTAAAAAGTTGAGATATTATGGAAGGAAGCTCTATGACACGAACAATCAAAATTCTATGATCAAAGCCTTCAGAAAATGTTGGAATTTCGGCCTACTACAAAGATGATGTTGATAGAGGATGAAGATGGTCGAATTTTAAAAATCTAAAAAAGACCCAGTTTGGGAAATCAAATTTCCTATTTCCACTAAAAATCTTAGCTTTTCACAAGGTGTTTTGATTTTTCGACCAGACCCAAATCCAAAAGTTAGGTATAATTATTTTTTAGTTAGTTTATTGTTTTTCAAAATAATTTGTAATAAGGTTGTGTCTTTTCACCCTAAAGAGGTGTGAAAGCCACTCAAACTCATATATATACATGATGTAAAATGTAGAGACAAGACAATACAAGATATATCTAGATAGAATAGAATTTGATCACAACTGCAATATGAACTCTAATGTACTATTTTTTCAACATTAATAAAGATAAGTGCTCTTATTTTTTATTTGTGGTTATAAGTTATATGTTTTCAATTAATCTTTCAGATACTCTATGTACCAAGGTGTTCTACTCTATTCTATTCCCTGATTTTTATAGTTCAAAGTTAATTTATGCAATTTGAATAGCAATTATATGGTTTGTGAACCTACTGTTGTTCCTATTGGCCTCTTAATTTGGGTTAAAATCGATAGAATTAGTTGTGTGAATTGTTTTAAATTATGGATCAAGCGGAAGCTTGTAGGATGATAGTCTTACTTTAAAGGAGTAAGTTCTCTTAAAACCATCTCTGATCGTACGTAGGATTGAAAGTTGTATGACTCTATAGCCCAAGTATTTAGAAGGCACTGATCTAACTATTATTTGGAAATTTTCATTTGGTTCATACTTTGTGGTTTGTAGATTATATAATTATTATTTCAAAAACATTACTTTTGAGTCCATAGTTTAATCCACTTTAGTCAAGATTTATAGAGTAGAGATTATTAGAGGATTTGTTGCTTTCCTCCGAGGATCATTCACCACCTTGGGAGGAACTTTGTTTATTTATGTACATAGTTGTGTGACATAGAGAATTTGATAGTTTAAAGTGAATTTAGGCCTACCAGCCTTGGCTTAATTAAGTCAGAATTGCAGAGGTATTAGTGTGTACCTGTCAGTTAGCTAAAAGTGATCCATCATTTTTGGCACCAATAGGTTGGAGACAATATCTATGGATAGTAATGTTTCTTCCAACATAGGAAAATGATTGTGGTGTACACCTTAATCATCCAAAACACCCATGTTAGTGTAATGAAATGACACCATAAAAGAGGGGAATTTGGATGGTCCTATACATGAAGATATGACTATGAATACACAATATATCAAGATTAGGAATAACACTTCCAAAAGGGTAGGATTGGTTTCACTAAAAATCTAATAGACAGAAGCACTATGCTCCCAAATAACATATAGTATCCTCAATTTGGTAAAGAGAGAGACTCAATTCTCCCAAGTAAGATGAAATGGGTCAAGTGAATCCACAAATGTAAGATGGAAACATGATTTATTTTAACATAAGAGTTCCTTCAAATGCATGATGGTACAATAAGGTGTAAAAATATGTAAATAAAAATTTTTTATGCATTACATACATAATATATGTTAATAATGAATCAAGCAAAAAGGGGAGATGTAAACTTATTCCTTCCCCAATATAACTCAAGAAATGTGTTATTGTGATCTTATATAGTTAAAGTGTAATTTTCAAATAAGATGGCATAAAATGACATGATTGAAAATATGATGAGTTATAATATAAATAATGTGAAATAAATTAGCATGAATGTTAAACTAAATAATATGTATAGATGTCACCATCAAAGCATATATATATAGCTTGTTTGTATGTGGTGATTGATCATGGTTGGAATTTTCACTTATTGGGTGTAGCTATTGGCACAAAGTTCCGTTGTTAGTTGGTGCAAAGCATTGTTGTATGCTGACATGAAGCACCAGTACCGTAATAGGGAGCCCAAAGGCCCCCCCACTTTGTCGTATGTACAAGAATATATATGTATGAGTGTATGTATGTATGTATGATAATACAAGTACATGTATGAGTACGAGTGGATATTACAAGAATATTCTCTTAGGGTTAGCGTTAACCTTGTTAAATGGCATTTCTAAACCACTAGGTAAAGAATACATAAATATGTGCCAGTGTAATGTAAAAGAGATCAAACTATAATACATTATTAATTGGATAATAAAATAATATTGGAATCTCTGTTTGGTGGGCATAGACAAAGAATGGGTGAACTATGTTAAATCTTTGTGCCTTCTCATTCTATTTCTTTGTGTTTTATTCCTTTGCATTATTGGTTATATTTCTATGTAACTATTAGATTTGTGTCTTATAATACTAACAAGTGGTATCAAAGTGGGTTCTTTTTCAATTATCCTATGAAAGAAGACCTCATAGTTGAGTAGGAGTAATGGTAGATGAGGGTAAGCTGAAGGTTGAGAAGCTTAATGGGTAGAACTTTTATTTTTAGTAAATGAAAATGGCAGACTATCTCTATTGGAAGGAGTTATGGAAGCCATTAGTTGGAAAATCCAAGAAGCTAACAAGAATGTCTGATGAGGATTCAAATATTCTAGACATAAAGGCACATGACAATATTCATTTATGCCTAGAACAATCAGTGGCATTTAATATTTCACAAGAAAATACAACTGAAGAGTTGATGGAAACCCTAGTGAAGTTATATGAAAAACCTTCTTATTTGAATAAGGAATTTCTAATGAAGATTTTATTTAATATGAAAATGGTATAAGGTGAGTCATCTATTGATCATTTAAATGAGTTTAAAATAGTTAAGTATCAATTATCTTTTGTTAATGTGAATTTTAATAAAGAAATCAGTGCTCCTTTGATTCTTTGTTCCTTGTGTAAAAGATAGAATGGCTTGGTAATTTCTATTTGTAACTCTATTTCTAGTTCAAATACCCAAAAATTTGATGATGTTGTTAGTGTTATTCCGAGTGAGAAAATTCATAGGAAAAACTCAAGTGGATCAACATCAGGTAGAGTTTTCAATGCAAAAAATAGAGGTAGATCAAGGGAGAGAAGAAATAATTCTAGAGGTCATGGGAAATCAAAATTAAAATAAAAGGGAAAGATGTCTCAATCCAGAGAACCAAATGATTGTTGGTAATATGGGAAACCAGGTCATAAGAAAAAATATTGCTGGTCTTGGAAGAATAAAGGAGACAAACAAGAAGGCAATAAGGACGAAAATATGGTAAGTAATAAATCTGAAGAGGATATTTTTCTTCTTTCCTTAGAAAATACTGATGATCCATGGTTTGTATATTCAGGGACCTCATTTGATGCTACACCCCATAGACATTATTTTCTTGATTATGTCTAAGGGTATTTTGAGATAGTTTGTTTAGGAGATAATGAACACTGTCAGAATGTTGGAAAGGGAAGAATTAAGGTTAAGTTGTAGAATGGGAATCATTAGTTACTACAAGACGTAAGGCATGTTCCAAGGTTGAATAGGACTTTAATTTTTGTAGGGAAACTAGGTGACGAAGGTTTCATAGTACTTTTAATGATGAAAATTGGAAGGTTTCAAAAGGTTACTTGGTGATAGAAAAATATGTGAAAGTGGGCACCTTATATCATTGTATGGGTCATATTGTTTCTTCTACTTTAATTATTATTGAAAAAAGTCAATTTTCAAGAGTAGTTGTTATAGTTGACCAAGTAAAAAATGAATTAGTTATTGTGGATTATGAAATGACACAATGGCACAACAGACTTAGCCACATAAGTGAGAAAGATATGAAACTACTTCATTCAAAGAAATTTTTACCAGGTCAAAAATGTGTCAATATGGATTTTTGTGAAATTTGTCTGTGTGGAAAAAAAAGACAGTTTTATAAAGAGTGGGAAGGAAAATAAAGATGAGAAATTAGAGCTTGCACATATATATGTATGGGGACCATCTCAGGTATCTACCCTTGGTACCTTTCTATATTATGTTACATTCATTGATGATGCACCTAGAAAGTATATATTTATTTCCTTAGGCAGAAATACATGATGTATTTGAAACTTAAAAAAATAGAAAATCTTGGTTGAGAATGAGACTTGTAAATGTATCATCTTAAAATGGAAGCACTTACATGTTAAGAGCATTTAGCCCTCTGAGTAAGTGGTTTGGGGTCATGTCAAGAGCCTTGATTGGGTTTTTAAATGGATCTGGTTGTTTCCCCTGTTCTGCTTCTCTCTCTCTCTCTCTCTCTCTCTCTCTCTCTCTCTCTCTCTATTTCCAACCTCATTTCTAGTAACTTTCTATGAGAATCTGAAGATCTTGACTTTATGCGTCAAGGAAGACCTAAAGGGTCAAGGATGACCTAGTCCCTGACCTAGGTCAAGGATGACCTTAGCCCTAATCTAGGGCAAAGAATACCTTTTCCCTGACTCCAGGTACAAAATTTAGTTTCCAGAAGTTTCAGGATGTCAGGTTTCAAAAAAAATTAATTTCTCGCTTTCGGGTCGGCTGTTTCAGGTTTTGGAACGGTAAACTCTTAAATTGCATTTAATCTAGGTCCATTTCTAGGGGTTAAGGTCAATTGAGATTTAATTCTCTAATGTCAGCCTTCTCTAGGAGTTTTTTCCCTAGATCACTATAAAAGGAAGCCTTCCTCTCTCATTTTCTCCATCTCTCAATCAAGTTTTGCAATCAAGTTTTCATAATCTCTAAAGCTCCTAAGTGCAAGTAAGAAAGGAGAAGAAAAGCAAGAAAGAATTCATTCATCTGCAAGCCAAGCATTCAAGTTGTTACCCTAATTTCCATGTACATGCAAATTTGGCTAAAACCTATTCCAAGGTCTCTATTTTTACCTTGCCAAGAATCCCTCAAAATTTCATGAATTCATGTCTGGTCTCCTGGCCTCTACAAATTTTCTAACTCCCTGGTCTGCAAGTTAAAAAAATTCATAAAAGTAGCCATTGGTGCTAAATAAACCTTGAAAACCCTAAGCCTTTGTTCTAATTCCTTGTTACTTTATCGGCCACTTAAGTCCCAATTTCCCATGTGTGTAATTCTTCCTTTGGTCACCAGTTCTCTTATTCTTCCGGCGGTTACCTTTTCCTTTCGGTGAACTGGTGACTACAGTGTTTTTCTTAGTCACAAGATAAAATGGTGAAGCTTCTAAACATTCAGGGACTTCACGGATTGCCTTCAGTCAGGCATTCTCTAACTGAAACCCCAGGTTGGACTTTTGGTTTAGCGATTCTCTGAATGCCTTGTTTGCGTATTCTTCAGACTTAACCGAGGTTAAGAATTCTATTCAGTGACTAAGCGAATTTCCTTTGGCTACACATTTGCTATGACTTCTAGGGTTAAGTGATTTATGTGGGGTCCCAGTTAGAGAAGATCAGTGACTATCGTGAATTTGCATTGGATCTGTCAGAGGCTCGTGATCTTGCAACAGCCACCGATCTTCCCTTTTTCTCAGAGCTTCATGCTTTTGTGGGTCTGATGCCACATCGTCCTATGTGGAAGCTTCTGATTGGTCAAGAGCAGTGATGTGGAGAATGTGTCAGTGGGGCCTATTTTAATTAAGATCTACGACTGTCTTATGATCTGAAGGAACCTATCAGTGGCTTGCAATCTTGAGACAACCGTCCGATTAGATGTCGAGGTTTCTCAGTGGGTCCACTGCCAGGTGTACACAGTTGGCATTTTCTGATTGGTCCACTTATGAATGAGTCATTTCTTGTCAGTGGGACTGGGCTCTTTTGGCAGTCAGAGGTTCTAACAGTCATTTGAGGATCGATGACTATCATGTCTTCGCAAGGGTTTTGTCAGAGGTATGAGATCTTCAGATGATCGTCAATCTTGCATTTTGACAGGAGTTCGTTAGTAGGTCCACGTTTGCTAATGTGCTTGAGTATGATTGGTCCATGTGGTGATGACGGGGTTAGGAGTCGGTCTATTTGTTAGAGGGGTCCTAGTTTAATAAAGATCTACGACGGGCATATGATCTAAAAGAATATTCAGAGGCTATGAGGAGATGCGCCCGCTGTTGGATTAGAATCTTGTCTTTAATGGATCTGATGTTTGAGAAGCATCGAGGTGGTTGCTGATGGAGTGGCCGGAGTAAATAAAAGAATTCCAAGTGGCATAAATGGGCCTAGGGTTACTAAAGCATTCAGTGAATCAATGACTAAGGGGTTTCTCTTGTTCGCTTAATGAAACTAGGGTAAGATAAAAGACTCAGCGATTCAGCAAAAAGCCTTGTTCGCTGAATCACCTAACCAGACTAGGGTTAAGTGAAGGATTGTGTGAATGAAAAAAGGGTCTTCGGTTGCATGGTCACCGAATGAATTAAAAGAAGAAAGGCTCAAGGTGGGACCAAATATGCTGACATGATGATTTTCTCGCTTCTCATTGGCTGCTGACTTCCATGGTGGTTTTGATTGGTCAGAAGGATTTTTAGGTCATTTTCTCAGTGCATCACCACCGTTCATCTGCCAGGAAGATTTCACATCGATGGCTATGTTTTAAAAAATATATCTGCTAACCGTTAATATTTGAATTTGAATATCTCTGCAAAGGTTTTGCTAGGGTTTTGTTCTTGTGGCCATGCCCGACAAGATGGGTAGCTAGAATTTAATTCTTCAGGACAATGGAGGTTGGAAAGATGATGATAGATGATCTGATCATCGATGCTACAAATTTTATAGAGTACCATGTCGTGTTGAGGCTTTAATGAGCTTGGCCCCACCTTTTTTAGGGTTAGTCATTTTAAACCTGAATATCTTCAGGATCAGATTTGTGAGCCTTCATGGCTTAGTGGAGTTGCAGGTGGGTAGATTAGTCCAGCTTGTTTGTCTGCACACTGTTTGCAGTACAAGGATGGGCATGCAAAGATGAATATATGATCGATTGAGATATTTGCAAAAATAACATTTATGATTAGATTTGATGGTAGCTAGGGTTTGATTATTATATTGTAAATCTATAACCCTAGTTAGGTTTTAACTCCTGCTTGTGTGCAGTGAGAGGTATATAGTTCTTTTTTGGAGCCTTAGTCCTCAGAGTTCACATTTTTTAAAGAAGAAAGTCTCTTTCTTGGAAAGCTATTCGCGACATTTCTTCCTGCCCTCTAGTTTTCCACATTCTATAATCTTTCATTGATGTTTTAGATATTGTAGAGGTATTTTGTGACAATCCTTCATGTCCCTATGCTTCCTTGTCTAAATTATCTCTCATTGAATCTAAGTATATGATGTTTACAGTGATATCTTAGGGTTCCTGATCCCTCTTACTTTCTATAATTATGTGTGTTATTATGTTTGATCTGATTTAGATGTTTTGTGGGTATACTTCAGCCCCTAACAATCTTGTCTCAGTCCTACACTGAGTTGCAGAAGTGAATGTTTTCTTCCTGGTCATAAGTTGTGTCTTATGTTGAGGCCCTCCTATGAAACACTTATGCAAGCCTATTTAGTAAGTTGTGACCTACTAGACCTAAGCTTTTCATTGATTCTATTCCTCTATACTGAGATCCAAACCCTAATTTTGGTGCATCACCTAGTAGGTAGTTTTCTTTCAGTCATTTCCCTTTCAAGTACTCCTACTATCCCTTTCCCTCAAAAATTTTTACTTTTCCTATCTAAAAGAAAATTAAGGTGATTATCCAAGATGAACTAGCCTAGAACCTGGAGGTCTCATCTCAGTTAGCATAGGTCCCACAACCTAGAGATGATTCCCATGTTATACTAGGTTATCAAGACTATGAGAGCTTGAAACAAGGGTGCAAACTTAGTGTATAACAATTCTGGCACGCCCAGTGGGACAATAGAATAGATTAAAGTTCAAAGGTGCTCCTGTTGGTTCATCTGCAAAAGGATTAAGGAAGTTCAATACACAAGGACTATCAGTATAGGCTCAAGCTCAAGTACACCTCACCTTGGTGGCAGTGTATAACAATTCTAGCATGCCCCGTGGGACCAAGAAGTCATAATTTTTATAGTTCTTGCTAGTTCTGATATGCATCCAACAGGTTATAGACCTAGAAGAGGTCACTTTGCTCCATATCTGGCGACTCTAGAAAGTCCACTAGTTTCAAAGATCAAGTTCTAGTATGTTTCAAATCTTTCATATTTAGATTCTAGCTAATTGCATGAGTAGACATGTGAAGTTATTATGGATAATCAGGTTACCCACCATCTTATAATGAGAATAATGCTCAATGGGCTGGTCATCAGCCTTATCAAAGCCACCTAAAGCCTCCTTTTAACCCAAGCTTTCATACTATACAAGGCCATCAATATATCCAGCATGCCCCAAATGAATATGCCCTCATACAAGATTATGAGTGGGCCCTCCGCCAAGAAGGATCATGGGCACAAATGGCACAAAAAAGGTTGTAGGGCCAGCTCCCCTATCCTACTTACCACCCACCCCCCCCCCCCCCCTTCTTGTCCAAATTGGCAATAGACTCTGAGCTTAGACTTCATGAAAGAGCAAGAAAAGACCAAAAATTTATTGCTTGATTTGATTAAGCAAGTGTCTGAGATCAAGGAGTAGTAGGATATGGAGGCTCAAAGTTATGAACAAGGGTTCATCTCCAACCAAATGATAGAAGCCCTTGGTGATGAGAAATAAGTAAGACAATTTCAAGAAGAGATCAGACACCGAGTTGACATTGAGACATCAAAGTTGAGATCACAAATTGCTCAACAAGATGCTCCTAGACCTAAAATTCCAAGCTAGAGGACCCATTTGCCTCAAGAGCCTACACATGAAGAGCATACAAAGCACTCATTTCTAGGTTTTAGGAGCACCCTTCAAGGATCTCAGCCTATTTTGGAGTAGTTGCAACCTTATTGTGGTCTGCAACAGTCTAAAGATTATATTGAGAAAGAGCCAGCTGCAAGGGACTAACACCAAGATGATAGGGCCTTCAGTTTTCCAAGCTTTAAGATGGGTACACCTTCTATGTCTACCTTTGAGCCCCCTCAATTCCACATCCCAAGTTTTAAGGCAAAAAATTCTTCCCACGAGCCTTTACTTGAGATTCAGCCTACCACTCTGCAAGAATTGTCTATTCAAGAAAGTTGTTTATCTCAAGAGGCCCCTTCGGTCTCTCAAGATGATGAAGTGTTGTGGATACCCCAATGGACTCTACCTCCTAGCTGTCAGATGCCAGATCTTTTCAAAGATACTAGTCTAGTGTTTGAGCAAGGACCTATGGTAAATGAGCTTTCATTTGAAGAAGAGGAGAAGAAATCTGAGGTATCAGTGCAAAGTGATCATTGTGATGAAGTAAACTAGTAGGGTGGGGAGGTGAGGATTTATGCTCAACCTAAGCTCTTGGTTGGTTTGTTTGATGAGCTGCCCCTCTTTGTTGATGATGAAAAGGAGACCATGCCATTACCTATGGGTGAGGGTCAATTAGAACAAAAGGTCCATCATCAACAAGGGGGTTGTTTTAGAGGGGGATGCTATGATTTTATTTGATAAGCTGCCTGGTTTTGTTGAGCAGGATGATAAAGATATGATCATAGCCACCTCTATGAAGTTACAACAACTAGAAGAGATTAGTCCTAAGGATATGTTAATCCATGAGCTTGACCTCATCTTTGAGGAGGAGACTTCCCAATGTGCAGAGGACAACCAAGGCCTTGGGGAGGATTGTTTGGAGCACATCATAGGAGGCTTTTGTGTGGGGCTTGGTTGTAAAGAGCCAGTCATTCCTGGAGATCTTCATAATATTGAAAACTTTGATCATCTCTTGGCTTGTTTAAAAGTAGAGAAAGATGACAGTCCCCTATCCATAGATGAGGAGTTGACATGGCTATCCATGATAGAGGAAAGCCACGAAGATAAAGAAGAGGCCATCAAGGAAGGTTCTACCTTTGGACATTCAAGAGGTTGCCCTATCAGATACTTGGCAGAGAAGGAGTTTACCGAGGCCCCTCCATATGATCAATTAGAGGAAGGTAAATTTGATCCTACCTTTGCAGAGGTAGTTAATAATTATTTCAAAAAATTTTGTGTGCCTCATATTTTTGTAGCTATCCTCATGAGTCCAATGCAAAATATCTTAATGAGGAAAGGTAGCTATTTTTCACAACCAGTGAATGGTTTTGTTTGACCAAGTTTCTCTAACTGGTTAGTTTAGGTTAGGTTAGTTTTTCCTCCTTTCTTCTAGCTTTCTAGCTTAGTTCCCTATTTTTCAAAAAGTTCTTGTGCACAGTTGTCCTTCTAGTTTTTAGTTTTGTCTCTCTATCAAATTTTTGTGTTCCTGTGGTGTTACCCTAATTTCCATGTACATGCAAATTTGGCTAAAACCTATTCCAAGGTCTTTGTTTTTACCTTGCCGAGCATCCCTAAAAATTTCATGAATTCATGTCTGGTCTCCTGGCCTCTAAAAATTTTCTAACTCCCTAGTCTGCAAGTTAAAAAATTCATAAAAGTAGTCGTTGGTGCTAAATAAAACCTAAAAACCCTAAGCCTTTGTTCTAATTCCTTGTTACTTTATCAGCCACTTAAGTCCCAATTTCCCATGTGTGTAATTCTTCCTTCGGTCGCCAGTTCTCTTATTCTTTCAGCGGTTACCTTTTCCTTTCGGTGAACTGGCGACTGTAGTTTTTTTCTTAGTCATGAGATAAAATGGTGAAGCTTCTAAACATTCAGTGACTTCACGGATTTCCTTCAGTCAGGCATTCACTAACTGAAACCCTAGGTTGGACTTTTGGTTTACTAATTCTGTGAATGCCTTGTTCACGTATTCTTCAGACTTAACCGAGGTTAAGAATTCTATTTAGCGACTGAGAAAATTTCCTTTGGCCGCGCATTTGCTAAGACTCCCAGGGTTAAGGGATTTATGTGGGGTCCCAGTTAGAGAAGTTCAGCGGCTATCATGAATTTGCATTAGATTTGTCAGAGGCTCGTGATCTTGTGATAGTCATCGATCTTCCCTTTTGCTCAGTGCTTCATGCTTTTGTGGGTTTGATGCCACGTCATCCTATGTGGAAGCTTCTAATTGGTCGAGAGCAGTGATGTGGAGAATGTGTCAGTGGGGCCTAGTTTAATTAAGATCTATGAATCTCTTATGATCTGAAGGAATCTGTTAGTGGCTTGCGATCTTGAGATAGCCATCCGATTAGATGCTAAGGTTTCTCAGTGGGTCCACTGCCAGGTGTACACAGTTGGCATTTTCTGATTGGTCCACTTATGAATGAGTCATTTCTTGTTAGTGGGACCAGGCTCCTGCAACATTTAGAGGTTCTGATAGTCATTTGAGGATTGACAGATGTCGTGTCTTCACAAGGGTTTTGTCAGAGGTATGAGATCTTCAGATGACCATTGATCTTGCTTTTTGTCAGGGGTTCGTCAGTAGGTCCTCATTTGCTAATGTGCTTGAGTATGATTATTCCATGTGGTGATGACGGGGTTAGCAGTGGGTCCATTTTTCAGAGGGGTCCTGGTTTAATAAAGATCTATGATGGGCATATGATCTGAAAGAATATTCAGAGACTATGAGGAGATGCACCCATCGTTGGATTAGAATCTTGTCTTCAGTGGATCTAATGTTAGAGAAGCATCGAGGTGGTTGCTGATGGAGTGGCTAGAGAAAATAAAAGAATGCCAAGTGGTATAAATGGGCCCAGGGTTAGTAAAGTGTTCAGCGAATCAATGACTAAGGGGTTTCTCTTGTTCGCTTAATGAAACTAGGGTAAGATAAAAGACTTAGCGATTCAGTGAAAAGCCTTCTTCGCTGAATCACCTAACCAGACCAGGGTTAAGTGAAGGATTTCATGAATGAGAAAAGGGTCTTCAGTCACATAGTCTCTGAATGAATTAAAAGAAGAAAGGCTCAAGGTGGGACCAAATATACTGACATAACGATTTTCTCACTTCTCATTGGCCGCTGACTTCCATGGTGGTTTTGACTGGTTAGAAGGATTTTTAGGTCATTTTCTCAGCGCATCACCACCGTTCATCTGTCAGGAATATTTTGCATCGATGGCTACATTTAAAAAAATATATCTGCTAGCCGTTAATATTTGAATTTGAATATCTCTGCAAAGGTTTTGCTAGGGTTTTGTTCTTGCGGCCATGCGTGACAAGATGGGTAGCTAGAATTTAATTCTTCAGGATAGTGGAGGTTGGAAAGATGATGATAGATGATTTGATCATCAACACCTTAGATTTTATAGAGTACCATGTCATGTTGAGGCTTTAATGTTCATGGCACCACCTTTTGCAGGGTTAATCATTTTAAACCCAAATATCTTTAGGATCAGATTTGTGAGCCTTCATGGCTTAGTGGAGTTGCAGGTGGGTAGATGAGTCCAAGTTGTTTGTCTGCAGGCTATTTGTAGTATGAGGATGGGCACGTAAAGATGAATATTTGATCGATTGAGATATTTGAAAAAATAACATTTATGATCAAGTTTGATGGTAGCTAGGGTTTGATTATTATATTGTAAATCTATAACCCTAGTTAGGTTTTGACTCCTGCCTGTGTAGTGAGAGGTATATAGTTCTTTTTTGGAGCCTTAGTGCTCAGAGTTTGCATTTTGTAAAGAAGAAAGTCTCTTTCTTGGAAAGCTATCCATGGCATTCCTTCCTGCCCTCTAGTTTTCCACATTCTGTAATATTTCATTGATGATTTAGAGATTCCAGAGGTATTTTGTGACAATCCTTCATGTCCCTATGCTTCCTTGTCTAAATTATCCCTTATTGAATCTGAGTATATGATGTTTTCAGTGATATCTTAGGGTTCCTGATCCCTCTTACTTTCTATAATTGTGTGTGTTATTGTGTTTGATCTGATTTAGATGTTTTGTGGGTATACTTCAGCCCCCTAATAGTCTTGTCTCAGTCCTACACCAAGTTGCAAAAGTGAATTTTTTCTTCCAGGTCATAAGTTGTGTCTTATGTTCAGGCCCTCCTACGAAACACTTATGCAAGCCTATTCAGAAAGTTGTGACCTACTAGACCTGAGCTTTTCATTGATTCTATTCCTCTCTACTGAGATCCAAACCCTAATTTCAGTGCATCACCTAGTAGGTAGTTTTCTTTTAGTCATTTCCCTTTCAAGTACTCCTTCTATCCCTTTCCCTCAAAAATTTTTACTTTTCCTGTCTAAAAGCAAATTAAGGTGATTATCTAAGAGGAACTAGCCTAGAACATGGAGGTCTCATCTTAGTTAGCATAGGTCCCACAACCTGGAGATGATTCCCATGTTATACTAGGTTATCAAGACTATGAGAGCTTGAAACAAGGGTGCAAAATTAGTGTATAACACAAGCATTCAAGCATTCATCAAGGAGATCCATTATTAGCTATTAAAGGATTCAATCTCTTTGGAGCCCCCTTGAAGATTTCTCCATCCACATTCATCCAACACTCTATGCAAAGATACATTCAAGATTGGTATTGAAGATCTAATGCCATTGATATGAGACATCTTCCATATTTCTACATTCATTTGGAGAATCCCTACTTCTGGATTCAAGGATTCAAATCCTCCACAAGGACTTCAACATAAGCAAGGTGAATAATTTCATTTACTTTGTTTATACATATTGTAATTTCAATTAAATTTCAAGGTTAATTCTTAAATTGGGGTTTGACCAAGGCAAACCCCCCATCGAAACAAAAAACCTTATTTTCTTGTAGGTACAGGCACATGACAGTGAATTGAAGTTCAGATCAAGATACCCTTTTTAGTGAACTTCCGAGATCCACGAACAAAATTTTTTTCAGATCTATTTGAGATCAGGGACAACCTTCAATGAGGGGTAGAATCCTACTCTGGGGTAAGACCTTGCCCCGTTATCTGGGTCAAAGACAACTTGACCTCAAAAGACAAAAGTTTTCTGGGCTTTCTCTATCTTGGTATTTCCCGTCTGGAGCAGGTTGCAGAATTTCTCAAAACTATGCACAGACATCTGAAATCAGCATTTCCTAGATTTTCCCTATTTTAAGGTTGGTATTTTCCTTCTATTCATTTAAGATTTCAAGTACATACTTTCTATAGTAGATTATAGGGTTTTCTCCTTTCTTCATGTTCTCCATTGTTTGATTCAATTGTCCATTGATCACTTCTCTGTGATTAGTCCATTTGGATCTTTCCTTTTGGGAATTTGGATTAAGGATAGGTTCTATATTCCCCCTTGTATATCATATTATCTTATCTACCATTAATCAAACTTATTCACATTTTCATCCATACCCCATAATTACCCCACTCATAATAATGGTGAATCCATTTCTCCATTATTCATTTTGGTGAACCCGACACACTTACCCTCTTTTCTTTTATGGAATTGGATGCCCTATTGTATTTTGTGGTGTTAAATTTCCCTTTATATTATCTTGTTGGTATTATATTTCTCTTTTATGTTAAATCTTGCATGCTAATTAGATTTATTGCATTTATATTTTAAAAATACAAAAAAATTGCAAAATTTCTTTCAAAATACAAAAATATTCACGGTTTATGCTTTTGTAGTTTAATTAATTTGCATTGTATTGGTTTATGAGCTTTACTACTTCTAGTACTACATATAATATTCTGGTTAGATGAACTCATAGATTTAACGGTGCCTTTGATCCTGAGTCTTCCTCTCCTTTTCCTAGGATCCCGGATGATAATTTGATTCTTAAAGATTCCAATCCTATTATGGAGAAAAAATTGTTAATATGATTTAGAACAATAGAGAGGGGGGGCTGAATCAGTTGTTCTCAGGTCCTGATGTATAAAACAACTTCAAAAACTTTTCTTTAAATCAGATCTAACAACCAAAACCAACTTGGTCATCACTGATTCAATAATAGAAACATATAACATTGCAGTCCACTACCTAGCTATATCTAACTTTTAAAACACATAAATGTTCAAACCAAAACATTCACACAAGAATTGACACTAGGATTTATAGTGGAAACGCAATCTGGGAAAAATCACTTTGTAACATGCTACTATTATTTTCACTCTTCTGAAGTGAGCTCGATTAAAAGCCAACCTTGTCAAAGGTTACAATACACACTGTCAGGTGTGACCCAGTTAAAGGATTTCAGTCACCCTATTAAAAGTGAGCCTTGTTATAGGAATTACATACATTTCATTAGAATGCAACCTTGTTCAAAGGATTTAAACATATGACTATTAGGTCAACCTTTGTTAAAAGGATTTTGACTGTTACAATGGTTAGAAAGTAGCAGTAGTATTGATCTAAAAAAAATATAATTCACTTTACAAATATCAGATCCAATTCCATACACAAATGTTGGTTTACTAGCTTTGAAACTTTTCCATCTCCATCTCTGATCTGCTCGAAACTTTTCTTCAAGCAATCACCACACTTCTCCTTTAGCCTTTTCTGCTTATACAGTCAATAAAATCTACTAATCTTCCAGCATCCTCTTTTCACCCATGCATACGCATACCTATTTCTTAGGTTCCCTTAATACTTCCTCAATTAGGTTAACTCATCTTTTACCACTCAATCTCCTTCGTAGATCTTAGGGTTAGGTCAAATTCATTGAAGCTACCTGCTTTATGTTCTTCGACTCCTTTTCTAGAAACATCTCTAATCTCTTAAAGATTTAAAATAAAACATTTTTTAGTGCATTTAATGCTTTCAAACAATCAATAAATAAGGTCAACACATTTTACATAATCCAAGAATTCAACATTTTCGGCTCTAAATCTGAATTCTGTTCAAATATAAAAATACTGATGCTTGGTCAATACTGTGATCAACTACTTGGTCTTCATGTAGAAAGCTCAGTCATTACTAAAAAAATGTTTCCTCATCTTATATAGTCTTCTCAGTAATTAACTGTTGTTCGATCGGCACTAGAATTTTGCTCAGCATATACTGACTCAGTTGACACTAACATCAGTTAGCTTAAACATGATTTCTCCATTTTTGCTTAGTCAAGCCTACCAGTTTAGTCTTCAATCTTACTAAGATAAACAATACATTGTCTCATCATTGTACAACATAGTCAAGTACACTTTGTAGTATCAAGATAACTCAACCTTTCCCTAGGTGCTATTGTTACCATCCTTTCTACCCCTTCTATACAGCAATACAATAGATATAGTACTTTCCTAAGTAGCAAGAGTCTTACCAGTTAAGGTTTGACATCAATGACAACACAACAATTGTTTCAATTCTAGTTTCCAACAAAACTCTTCTCACTCATCTCATGATGAGAATGATGCTTTAAGAGTTCCTCCTAAACCAGTCCAAAAACTTTCATCTAAACTTGATAAAATGGGCAATTGGCTTATTCAAGAAAACCATAATCGATATTCTATTCAAGCTATAGAGGCTCTTAAGAAATTTCTTCGTGATAGTGATCAAGGTGTTAATCTCTTGCGTGGTATTACTCACCTTGGGCATTCAAATGTTAAACCTTTAGCTCAAGAAGCTCAAGATTTAGGGTCGATTCCTCCTGTCAGTAGTGTAGAACCTTCTTCTATTCCTTTACCTAGTGTCCCTACCTATACTCCTTCTTTGGTGACTGTGACAGTTCCCTCAATTCCTATGAGTGTTCCTCCTATGTCCCTTCCTACATCACAACCTTCTTATCATAATGTTCCTTTTACTTATTCCAATCCTCTTCCAACTACAGTTCCAAGTGTTTCTCAAGTTACCGTGTCTTCCATTCCTACAACTTCTAACACTTTACCTAGTGTTTCTAATGTTTCTATTCCTCCTATTTCCTCCAACGATTCAATAATCATCGATTTGGCTCAAACTATGTCATCTTTACAACAACAACTTGCATCTTTAACTCAAAACAAGTTTAGTATTCCTACATGTGACATGAGAAGTCCTCTATGTCTAGATATCACTCATACTCCTATTCCTCAGCAAGTCGATATGCCTTGTCTTGATAATTATAATAGAAAAGGAGACCCCATTCATCATGTTAAAACATTTCAAATCCTTTGTAGTGATTATGCTCATGACCATAGGATTTTAGCCAAGTTGTTTGCTAGAACCTTTCATGACAAGGCCTTACAATGGTATTGTTTCTTGCCTCCTTATTCTATTGATTCCTTTACACAACTTGCCAATGTTTTTATTCAACAATTTCAAAATAACATTAGCCGGCAAGTGTCTTTGACTGATTTGATGCATTTTTAAAAAAGTGCTAAGGAAAAATTGACTGAATTTATTGGTAGATTTAAGCATTTTCATGCTGAGATTTCCTATGCTATTCCTGATATTGATATTCACTGTATGTTTATTTCAAATTTGAAAAAGGATATTAGAGATAAGATTCTACTAACTGAATTTACCTCTTTTCAACAACTTTGTGTAGCGTTTCATCATTATCAATTACAAGTGAGTCAATTTGAGAGCACCACTCCAATGGCTCCTGTTCCAGTTGATAAGAGTGATGCTTCTCCTAATCCAAACAAATTTAAAAAATTCAACAACTATGTCAAGATAAACAAACAAGTAAATGTCATTGCTGATCAAGTTGTCATTGCATCTCACAATGCTACTTTTGCATCCATTTCTTTTCGATTAAATCATATGTTTACTCCTCTTTTTGAATATTTACATTCTATTATGAATAGGTTGTTAAATGCTAATATGATTATTTACCTCCTATTTGACCTCTTTTACTTACTATGATTACATCTAAATTCTTTGATCCTAAAGCTTTTTGTCAATATCATCATCAGAATGGTCATGATACTAAGAAATGTTATTCTTTAAAACATAAGGTTCAAGACTTAATTGATTCTAATGCCTTATCCATTGATAATCTTGATGGTAGTGGGAACAAATCTGTCTCTCCTCCTAATCAAAATCTTCAAATCTATATGAATCCTTTACCTGCACATGATACTAATACCATTGCTCAGCCATCTTCAATGGAGATTGTGTATGATTCAAAGATGAATGATCTTAATCACATTGTTAATCAAGTGGAGCATGTTGTTCAATCTGTATCTCCACCTCAACCTCAACCTTAGATTCAACCTTGAGTTCCATCTCGACCTCAACCTAAACCTAAGCCTAAATTGAAAACTCAACCTAAACCTTGACAAAAACCTAAGAATAAAAGACCTTGGGAACTTTTGATTACCTTTGATGATTATTAGACTATTAAAGCTCCTAATGGTCCCCTTTATATTTATGCTAGGATTTCTCAGATACCTACTCATAGTTGTCTTGTTGATCCTACATCCTTAGTCAATGTTATTACTGAAGAAAATCATTTTATGAAAAATTTGCAATGCAATTCTTATGATACATCTGATGTGTGGATTCAGACTTGTAATGTTTTTCTTTATCCATCATTTGGTTCCATTAAATTGCAAGGTTGAACTTTGTGGTAAAATTGTGAATGCTACCTTTGTTTTTGTTCCTACTTTTGATCAATTTCAAGTTAAGCTTGGTTTGCCATGGTTAAATGCCATGCATGCTATTGCTTCACCTATCCATAAATGTCTTAAATTTGTTCATGATGAAAAAGTGAAGACAATTAATCACAGTTTATATCAACCTTCTAAGCCCAGGGATTGTGCTACTCTTGACTTCTTTTGGCCTTCATTACCTAATTCATGTCCTTCTTGACCTAATAATATTTTCCACTCATATCAAGCCTATAAGCATCCTAAGATTCTCAAATTAAGTGTACCTCTGATGAATCTTAATCGTGGTCTTTTGCCTAAACCTTCTATATCTCTTGTATCTATGGCTTCTACATTTTTTAATCAAGTTCCTAATATTGATCATTCAGCTACTGATAATCCTATTAATCTTCCAAAAGAACCTGTGAAGGATCCTGTAATTTCTCCTCCTAATTCTCAACATATTTCAAGTAAAGAAAAATGTAATCGATCTGCTAATGAATGTTGTAAAAAGCATCATGCTCAAGCTAAAGCTCATAATTTTGTTCTTCAAAATTCTTTACTTTCTTCTAATAAGCCTATGCATGATATTGTTACTAATAATGATGTTAAGATGCATGATTATGATGATTCTATTCATATCTTAGATCCTATTTTGATTAATTTGGATGAAGAAGATACTCTTGATGATGTTGTTGATGATGAATATGATGAATATATTTCCATTGATTTACCTAATATACTTTCACCACAATTAACACTTACGCCTATTATCAAATATTGTGATTCTCAAGAGGATCCTTGTTTGGAATTGGGTATCATTCCTACTATGTTGGATATAGTCCCTCTTGTGAGTTACCCATCTTCCCTAAATGATATAGAATAAGATGGGGAGAGTAGGAGGTGTGCTTGATTTCCTTGTCCTTTATGGTAGCTTTTTTATGTGTTTTTGATCTATTGTATTGTGCTTCTCCCGTAATGTGTTTTCTAAATGTTGTTAGATTCTTTTATATGACCCTTGTTGCCCTGTTGGTGCAAGGTGATAAAGGAATCAAACCTATTGTACAATTCCTCTATATGTATCTCTATTCTTCTATATGTTGTTTCATTTTATGTTGTATTTGTGCTATTGTTTGTAAATGTTTCCTTGTGTAATCTTCTTGGATCTACGACTTGGTAGCACTGATTCTTTTTGGTCTCCAGGTCATGTTCTGAAAAGATTCTTCTTTGTATCTCTTATACGATCTTTCCTCTTTTGTGATTGTAGTTCTACTTTCTTTGGGGAATGATGTCAATTCATTTGCAATAATATCATATATATATTATCTTATGATCATACTGACCCCATGACAAGTAGATCCCTTTGTTAGAAAGTAAATATCCCCAAGGTAACTGAGAGGGGGGGGGGGGTGAATCAGTTATCTGATAATTTAACCATTCAACTTCTTTAAACAATATAATTAATGTACTAATCAACCATAGAAAGATAACCATACACAATTGCACAATAACACAAGATATGTTGACTAGGGAACCTCTTGAAAAGAGTAAACCCTGGTGGGAATGATGCCCACAAAATGATGCACTAATATGAAAGTTCCTTGTTAGAGGATGGACCCTATTAAGAGTCTTATGAGATACATTCAGTACATATAAATCCCTGTTAGGAGATTTTGAATCCCTGTTAAAAGATTCTAACCCGGTTAAGAGTTTATGGAAGACAGAAGGATCCACTGCCCAAATAGCTTCAAGGAAAGATCTCTGAACCTACCATCCAAAAGATCTTAGAATTATTTAACAAAATAATATGAAATATATTACCTCCTTCACACTGTACCAAAACCACACTCTCTGCTACACAATATCACAATTCAAGATCTCTGTACTCACAAGTCTTCCTTTATCACTAAATTAGCTCTTTTCTTCACTTCATGCATATATTCGCATCTCAACCTTCACAATACATATTTCAACAAGGAAAAAATTCCTTCTTATATACCAAACTCAAATAATTACAAATGAGTCGGTCCTCAATTACAAAATAATAATTTCTACACACTACACACAAAATTTCACATAAAACTGTCGGCTTCCAGATACTGTAACTTTCTCCAAACATATCTTCAAAGTTTGTGCTATGAACCACCTCATCATTAATGAGTCTCCAACATCCTTTTAATTGCACAAAATCAGATTCCATCCTAGCTAAGAGATATTCTCCAATTTCTGAAAATCGCTTCACAGAAACATTGTCTAAACATTGCTTTCACCAAAATGCTCATAACTCTCATGAATGAATGAATTTATTTTTGCGCTGTTAACCATAGGTTAATAACACACCAAAGAACATACCATCAACTATACAAAAGACAATATGCAATACAACATGTGCACAAAACAAAACTGTACCTACTTTCCTGCTGATATCCAAAATATCACTGTGTTGACATCAATGACAATCCAAGTCATGAATGCAACAACAACTACTCCAGAATGACTACCAATATACTTTTCATTCATTCCTAAAAATCTCCCCCATTGGCATTGATGGCAACATAGATGAAAAACATCCAATGTTCCAAAAATCCAATACTGCAACATCACTGCAAAATATCAAATTAAATCTTGCTTCGTTTTCCTATTCAGCTCTCTCATACAATCCACAATGTTTTTCATGTATATCTCTCCCCCATTGACATCAATGATAGAAATTCCATCATTAAGTCAACAAAAAATTAATGTCAAAAGACACTTTTCAGAAAAATAAAATAACAAGAGTCCTCATGACTCAACTCATAAACTCCCAAATAGAGGAAGTTCCAACATCCAATCTAGAAGAAAGATAGGGCTCATATACCACTGGACAGATGCAATCATCTGCATCAATTTTCAAAAATAGGTTGGGGCATAACCCCAAGCATACCTCTCAAATACACAAATGTATCCTTAGGTAAAGGTTTTGTAAATATATCTGCTATCTATTCCTTTGTGCTTATGTACTCCAATCTTACTTCTTTTTCTGCAACTTTCTCTCTTACAACATGATACTTGATCTCAATATGTTTAGTCTTAGAATGTAAAATAGGATTTTTTGACATACTTATTGTACTGGTGTTATCACAATGTATAACAATAGGCTCATCAAACTTTATTCCAATATCCTTCAACATCTGCTTCATCCAAATAATCTGATTACAATTATTTGCTGCTGCAACATATTCTACTTCTTTTGTACTTTGTGAAGTACAATTCTACTTCTTACTTAACCAAGAGACCAATTTTCTTCCAAGAAAAAAGGCTCCACCACTGGTGCTTTTCTTGTCATCAACGATGCCTCCCCAATCTGCATCAGTATAGGCACATAAAGTAAAATCATTAGAATTCTCATACCATAATCCATAATCCATTGTTCCTTTCAGATATCTCAGTATCCTCTTTACTGCTACATAATGTGATTCTCTAGGTTCTTCTTGATATCTTGCTACAATCCCAACTAAATGTGCTATATCAGGTCTTGTATGTGTCAATTATTGCAATCCTCCAATCATAGATCTGTATTTTTTCTGCTCAACTGCTGGTGTCTCATCTTTGCTAGATAACTTATGTCCAGTTACCATAGGTGTTCCAACAAGTTTAGAATCTTCCATTCCAAATCTTTTCAATAAGTCATTCAAATACTTATTCTAACTTACATATATACCTTCCTTGCTTTGTGTTATCTGTAATCCCAAAAAATATTTCATTTCTCCAATCATGCTCATCTCAAATTCAGTCTTCATTTCATCTGCAAATTTATCACTAGCTTCATCTCCTCCCCCAAAGATAATATCATCAACAAATATAACTATAACCAACAAACCATTCTCAATTTCTTTTGTGTATAAGTTACTATCTACTGTTCCTTTTATAAATCCCAATTTCAATAAATACTTATCCAATCTTGCATACCAAGTTCTAGGTGCTTGTTTTAATCCATATAAAGTTTTCTTTAACTTACATACCATATCTCCTTCTTGTGTCAAAGGAAAACCTTCAGGCTGCTCAATGTAGACTTCTTCTTCCAATTCACCATTCAAAAATGCTGACTTCACATCCATCTGATACACTTTGAATTTCTTGTAAGCTGCATATGCTAGAAACATTCTCACTGCTTCAAGTCTGGCCATAGGTGCAAAAGTTTCTTCATAGTCAATTCCTTCTTGTTGTGAATATCCTTTACATACCAATCTTGCTTTGTTTCTTATCACTTCTCCTTATTCATTCATCTTATTTATGAATACCCACTTTGTTCCAATCACATTCTTGTCTTCAGGTCTAGGGACCAATTCCCATGTCTTGTTTTTTTCAATCTGCTCCAGTTCTTCTTTCATAGCATTAATCCAATGTTCATCTTCACAAGCTTCATTAGTAGTCTTAGGTTCAATTTAAGAAATCAAACATAAATGTACCTTATTTTGAGTCAGAACTCCTCTGTCTAAACTTCCAATAACTTTCTCAATAGGGTGACGTCTCAAAATATACCTGTTATGTGTCATAGTTACTGATCTTGTTCCAGCTATAGATTCTTCTCTACTTTCTTCTATGTTTTCTTCGCTATTTTCTTCTCTATTTTCTTCATCAGTATGACTTTCATTCAGCAAATCACTATTAGTTTCAAAAAATAATTCTACATTTTCAATGTTAGGCTGAGGTTGTGCTTCTCCATCATATTCATAATCAAGCATTCTTTCCTAAATTTTAAACTTCTCATCAACTTTTACATTTGCACTTTCAACAATAGTCTTAGTTCTTTTGTTATAACATCTATATGCTTTTCTCTTTAAAGAATATCCAAGAAATATTCCTTCATCACTTCTAGGATCAAATTTTCCTATATAATCATCTCTCTTTATATAACATTTACTTCCAAAAATTCTAAAATACTTAACTGAGGGTGCATATCCAAATCATAATTCATAAGGTGTCTTGTTTGTATCTGCTCTGATTTGTACTCTGTTCATAGTGTATACTGTTGTGTTCACCGCTTCTCTCCAAAAAGTCTTAGCCAAATCATTTTCAAACAACATAGCTCTTGCTGCTTCAGTTATTGACCTGTTCCTTCTTTCTACAATACCATTTTGTTCTAGTGTTCTAGGGGCTGAAAGTTGTCTCTTAATACCATTCATTTCACAGAAAGTGTTAAATTCTCTAGATGTAAATTCACCACCTCTATCAGATCTTAGACACTTAATCTTCATTCCAGATTCATTCTCAATTTTTCTTTTCATGATCTTAAATTTATCAAATGCTTCAGATTTTTCTTTCAAAAATGCAATCCACATCATCCTTGTAAAATCATCAATAAGAATCATAAAATACCTTTCTCCATAGAATCCTCTAGTCCTAGTAGGACCACTCAAGTCTGTATGAACAATCTCCAGCTTCTCTGTCGATGTGAACTTATTGTTGGGAAATGAACTCCTTTTCTTCTTTTCCATCATACATTCTTTGCAAATCATGTTAGTAGGTTTCATAATTCTAGGTAAATCTCTTACCGCAAGTGTAGTGCTCACCTTGACAATATTATCAAAGTTTATACACCAGTAAATTTGGCCTCAAATTTTGACCAAGAATTGGTTGAAATTTTGACCGAAATTAGTCAAATTTACGACCAACATTATCGTCGGTCTTTTTTTGTCAAATTTTTGACGTACTTATAATCAGTCAAAATTTTGACTAAAACACAGGTGGAAAATTCGACTGAGTCCATGTTTCAGAATTGTCGTCATTTTTTTATAATGGTCAAAATTTCAACCAATTGTCAAACAAATTTCCACCTACGATTGATCAAAATTTCGACCAATGGCAGCAAAAATTTCCACCAAATGTTGGTCAAAATTTTGATGAAAACATCAAATGTTCGACCGAGATGCTATACGTTCGACGGATGAGATGGTCAAAATTTTGTTGTTTTGGTCGAAATTTTGTTGGTCAAAATTTTGTTGTTTTGGTCAAAATTTCGACCATCCTTTGGTGAAAGTTTTGGTGGAATTGGTCAAAATTTTGACCAATTCTATTTTTTTTTATAAAAAAAATGTTACATACGTAAGGTGCATTTAGAGTTCTTTTCATTAACCTGTGATTCATGAGTAGTGGTTTACATGAACCCATCTCTCATGAGAATGAATGCAACAGTTAGCACTCATTGGCTCTAGGTGATGCTTACGGAGGTGAAGCACCGAGACTTCCCGGGAGGTCATCCATCCCAGTACCACTCCAGCTCGAGCACGCTTAACTACGGAGTTTCCTCCATGGTTAAACCCACTCTGCTTGCATCCTCATTTGCAAAACCTTCACCAAGTGTTATGCCTTATGAACCATTCATTAGAAAGCCCCTTAAGCTCATCAATTAATAAGTAGGAGATATTTTTCACAGCAAGTCAAATTGTGATATTGCTATCAACATTCAACTGTGTAGTTTTTTGAGTCAAACTCATTGACCCATGATTCATGAGTAGTGGTTCACACGAACCCATCTCTCATGAGAATGAATGGAACACTTAGCACTCATTGGCTCTAGCTGATGCTCACAGAGGTGAAGCACCAGGACTTCCCGAGAGGTCACCCATCCCAGTACTACTCCAACTCAAGTGCACTTAACAACGGAGTTTCCTCCGTGGTTAAACCCACTCTGCTTGCATTCTCATTTGCAAAACCTTCACCAAGTGTTGTGCCTTAGGAACCATCGATTAGAAAGCCCCTTAAGCTCATCAACTAGTTCGTAAGGCACAACACTTGGTGAAGGTTTTGCAAATGAGAATGCAAGCAGAGTGGGTTTAACCACGGAGGAAACTCCGTAGTTAAGTGCGCTCGAGTTGGAGTAGTACTGGAATGGGTGACCTCTCGAGAAGTCCCGGTGCTTCACCTCTGTGAGCATCAACTAGAGCCAATGAGTGCTAAGTGTTCCATTCATTCTCATGAGAGATGGGTTCATGTGAACCACTACTCATGAATCACGGGTCAATGAGTTTGACTCAAAAAACTACACAGTTGAATCTTGATAGCAATATCACAATTTGACTTGCTGTGGAAAATATCTCCTACTTATTAATTGATGAGCTTAAGGGGCTTTCTAATGAATGGTTCCTAAGGCATAATACTTGGTGAAGGTTTTCCAAATGAGGATGCAAGCAGAGTGGGTTTAACCATGGAGGAAACTCCGTAGTTAAGCATGCTCGAGCTGGAGTGGTATTGGGATGGATGACCTCCCAGGAAGTCCCAGTGCTTCACCTCCATAAGCATCACCTAGAGCCAATGAGTGCTAACTGTTCCATTCATTCTCATGAGAGATCCATTTGATAAAGCTTGGTGAAATAACTTCAAACATTTTGAAGCATCTATTGGATTTTTCCACCCAAAAGGAAGATGGATTTCCCAATTCAGAAATTCCCAGCCACCATCTTTAATAAATTTATTTGGATCATCTGAAATGGTCTTCAAAATTGGCCGGCAGTTCAAGTTCATTCTACTTTCATAATACTTTATATCCATTGAGTTTAGCCATTCTTTGATGCCATCAAGAGAAGATTGAGGAATAACATCAATGCGGAGTACATCCCGCTTGAAGTCTTTGAAAACAATAGCCATATCAAATGCCTTTTGCCCAAGTCCTACTCTCTCAAGGTTAACTATCTCAATCTCACTAATGGTTATTACTAAGAAAGGCAATTCCACCAACTCTACCAAACAGTTTACGATAGGAACAATAAAAGCAGAGGCTTTGAAAGGAACTCCATGAAAACCTAGCTCTCTAAATGGTATATCAAACTCCAATTCAAAATCTTTTAGATGAGGCTGCTCCCATAGCTCTGTTACTCGTTTAACAAACGCTTCAAACTCTCCATTGATTTGATTTTTCCTGTCCCTCTCTTGCTGCTCTTCCTCAATTTCATCGGGATCATACATGGACCTTCTTGCCCCTCCTAAAGTTTGGACCATGTCCATTACTTCCACATAAAACTGGACATCCTTAGTCTTCTTAGTTCCCACCATAATATGGTTATGCAAATGAAAATGAAGCAAAGTAATCATCTCCTTCTCTGCTGGCTGGAAGAAGGCAAGTTTAATATTTTGATACATGATATCAGCTCTCTCTTCTGCTCTCATGGTTGAATACTGAAATCCATTATAGTGGGCCTCTAGAGTTCTAGTCATCTTTCTTCCTCTTCCACCAAATGTCAGCCCAATCCCCAAGTCTGCCAACCTAATTGGCTTTGTTTTTGAAAGCTGAAGTTTCTTCTGAGTCACCAGTGTAGGTCTCTTTGCCTTTTCAGACTCTGTCATAGCTACAGACTATCTGTGGGATTTGATCATTTGTACCACTTGGTTGATGATGCAGGGGCATCCAACAGGGCACCTGAGCCCAGGAGTGGAATGGCATTCAGAGATGTTCAATTGTAATGTTAGACTCAATATTCAAATAAAAATTCATAATCAAGTCTAAAGGTCATTGTAATGAAATAAGGAATAATTCAGTATGTAAGCAAGATATGGACGTACAAAAAAAACTAGTGAGCTATTTAAAAAATCCCCAAAAGAAATCGATATCAAGAATGTAGCGAAAAAGATGTGAGTAGAATGGAAAAAGATGTGAGATGCATGAACATCAAAGATTAATATGGATAGAAGTTAGAAGCAATGAACTGTTCATGGGTTCCAAGCACTTAAAAAATGTGGAGTTCAGTTAGCCTATAGTAGCAAGCTAAAAAAATTCTTTCAAGTCATTGATTCAGTTTGCCATGTTTATTGACCTCAAATTTGGTCTTTTCATTAACCTATGATTCATGAGTAGTGGTTTACATGAACCCATCTCTCATGAGAATGAATGGAATAGTTAGCACTCATTGGCTCTAGGTGATGCTTACAGAGGTGAAGCACCGAGACTTCCCGGGAGGTCATCCATCCCAGTACCACTCCAGCTCGAGCACGCTTAACTACAGAGTTTCCTCCATGGTTAAACCCACTCTGCTTGCATCCTCATTTGCAAAACCTTCACCAAGTGTTATGCCTTATGAACCATTCATTAGAAAGCCCCTTAAGCTCGTCAATTAATAAGTAGGAGATATTTTCCACAGCAAGTCAAATTGTGATATTGCTATCAACATTCAACTGTGTAGTTTTTTGAGTCAAACTCATTGACCCGTGATTCATGAGTAGTGGTTCACACGAACCCATCTCTCATGAGAATGAATGGAACACTTAGCACTCATTGGTTCTAGCTGATGCTCACAAAGGTGAAGCACCGGGACTTCCCGAGAGGTCACCCATCCCAGTACTACTCCAACTCGAGCGCACTTAACTACGGAGTTTCCTCCATGGTTAAACCCACTCTTCTTGCATTCTCATTTGCAAAAGTTTCACCAAGTGTTGTGCCTTATGAACCATCAATTAGAAAGCCCCTTAAGCTCATCAACTGGTTCGTAAGGCGCAACACTTGGTGAAGGTTTTGCAAATGAGAATGCAAGCAGAGTGGGTTTAACCAGGGAGGAAACTCTGTAGTTAAGTGTGCTTGAGTTGGAGTAGTACTGGAATGGGTGACCTCTCGGGAAGTCCCGGTGGTTCACCTCTGTGAGCATCACCTAGAGCCAATGAGTGCTAAGTGTTCCATTCATTCTCATGAGAGATGGGTTCATGTGAACCAGAGTATCAAAACCCACGGTGAGTCAGGCGAGTTATCCAAACTCGTGGGTCGAGCCATGGCTCCCAAGTTTTGGTGAACCGGTCGAGTCATGGGCCGAGTTATGGGGCATGACTCGCGTGACTCACCGAGTCAGCGGGTCATGGCCATAACTCGCGGGTCCGTGCCTCATGACCTGAGCCATGGCAGGCCCGAGCCATAGACTTGTCAACAACAATGATATACATGTTGTTGAAGGATGAGAAAAATTGTGACAATCACTTAGAACAAGACAATAATCTACTATTTCAAGAAGGAAGACTGTGCCAATGATGCAGTCATAATAACAATGATATGAGCAATAATCCACGAATGAGAGCAGCAAACAAAAGGATGTAGAAGATAGTATGCTAGAGGACAGTGGCTTTCATTTTTATGACAGTGATCAGAAATGGAGAAATGTAGAAGAATATCGGTGAAAATCATGACTGTTATGAGAGGACATGATAATTAAAAAATAGTCACATCAATGTCTAAGGACATTGATCATCTTCATGAATCTCTAATGACAGTAGGCTTCATGAATTTCTGATGACAGTAGTCTTCAGTGAGTGTTCAAGGACAGTGTTCAAAGAAAGAAGACAACAAATAGAAGAATGAATCCTAAAGCAATCATTAGTCATGAAAAGTCACTGATAAAAGATGATTAAAAGTAGTGTTTTGCAATTTGATAGCAGTGAAAAGAAAATCGATCAGAGTAGTGATGTATAGCAGTGATTACATGATGAAACAATCACATATATTGTTAGAAACAGTGACATTCACTGTTAGAGCAGTCACAATAAGGATCAGAACAGTAAGTAAATGATAGGTCATGAAGAGTAGTCCAAGGAATGTCAAAAAAGTTAGCCAATGAATAAATAAGAAGAATCATAAAGAAATGAGAATAGCTGACGATGTATCATAAGAATATCAGTTAGAACAACCATGATTCATTAATGAGCATTCATGAGTTGTTAAAGGGAACAGTAGGACAAACGCCTTGGGACAATGAAGATTGAAATGCTAAGAATCAATGATCCACAAGATTCAAATTGGAGAGATGGAATGAAGACAGTGAATGTAATGGAAAAAATAGTGATCAAATTGCCTTGGTTATTGATTGAATCTACACATCTGAATATCTATATATATTGAACTAGCAAATAAGAAAAGACATGACTGTTCACATTAGAAATGACATGTTAGTTCATAATGAAGTGACATGACTGTTCATAACAATTACCATTCATTCCCTTCATTATTGATTATACTTTGTTCTCTTAACCATATCCTTTAGATGCTATTTGACCTTTAGATGTGATGTGATGTGTTTTTAAGCTTTATTCAATAATGGGTGCTTGAAACAAGTTTTAAATTTTAAGAAATCTCTATTTATTTTTTTTACCGAGTCATAGCCGAGTCGTTGCCGAGTCATCGGCAAGTCACGGGTCGAGTCAGCCTTACCGAGTTTGAGTTTTGATTCTTTGGTGTGAACCACTACTCATGAATCACGGGTCAATGAGTTTGACTCAAAAAACTACACAGTTGAATCTTGATAGCAATATCACAATTTGACTTGCTATGGAAAATATCTCCTACTTATTAATTGATGAGCTTAAGGGGCTTTCTAATGAATGGTTCATAAGGCATAACACTTGGTGAAGGTTTTGCAAATGAGGATGCAAGCAGAGTGGGTTTAACCATGGAGGAAACTCTGTAGTTAAGCGTGCTCGAGCTGGAATGGTACTAGGATGGATGACCTCTCGGGAAGTCCCAGTGCTTCACCTTCGTAAGCATCACCTAGAGCCAATGAGTGGTAACTGTTCCATTCATTCTCATGAGAGATGGGTTCATGTAAACCACTACTCATGAATCACAAGTTAATGAAAAGAACTCTGAATTTCTGAATTGGGAAATCCATCTTCCATTTGGGTGACAGAATCCAATAGATGCTTCAAAATGTTTGAAGTTCTTTCACCAAGCTTTATCAAATGGATCTCTCATGAGAATGAATGGAAGAGTTAGCACTCATTGGCTCTAGGTGATGCTTACGGAGGTGAAGCACCGGGACTTCCTGGGAGGTCATCCATCCTAGTACCACTCCATCTTGAGCACGCTTAACTACAGAGTTTCCTCCATAGTTAAACCCACTCTGCTTGCATCCTCATTTGCAAAACCTTCACCAAGTGTTATGCCTTATGAACCATTCATTAGAAAGCCCCTTAAGCTCGTCAATTAATAAGTAGGAGATATTTTCCACAGCAAGTCAAATTGTGATATTGCTATCAAGATTCAACTGTGTAGTTTTTTGAGTCAAACTCATTGACCCGTGATTCATGAGTAGTGGTTCACATGAACCCATCTCTCATGAGAATGAATGGAACACTTAGCACTCATTGGCTCTAGCTGATGCTCACAAAGGTGAAGCACCGAGACATCCCGAGAGGTCACCCATCCCAGTACTACTCCAACTTGAGTGCACTTAACTACAGAGTTTCCTCTGTGGTTAAACCCACTCTGCTTGCATTCTCATTTGCAAAAGCTTCACCAAGTGTTGTGCCTTATGAACCATCGATTAGAAAGCCCCTTAAGCTCATCAACTGGTTCGTAAGGCACAACACTTGGTGAAGGTTTTGCAAATGAGGATGCAAGCAGAGTGGGTTTAACCAGGGAGGAAACTTCGTAGTTAAGTGCACTCGAGTTGGAGTAGTACTAGGATGGATGACCTCCCAGGAAGTCTCGGTGCTTCACCTCCATAAGAATCACCTAGAGCCAATGAGTGCTAACTGTTCCATTCATTCTCATGAGAGATCCATTTGATAAAGCTTGGTGAAAGAACATCAAACATTTTGAAGCATCTATTGGATTCTGTCACCCAAATGGAAGATGGATTTCCCAATTCAGAAATTCCCAGCCACCATCTTCAATAAATTTATCTGGATCATCTGTAATGGTCTTCAAAATTGGCTGCCAGTTCAAGTTCATTCTGCTTTCATAATACTTTATATCCATTGAGTTTAGCCATTCTTTGATGCCATCAAGAGAAGATTGAGGAATAACATCAATGCGGAGTACATCCCGCTTGAAGTCTTTGAAAACAATAGCCATATCAAATGCCTTTTGCCCAAGTCCTACTCTCTCAAGGTTAACTATCTCAATCTCACTAATGGTTATTACTAAGAAAGGCAATTCCACCAACTCTACCAAATAGTTTACGGTAGGAACAATAAAAGTAGAGGCTTTGAAAGGAACTCCATGAAAACCTAGCTCTCTAAATGGTATATCAAACTCCAATTCAAAATCTTTTAGATGAGGCTGCTCCCATAGCTCTGTTACTCGTTTAACAAACCCTTCAAACTCTCCATTGATTTTATTTTTCATGTGCCTCTCTTGCTTCTCTTCCTCAATTTCATCGGGATCATACATGGACCTTCTTGCCCCTCCTAAAGTTTGGACCATGTCCATTACTTCCAGATAAAACTGGACATCCTTAGTCTTCTTAGTTCCCACCATAATATGGTTATGCAAATGAAAATGAAGCAAAGTAATCATCTCCTTCTCTACTGGCTGGAAGAATGCGTGTTTAATATTTTGATACATGATATCAGCTCTCTCTTCTGCTCTCATGGTTGAATACAGAAATCCATTATAGTGGGCCTCCAGAGTTCTAGTCATCTTTCTTCCTCTTCCACCAAATGCCGGCCGGATCCACAAGTCTGCCAACCTAATTGGCTTTGTTTTTGAAAGCTAAAGTTTCTTCTGAGTCACCAGTGTAGGTCTCTCTACCTTTTCAAACTCTGTCATAGCTACAGACCATCTGTGGGATTTGATCATTTGTACCACTTGGTTGATGATGCAGGGGCATCCAGCAAGGCACCTGAGCCCAGGAGTGGAATGGCATTCAGAGATGTTCAATTGCAATGTTAGACTCAATATTCAAAGCAAAATTCATAATCAAGTCTAAAGGTCATTGTAATGTAATAAGGAATAATGCTATAAAAGCAATGTAATAAGTGAAAATCCCATGTAATGAGTCAAAATGTCATGTAATGGTCATATAGGGTTAAGGTCTAAGTGGTTTTAGGTTTATAGGCATTAAATGGGTCCTTGACAAAGAATAGTCTCAATGATAGAGACAGAGGATCACTCTTCAAAAAAGGAGCATTGATTGAGGATACATTACCTTGAGACTGAGATCTTCAAAAGATTGTAGTCAAATGGAAGATTACAGTCTCAAAGGAATATAGGAGAAATGTTTGGAGACAAAACAGTGAGAGAGGCTTTACTCAAAAAATGCATCCAAGAAGGTGAGTACCTGGAAGATGGTTTGCTTCAAGGAAGTTAGAATTCTATTTCCTCAATTTGATTGTTACAGTAGAGGATAGAGAGCAGCTGTTACAAGGTTCTTTGCTCTTGAGTAATTTGAACCTCAAAGGCAGAGCTCTTCTCATCTCTTTAACATTACAAGTGGCTGTTTAAAGAAGATTTCTAGGTTTGGATGGTCCATAGTAAAATTTCCCAAAGAGTGTATCGAGTCTTCCCACATAACATTTTAAGCTTGATGGGAACATAGGCAAAAAAAAAGTTTCTAATTAGATTTTAACAAAATTTTAGCCCTTCCATTATATTCATATTATTTAACATCTTGATAATCACCACTGTAGCTTGCAAGGTGATTCATCAATTTAAAAACAAAGCCTCCATGGCTTCTTACAACCTTTGAGTATTGTAAACTATAAGTAATATTCAGTAGAGAAATATAGCGAGGTAAGTGAGGACATTCTTCATTATAAGAATGAAATGATAGACAAGGGTAACTCTCAGGTTTAGTCTTTAACCATGCAAACTGTAATTGTAGAGACCGGCCTGGTTATTACCATTGACATTCAATTATCTATTGAGCTTACGAGCTTGGAGAAGAGAACTGCAAATTGCAACACCCTCACCAACTGTAAGAAACAGCCAATTTGGTCACAGAATTTCAGCGAACTTTTCCTTTTGAAGATTCTCCATGAGATCTAACCCAAGGTTGTTCAATGCAAGCTAAAGATCATGTATACTCCTTGTTAGTATAATTCACATTGTTTACAATACAAAATAGATTTTTGTTAAATTTTGTTATAACATAAAGATAGTCACACTTATTTAAAACTTGTAAGCTTGGTGAGCACTTGGATTTTTATTGATTTATATGTAGGTTCTAGGCCAGTAATGAAACAGTACACAATTTAAAAAGGTCAAAGTTTAGAGTTTACTGTTTAAACCAAAATTCTATGAAGTGTTGATATAGTTGACATGTTTTATACAGAGTACATACTGCTGAACACGTTTAAACAACACATTCTAAGCTTTCACTTCTTTGGTTGATTTATTAGGAATGCTTTTACTTAATTCAATAAGACCCACTTATTAAATTTATTAGGAATGCTATTACTTAATTCAATAATACCCACTTATTAAATGATTTTAGATGAATGACATAAACAAATCAAAACTTAAAATAAATTATTTAAACCAAAATAATATTTTGTTCAAACCAAAATTATGATAATAGTTACCTCAAGGCCTTTCAGTTCAATTATTCTCTTGAGCTCTTTGAGCATTTTGATTCCACTGGTGTCAACAGTGGTTACAGCTACAGAAGCAAAAAAAGAGAATGAAAAGCAGCACCAAAGCACAATACAAACCAAACCTGCTGGAGTTTGACCATATACAGCTGTATATCTAAATCCCAGAATAAAGGAAATAGGAATGGTTGTATATGATAAAATTAGGGTGCATTTATTCCATTTTATTCCGCTCCATAGTTTTGTTACTAGAAAACCGATTACAAGTGAAGGGAAATCCTTTTACAAAAAAGAAATGATGCATCAAATATGTAAGCTTTCAGAACTTATGGCCCATATCTATAATAACATACTACAAAGTGTCTTCCTTCAGCTTGGCAAGATGCTCCTCTTCATCCATTATCCATCTCATTATCTTGCGTACATTGTAAACTTTATTAAGGTCCCCAATAAACAATCCATGTAATGAAGACTGTGGATTAGAGATGTGTCAAAGCAGAAGAGCTCAGAAGAGAAGGGTTATGGTGAATGGGTGCTCATGACATTGCTATTGCTTGGATTACTCAAAACATCAAATAACAAATAATATATAAAGTTATAAACTGTTAAGGGGAGGGAGAACAGTAGTCGTATGGACTATCTTCTTCAATATCAAATACCATCATGCAATTCATTAAAATATTATGCTTAACATAATATATTCTAAAAATGACATTTTTGAAATTCTACCAAAACTTAATCTAAAAATGACTACTATTCAAAAGATGAGTTATTCGAAAGATGGGTTATTTGAAAGACGGGTTATAAATAATTGAATCAAGCATGACTACATTCAGGAAGCTGCATGACTGAATTCAGGAAGCTGACATACACATAGGACATTCATTATGTCTATTGAAAAATAAGCTTTTAAAATAAACACAGACAAATCACCTTTCTCTTAAGTAGCTTGAATTGGAAAAATAGATTCAAGCTACAATGCTTTGAATTCAATAAAAACTTAGAATTAAATAATATTTTGTAGCTTAGAAATTTAGGAGTGCTGGAGTGATTACCAGTTGTGATGTAGCAAGATGTGCATGAACCTTCAATGTTCATCATGTCAATGGCAATCATCTCTTTATTGCCATCAATATTGTAGTTCTTGAACAGTGCAAAAGTTCTGCCAACTGCTATTCCTTCCTGTACGGGAATAATTCAAATCAACTAGAGGTAATAAATTACTAGCCAATGAACATAATTATAAATCTTTGATGAGCTGATCTTTTAAACTTTTTTCTTGCAAATTCCACCTTTTAAGGAAAAACACAAAATTGTTAGATATAGCCACTAAAAGAAAAGACCGGAATGAAAGGAAAAATACTGTACCAATTAATGATATGAAAAAAAAATAGTGGGATAAACTTAGTTCACTTATGATGTTCCACCTTTTACGTATGGTGGGCCCGAATATATGCAATGTTAGGTCATAAAGTTTCTTATAAAACATATCATTTCCTGCAAAAAATGTCATGGGATAATCAATCCAAAACTTGTTATGAATAGGTAAATGCATATTACAATATAAAAAATAATTATTTAAAGTACCTGGAATGTGTTACATTTTATAGGCATTGATTCATTATTGTCAATCAATAATGATGTCTGCGTCGCACCCGTGCTAGTAACATGGGTAGATCCAAGAAATGGTGGTGAATTATCACCAATACATGCAGATTGATCAGTATCTGGTGTACCAAGCGGTGCCACCGGGGTATCTCCTGCTCCAAAAAAAAATCCACTATGTGATGCACCCAAGATTAAAGTACACCAGATACTGATCAATCTACATGATTTGGTGATACCCACTTGATGTCTCCTTTGGTCTCATCATCATAAGAACATGACCCCCCATTAGCAAGGAAATATTGCATGCGTTTGTCAAATTTTTTTCTAATCTTTTGCCACATCAACCTGCACTAGGTGGTCAACAACAAGATCCATAGGTACCTGCAGTCATAAAGTTGATAAATACCAATAGTTGGCGTAAAGAAGAAAAATACCATAAACAATAGCATTTCAAAAGACTAAGAAATATATATCTGATCTAGAATTTAAAGTAATAAAGACAGAAAGAGAAGAGATAAAGCAATCATGATTAAATAGTAATCTTCAAAAACCTATGTTGTTAATCTTTCCATCATACAATGTATTAGGATTTATTGAAGAATATAAACACACAAAAAAATTGACAAGAAAATAATGTAGCACATAGACTTAGAGTCCCTAAATCTTCAACAAAATATGGAATGCAAAGCCAACACAATGAATTTCCATTTCTCAAGCATAAGAAATTCAAGCTTATTTCTCATGGAACAGCACAAGACAGAAACAAAGATGTATAGGAAAACACAGTGTGGTATCAATGTACTAATCTACCCCATAGGCACAAAAGAGACATACTAAAATACACCCATAGTTCAATTATTAAGTGTTATTTTTATCTTTTCAAATATTTGAAAAATGTATGGCTATCAAATACAAAGCTTTGTGCTCAATAAATAAAAGGTAAGGTTTTGAACATGTAGATCCACTTGTTATCTGAGGTTCGAATACATCGTAAACTCAAGCGAATTAAACTGGAACTCCTGGAGGGGAATTGGATTTCTATTTCAGCACAAAATAGAAACATGATGAGAAATGATGAAAATGTTTTATTTTTCACTAAGCATAAGATATAGAAACTAAAGAAAAAGTGCCACCATTTTATACTAAAATGAACTAAAACAGTCTTTCAAAATATGAATGCAACAACAATACTTACAAATAGGGACCATAAATCTTTACTTGACGAATATGGGTATCCCGTCCATTTTGATGATTAGACAATACAACAAGCTGCAACATAAATGTTTGCACAAATACATCCTTGAAATGAATTAACAAAGGAAAATCTGTAAGTCTAAGAAGAATGGAAAATGTTTAATTAAACAAGATCACCATCACGAAAATCTGTAAGTCTAAGAAGAATGGAAAATGTTTAATTAAACTAGAGATGTTACCAATCTCTCTTGGAATCTGACCAACGAAAATAGAGTCGTACAAGCTTAAATGCCTTAAATTGTTGAGCTTGTGAAAGTGTGATGGGATGGCAAGAGGAGGGAAGAAGGCATTGTGACTGAGGTCCAAGTGCTCTAGATAGTGCAGTTGGAATAGTCTCCCACGAAGTTGCCTCCACATCATGAATGGATAGATTATCTGATCTTGTGTGGTACCTCTTGTCTTGGCTCTAGCAATGGCTGTGCTGGTTTCAAAAATTCTAATTTAGAAATGTATAATTCTATTAAAATAAAAGCATTAAAAATTTGACTGTTTCCAAGAAAACATAGATTGAAATGAATGTTGAAAACCATACCAGAAATATGAAGTATGTTTCTGCCGTACTTCTTTGCCGTATGAGGTGAGTTTAAAACTCATATCAAGCTGAAGAATCTCAAGCATAGAGTAACAAAAAGGAATGATAATAAGACACCTGAATGTGAATCTAGATCACAAAATCCTCCATATGCACCACCACTAACATGTACACGATCCCACAACCATGTATTTCTTTGTATCATAATGATCTAATGCAGGAGAATAGAGAAGCTTGGTGAAGGAGCAGTGTTGGATGATAATTTGTTGATGGAGGTTAAGCCTGAACAGACACCAGTCATGTTGAAAGTTGGTTGCTCCATGATTTAAGAGGTTTGGTGATGGATTACCTATAAGGGGGTCTATAGTGAGGTGTTTACATAGTTAGTTTGGCCTGGAGTTGATGGGAGGGGTCCTTTTGATCAAACCCTCATGGTATGTCCCTAAAAGAAAGGGTTTGGTGGCAAACAAGTTAAGTGAAGGGTGGAGACTTGGTGAGTTGGAAATGTGTCATTTCTCAACCTCTAGAATGACTATTTTAGCCTTTTGAGTCTTGGGAGCAAGTGGAGTTAGGGGTTGCTATGTAAAAGTGGAGAATTAGGCTTGGTGAGGATAGGCTAGGGGTATTGGATCTTGGGTATGGTCCAAAGGAGTATAGGTTGAATCTTTCAAAGGATTTAAAGAGCCCAAATGGGTATTTAGATAATATTTGAGTTTACTTAGTTGTTTGGGGAAAGTAAGAGGAAAAGTCAATTTAATGACTGGTGAGGGCTACAAGCTTCAAGGACTGATTGTGTGTGTTGGATAGAAGATGGGTTGTCCAAATCAAATGGGTTGTGGGAATATGGTGGATAGGTCATAAAAAGATGTTTTGTGAATTTAAAATGAAGGTTGGATTCTTGTGTGAAGGTTTGGTGTTTGAGAGAAACTAGGTACACTTGGGAGTCAAGGCATTGAGGGATATTGAGGTAAAGAAGCAATTGCAAAGTGGAGTGGATTTGTTGTCTGAGGTAATCAATATGGATGCCACACACCAGCTCTGCATCAGGTTGCAAGCAAAGTGGGCTTAACGTTGGAGGAACCTTTTTAGTAAAGAGCACTTGAACTAGAATAATATTGGGATGAGTGACCTGCTGGGAAGTAGCGTTGTCTAAAATGAATCAAGGCAGTGAACCTGTTGCAGAGGAGTGTTTGGTTGATATCCTAAAGTCAAGAACTTCTTATTTATCCTTGAGTTGAACTCTAGTTCCTTGAGTGGATTCCAAGACGTTGTTGAATCCTCAAGTTGAACAGGGTTCCTTAAGGGGATATTAGAAGGCTCTGCATCAAAAACTCTAAGCTTGTCTTTAAAATTTGAGCTTCACTTGGTTTCGAGAATAGTTTAATATTCTCTACTAAACAAGGCCAACCACGTGAAGGTGGAAGCTCATTTGGCCCCTCCCCCCTCCCCCTAACATCACTCTAAATTCCCCATTAACATTTAATAACATTCATTCATTCATTCATTCATCTGGCATTTTTGAAATATAACATTCAATCATTATAATCACATGATAACATTCATTAACACATAAAATTCATTAACACACAACATTCATAAATTATTCATTAACACACAACATTCATGAATAATTCATTAACACATATTAACACACATCATTCATCAACATTACTAGTACAAAATTACATCCATTAAGACAAAGTTCTTTCATTAGCAATAAATGTTAATTACAATCATTTCTTTTTGGGTTTCTTGCTGTTTTTTTTAATCATATAATTTCTAAGAGGAAGATCAATGTCCTCATCATTCCCCTCTATTGAGTCTAATCCCAACGTGTGTCTCCTCCTCATCTGTTCAGGAATAGGAGGCCTCTACGCTGAAGGGGGGTCTGCTGCAATAACTACTTCATGAGTTAAATTCACACTTTTATATTATTGAATTACAAGTATTTATGTAAGTAAAAGAACTATAAATCAAAAAATTAATTTAAAAGAACAAAACAGAGATTTTCTTTACCTGAATGTGCCACATGATCTACATGGTGATCAGTCTGAACATCCTCCAGCACTCGTTCAGCATGACCTGATTCTGTATCCTCTAAAATATACACAAAAATGTTACACCAAGTTCAATTTAAGATGTTAAATTATATTAATAATTACATAATTAGTTTTAAATAGCAAATGAGCACCTCCTTGGACAGTATGACCCACATCAGCGGCTTCATGATGCGGCGTTGTAGGCTGCATTGCAATGTAATGGACATTATTATCAAATTGATTGTTGCTCAAGTATTCAATTTCTAATATATTTTTTGGCATATTTACCTGTGCACATGATGCAGGAGACTCTTCGATTGGGCCAATGGAAGCTTTCCGTAGGCGTTCAGCCACACCTTGATAGCCTTCCTTGAAGGCAATTTTTCTGTGTTCTTCCGTGGCCTCTAAATTAAAATCAGAGCCCTGCATTTTTTTATTAAACAAAATTATTTGCATTTTATAAATAATTTTTCTCTACAATTCATTTACTGCTACTTACAATGCGAGCTTTAATTTTTGAATATCTGCCAGCGCCAAGTCTGTGTTGCCTAATCTTTTCCAGCCTGGCCTTTGTTGCCTTTGAAGTGTCCTGCAACCTATGAAAAGTTTGAAAAAATGGTTATAAAAACATGTATATGGAATAACAAATGAAACTTTGAAATGCTGAACACATTTCCTTCAATGGTGAAAATGTCTAAAACATCATACCAAGATATTATATTGAAAAATGATGATTGCATTCAAAATTTAATTATCATCTCAAAAGTCCATGCCAAACACCTTATCACTAGTAGTTAATACTATTGCATACCTTCTCGCATTTGTTGGTGAAACTCCTTTTTGAGCATCCGCTTTCTCCTTTGCATCTAAAATAAATTCACTCCAATCCCTCACTGAAATAAAGGGAGGACGCTCGTACTTTGGGTTCTGGACGAGACTCTTTCTATATTGGTCCCTCGCAGTCTTAAGATGTTTGCAAGCTCTTTCCAAAATTTTCTTCTCATCAAAAATATTATTGCCAAACTCATGCTATAAATCTTTGATGAGCTGATCTTTTAAACTTTTTTCTTGCAAATTCCACCTTTTAAGGAAAAAAACAAAATTGTTAGATATAGCCACTAAAAGAAAAGACCAGAATGAAAGGAAAAATACTGTACCAATTAATGATATGAAAAAAAAATAGTGGGATAAACTTAGTTCACTTATGATGTTCCACCTTTTACGTATGGTGGGCCCGAATATATGCAATGTTAGGTCATAAAGTTTCTTATAAAACATATCATTTCCTACAAAAAATGTCATGGGATAATCAATCCAAAACTTGTTATGAATAGGTAAATGCATATTACAATATAAAAAATAATTATTTAAAGTACCTGGAATCTGAGGACATTTTATAGGCATTGATTCATTATTGTCAATCAATAATGACGTCTGCATCGCACCCATGCTAGTAACATGGGTAGATCCAGGAAATGATGGTGAATTTTCACCAATACATGCAGATTGATCGGTAGCAGGTGTACCAAGTGGTGCCACCGGGGTATCTCCTGCTCCAAAAAAATAATCCACTATGTGATGCACCCAAGATTAAAGTACAAATTATGAAAGCATAATTAGCACAAAACCAAATATAGTAAAACAATGATTTACCAGATGCCATAGCCCTTGAAGGCATTGATGTTTGCATGGCCCTTGTGGCCGACATTGCACTCGACAATCTTCTATGGGCAACCTAGCTAGTAGGAGTCTCCTGCAATTGAGGACCTGAACAATACATTGTTAGCAAAGACATTTTCAAATAATAAAAGTAAGAGTTAACTTGAGAAGTTTTTGAATGTTCCAAAGAAAAAATTCCTTGTAACTTGTCAACTAAAGGATTATTTTACCTGAGGCAGCCGAAGGTCTACTAGTACCGGCCTCATCCACACATTGTCCTTGACCAGGTACTAGAGATTCCATAAAATCCTACAACAAGAACACATATTACATATATTTTACTTCACAACATAAAAGAGTATAAAATATTAACCTTTATTGAAATTTTGTTATAACTAAAGATTCATTACTGCTTACTTGATACCGATGTCCAAGTGCTTTCAATTCAGTTAGCCTCCTGAGCATCTCCTCACTTGGATTTCTTTCATACAAAATGTTAATTATATCTTTATTGATTTGTTTCATTTTTTTCTTTACCATGATTATAACATTAGGCGAATCTGCAAAAAGATCATCATCATCAGGGGTAGCTATTGCCTCTACTGTCGAGGGTGCTAATTTAGAAGGTCTAATTCACAAGTAAATAAATTCTTGGCAGCTCCTACATAACAAATTTTTTAAAATATATTGCACATTGAATCAATTTAAACCCAAGATGTATTTAAATTAAATTAAAAAATATATTCAAATTTAGATAAATCAACATGATAGATCATCAATATATCACTAAGTCTACAATAAGCAACATTTTGTTACTTAATTCTTCCTTTGTTAACCCCATCTTCTCTTCTGTGAAACATAATAAACAATCACTAACAAGCTTCTAACATCTTGTATGTTTCCATCTTCTGCAATGACTACAAAATATCTCCTACAAAAAATTCACACAAAAAACTCAAGTATAAAAATTAGAAGCACTTTGAACCTAGATATATATTAAATACTTTTGGAGGAGTTGCTAAAAGCTAACTACACATGTAAATGTGTGCACGATAAAAATGTGATATAAATAAACATACCTATTTTAGTGGATGTTGACATATAGTCATAATAATTAGAAATATTGAAAATGAATGTCTTCAAAGATTTTATCTTTGTCGTATACCTATGCAAAGATGGTTGCAAAATATTGAAGCATATCGAGTACGCAATCTATTTGTCAAGTGTTAAAAAAAATAATAGATCTTTTAATCTCAAATCTATAAAACATCACATATCCCAAATAATAACCAAATACAAATTATAATTTTTTTTCAAATATGGGACAATTTACTCTTAGCTTTTTTGGATAAGTATCTTGCTGATTTTTTGGTTCCTCATGCCTCTCTTCTTTTTAAATCCAAAGACCAAGAAGGTAAAAAAAAAGAGAAGAAAAACCTACATCATCTCCATTTTTATTTTCTCATTTAAATGAAAATGAGGACTTTAGCATTCTCACCCCACAATTTGGAAATTTCTAAGTAGGGAGTAAGTGACTACTCCACTAGACTAAGCAGGATAAATGGATGCAAACACATGAATCCTTCCATCAATTCATAGATACATTAATTGTTACAATATTTTCAACTTGAAACTAATTAAATAATTTAATATTTTATCTTTCATTTGTAATAGAGCTCTAGTCACCTCCATCAATATATTAATAATTAGAAATAAATTTTCACACATATACTTTGTGCTAGCTCTTCAAATGAGGACATTGATATGCCTGCAAGGATCATAAATATAGTCATTGCACATATGCTAACAAATACTAAGCAAGGTTCTTATAAATATGTCTGTAATCAAAGATTCTTGCCTCTATTATTTGATAGGTGTATCTGCCTTTCTCATCATGCCCAGTGAAATGAGGACAGTCTCTCTAAAGACAACATGATAATGTACACTCACTGTAAGGATAGTCACAAATGAGGATAGTCACTGTAAAGACAACATGATAATGTACACTCACTGTAAGGACAATCACAAATGAGGATAGTCACTCTAAAGACAACATGATAATGTACACTCACTGTAAGGACAGTCACAAATGAGGACAATCACTCTAAAGACAACATGATAATGTACACTCACTTTAAGGACATTCACAAATGAGGACATCTTATAGTGAGTGTACATTATCATGTTGTCTTCATAGTGACTGTCCTCATGTGTCATAATATTAGAAGTTCACAAAATTATTTTTGTGAACTGTAATATTATTTTTGTTTTGTAATTTTTGTGACCTTGTGTAATTTCATAAAATGAGAAGTTCTCACATTGACTATCCCTTGTGTAATTGCCACTTGAATGAGGACAGTCACTATAAAGACAACATGATAATGTACACTTACAGTGAGTGTACATTATCATGTTGTCTTTAGAGTGACTATCCTCATTTGTTGAAGAAGAAAAGCATTAATGTGGTTCAATAGCAATACATTCAAGTGGCAATTACACAAGGGAGAATCACTGTGAGATGTCCTCATGTGTGACTGTCCTTGTCACAAATGAGGACATCTCACAGTGACTGTCCCTTGTGTAATTTCACAAAATGAGAAGTTCTCATAGTGACTATCCCTTGTGTAATTGCCACTTGAATGAGGACTGTCACTATAAAGACAACATGATAATGTACACTTATAGTGAGTGTACATTATCATGACAACATGATAATGTACACTTACAGTGAGTGTACATTATCATGTTGTCTTTAGAGTGACTATCCTCATTTGTTGAAGAAGAAAAGCATTAATGTGGCTGAATAACAATACATTCAAGTGGCAATTACACAAGGGACAGTCACTGTGAGATGTCCTCATTTGTGACTGTCCTTACAGTGAGTGTACATTATCATGTTGTCTTTACAGTGACTGTCCTCATTTGTTGAAGGAAAAAAGCATTAATGTGGTTCAATAGCAATGCATTCAAGCGGCAATTACACAAGGGATAGTCACTGTGAGATGTCCTCATTTGTGACTGTCCTTACAATGAGTGTACATTATCATGTTGTCTTTATAGTGACTATCCTCATTTGTTGAAGGAAAAAAGCATTAATGTGGTTCAATAGCAATGCATTCAAGTGGAAATTACACAAGGGATAGTCACTGTGAGATGTCCTCATTTGTGACTGTCCTTATAGTGAGTGTACATTATCATGTTTTCTTTAGAGTGACTGTCCTCATTTGTTGAAGAAGAAAAGCATTAATGTGGTTCAATAGCAATACATTCAAGTGGAAATTACACAAGGGAGAATCACTGTGAGATGTCCTCATGTGTGACTGTCCTTGTCACAAATGAGGACATCTCACAGTGATTGTCCCTTGTGTAATTTCACAAAATGAGAAGTTCTCACAGTGACTATCCCTTGTGTAATTGCCACTTGAATGAGGACTGTCACTATAAAGACAACATGATAATGTACACTTATAGTGAGTGTACATTATCATGACAACATGATAATGTACACTTACTGGTGCAGAGCACCTAAATTCCATCAGCAATTCCATCAGATGTTATCAGACTTTTCACATTCTATCCAACTTGGACTCCTTGCTTGGCAAGAACACACATTGTTTGCAGGTTCCTTGTATGGGATAGCAGAATCTTTGAATGGTTTTAATAAAGTAATATAAGATGTTTTGTTTGTAATAAAGGTTAAAGGATTGATTTTATAATCTCCTTATAACCCATCGAAATGTATGGACACAAGACCCCTTGGTGCACTTATAAACCTTGGGTATCGATTGGTCCCTTGGATGAAATTTTGTTATCTAGGTGTCTTTAGGTGTTTTAAGAGTGTTTGAAAGTCTAAAACATCAAATAAGGTCTTTTAGTCTTCCAAAACAAACTTTTTGTCTTACCCGACAAAAGTTGTTTTAAAGTTGTAATGCAACTTTTAAAGTTGCTAAGCAATTTTGAGTTTGAATTGGTTAAACGGCTACAACCATAAAAATGGTTAAGCCAATAGTGGGGAGAGCCTATTTAGGCTTCCAAATGGCTGAGGAAATCGAAGAGATCCTCATTGTATTCAAATTGCATTCAAATCAATAAAACTACCTATTTCAGAGCAATTTTCTGTGCAAATCACGGTGACAGTACGGTGTACGGATGTGAAGGGGTGATCAGAACCTATCTGAAAGTTGGAGCATCTCCATTTTATGCTTTCAGAATTGGTTTGATAACTTCAAGTCATTTTATATCAGATTTATTCAATTTTCTTGTCTGCTGATCTGAGAAACCCTTATTTTCAGGGTTTAGCCATTCAAATGGCCCTAACTTGAATTTTGACCGTTGGAAATTCTTCTTCCTCAGTATAATGCAAGTTAGGGAGGTCCTTTTTCATATTCCAAAAGCTTTGAACCAGGAGGTTGAGGTTACACCATTTGGGAGCAAGCCCTAGGTCAAAAGCTTCTATGTTTTTTACTAGGAAAATAATATATAGTGAAAAATCAGAAGGTTACGATATGTGAAGGACCTTAAAAATTAGTTTTTGTGGACACCTAGGGTGAGGAGAACAACCTAAAACTCAGTGTTTGATCCCAGGTACCCATTCTTCATACTTTGTTTGGAAACCCAATCCTAAACCGCATGCATTAGGCCTGTGGACCTAACAAAGGAAGTGGACTATTGGAGTGGAGTCAGAAACTGAGATTTCGAGGTTTCATGGTGGAACTGGGGTTTGCTTGGCCTAATTTAACTTCTTGAAAATTTGAGTATTGTTTTATGGCTCGATCGGAGTTTGAATAATGAGACTGAATGCTGGGATTAACTCTCTGTTCTATATGTTGTTTCTCTTCGTATCGATGTAAAATGTGGCATCGGATTTTGGTGTATATTGTAGCCTCTTGTTAGGGGTGGTTGTAGATTATGGTGTTGTAGTGACATTGTAAATAATTACACCCTAGTTGAAATGGTTTGGGCTGTAAATTGGTTTTGTTTGCAATGAAGGGTGAAGAGAAGCATTTGTGTCAGCTTGGTAGAAATTTTTTGGAGAGAGCTCAAATGAAACGAAAACAAGGAAATAAATATGGTTTCCTATCCTCAGGAAGGAGATTATCTAAGTGGGTATGGAAGAATAGGATTAACTGTGGCAAGAAAGACAGAAGCATGAAATGTAGTTGTTTGTATAAGTGTTGTTCGGGCAAGGTAGCATTCAATAACTATGAGAATTTTCGTAAGAGTTCAGTTCCCACGAGGGTGATGTATTTTTGGAATGGCTCATGGAATGATTTTTCTGTCCAAGTTTTGGATTCACTTAGAGATGAGTTTTTGGCTGGCATGCCCACTGTAGAGTTGGCAATAGATGGCTCTCCATATCTTGTTGATTTTTTGCGAATGCTGCAAATAGATTTGAGGGCCGGCTGTCAAAGGTCCATTGCTTGGATTGATGAGAATGGTTCATGCTTTTTCCCCAAAGTTATCATTGAGGGTAATGCCGATGAAGAAGTTGCCTCTAAAGTTGAGGTCGAGATTGAAATTCAAATAAGTCCAACCGAGGCCTCAAATGCTAAGAATTGTGATAGAGTTGCTGCTAGTATGGAGGTTTCCAAAACTGAGCAAGTTTGTATTCCTAGTAATTTGAAGCCTGTGGCTGATGTGGTATCCATGAATGTTCCTAAATTAGATGAATTGATCAAGAAATATTCAACCTAGGGCCCCACTGGCACAAATGAATTGTATAGAGATTTAAGAGATTCAAACTTGTTTAAGGATACAAAGCCACAGCCTGTAACTGAGTTACCTATAAAGACTTTCCAAGAAAAGCAGTTGCTTCATAAAACATCAGCTAAGGTTCAAACAGGTACAGATGCAACTCAGTTGGAGAATGGTCAGATATTTCATGATGAGGTTAGGGATGGTGTCATTAATCACAATTTGCTTTCTGAATCCCAACAATGTTCTAGTTTTGTGGCTCATGAATTTGAACAGGTGGGGGACAAATTGATCAAATTAGTGGATTGCCATACAGAGTATGTAGCTGTGAAAAATTGTTTCCTTACTGGCCTAAATAAAATTGGACTTGCAACCAATGTTACTGGTATTTATCAAAATTCACATACAGATAGGCTGGGACAAGCTCGGCTGCAGGTTTTCAACAAACAGGTTGAGATAACAAGAAATTCTCATGGTAATGCAAATGTTAAATATGCATGGCATGGAGCATCTGATACAAGCATATCATCAATTATACTACATGGTTTTAGCAATAACAGATTAATGAATGGTGGTCTGACATATGGTGTTGGTGTTTATCTTGCTCCAGAAGATTGCTCGTACCTGAGGTAGGAAAGATTATATTCAAAGATAATCTCTTTGGTGGGAATTTCTTTTAAATGTTTGAGTTCTAGAATGTTCTTTTCTTTAATACACTTTTTTTTTTCTAAGAAGGAATGTTTGACTGACTATTATTTGCTTATTCTTTACAGTGTTCCATTTTCAGACTTGGACATTAATGGGGAACAGTATGCTGTGTTGTGCCGAGTTATTTTGGGGAATGTCGAGGAAGTTCTTCTTGGCTCTCATCAGTTCCATCCGAGCTATGAGAACTTTGATTCTGGCATTAATGATATCACCAATCCAAAGCATTACATTATTTGGAGCACTCACATGAATACACACATTCTGCCAGAATATGTTGTCAGTTTTAAGGCTCCTCACCAGTCGCCTAGTATTGTTGAATTGTGCTTTTTAATATCATCTCATACATGCTAATAAGCAATCTGCAATGTGGACAGTTGTATTTGTTGTATGCCCAGAGTAAAAATGCTGCCTAAATAATGTTTTTTGAATGTTATAGAATGTTCAGATGGATTGGAAGCAAATGAAGCATCTGAGTCAGAGACATATTTTTTAAACTTTTCTTAGATCATCATTAAAACATTCAAAAAATCTGCATAGTTCTTCTTGTTCCCACTAATCAAGACTCAGAATTTTCTCCAGGGAATAACAATAACTATTTCTTTAATTGATCAAACATTCATCTCATATGGGTATCTATAGAAGCATCATAGATTTTTATCAGATGATGTGCAGACATGTGTGTGAAGTGTGAAGTACAGACAATGCATTTGAGTTGTTTGACAAAATACCTTGAATGGTATAAGTGTTGTATTAAAGATCAGTTGAAACTAAGCTTCAGAAACTTTCAAAAAAATGCAATTGGCAGGTATGGAAATAAATCTTTTGCCAATTTTTTCCCTACCTATGTGAGAAAATAGTGTTGGAATCGAAAATGAACGTATATCAGAGTATGTTGGTAGGAAGATTTTTGGTAGTTACTACCAATGACTTAAATGTAAAATGTGGAAGCCTGAACTTGGCACATGAAGTGTTTGTTAGAATGCCTCGAAGAGAAATTGCCTTATGGAAGGAAGTGAGACAATTTCAGAATGTGAGCTAATATGCAAAGTTTTGGTAAAGAACATCCATTGAGGCATAACATGCTAGAAGATAGGCATTCAGAGTATGAAATCATGGATGAACATCACTATGCCAGTATAGCAGTGTTGTAACAATGTTTGTGTGCCTGATAAAGTGAGATGAAAGGATGTGTTTTTTTTCTGATTTTGTAGTTTCAATTTCCTCTGATAGACATAGTGAGGATACATTGACAGGGCACGACACTTTCAATGAGTGTAACTGGCTGAGTATGTGATTCGTTGGTGCCAGTTTTTTTTCTTCCTCTCATACAAAGGATTATTACTATGCAATCATAGGAAAAGAGTGTGAATTGTTGATGTGTCATTTGGGGGAGATAAAATGCAGAAATTGTGCATATATCTATACAATAGTTTTGCAAACTGGGTTTTGCAAGGAAAATCTCAAGGCCTTTGAAGTTTTGAGACGGTGAAAAAGTAATGGTAGGAGAATTTTTGTCAGATATTATATGGTTTAGATTGCTCTGTTCAATGTGCTTACAAAATGTGTAATCATGGAGAGTGTAAATAGTTTGCTTGATAGCATACTCTAAAGAAACACCGTCACATGGATTGTCATAATTGTGGAGATGCACAATTCTAGGGTATTGGATTGTGTATGAACACCCATTAGAAAATGTACAGTATAGAAGACTTTTATCTAATGATGAGGTTCCAAGTATATTGCTAAATGTAAATGTTTGAGGGTAGCTCAAAGGGGATGCTGTCTCATGGACTATAGTGTTTGTAAGTTGCACAGAAACAAGAAACCTAAAGGGCAGTGATCTTCAAATCATGACAAGGTTATGGAAAGGGCATGAAAGGATATTGTTTCCCTGATTATTTTATGAAGAACATTTACAAGTGTGAGACAATGTACATGTATACTATAATGTGATGCCAAAGGTTAATGAACAGAGTATGCTGGATATAGTGAAGGAGTAATGTATGGAATGTTATCATGAGAATGTTTTTAATAAGAAATATTAAGTAGGAATTTCTACAGGCACTTTACCTTCTGTCTGCTATCAATGAAATACCAATGTAGTAATGTTGCTCACTATTTTTCTTGACTATCGCAAAGATCGATTTCACACTTAAACATTTAACATCTTCAACAAAACTTGATACATAAGTCACCGTAAATAGAATCTTTCCTTCATTAACTTGACCGTGGATACAATGAATTAAATCACATTCGATAAAAACAATGAATTAAATCACGTTCGATAAAAACAATGAATTTAACATCTTTCCTTCATTAACTCGACCGCAAATACAATGAATTAAATCACGTTCGATAAAAACAAAAATCTTCAAATGGAGCGTCTGAGTCAGAAAATTCATACATAGTTGTCCCCGCCTTCTCGCCTGCTCCCGCCCGCTGTCGCCCGCGCCGAAAAAGAAAGGGGAAAACTTAAAATGAAATGCATCTTTCTTTCTTTTTTTACCTTTTATCCCCGTGTTGGTCAAAATTTTGACCAATACAGGGATAAAAGGAAAAAAAAAAGAAAATTTTAAGACCATTTGCACTTTGGTCGATAAATTTGGTCAAAATTTGACCTCAAATCTACTAGTGATATGACAAAACCTTTTATGCCATAACCAACTATCGTCAATCTTAGTTATCAAACATGTCATCTCAGTAGGATTCAACTGAAATACATTACCTCTGGTTCTGGATCCTTTTCCAATCAGATTTCCATCTTTATCTTTTATCACACAAGTTTTCTCAGCAAACCAAACTTGATAACCCTTATCAGCCAATTGTCCAACACTTAGTAGATTATGTCTCAATCCATCAACAAAGTAAACATCATTAGTGTTAGTTTTTCCATCAAGAGTAATAGATCCTATACCCTTAATCAAACAAGGTGCCTTATTACCAACCCTAACAATTCCTCCATCATAATTATCTAACTTAAAAAAACTTTCTTTTATCTCCAGTCATATGATGTGAACAACCACTATCTATAATGCAATCAGATTTCTTTTCAACTTGAGAAACTAATGATTTTTCTTCCCTTTTATCAGATTCAAAACTTTCTTCTTTAATTGCTACAAATCCTATTTCTTCAAAGTTATCATTATCACTGTCACTTAAATGTCTTTTAATTCCTGCTTCAAGATCTTCATCATTTGCATAATAAAATTCTTTAGATCTCCTAGGTTTAAAGTTGCTTCTATACCTCTTAACTCTTTTAGGACATTTAGATGCAAAATGACCATATTCTTGACAAGTCCAACATTTAAAGATTTTCTTACCATCTGGTTCTCTTTTTACAAGTAATGCAATACCTTCTTCAATCTTCTTATCTTCCTTAGATTTAGATCTACTACTGCTAGCATAATCTCCATTCACACTAGTACTTCTTGTAGGTCTGATGTTAAGAACACTGAATGTTGTTTCCATTCTAGGTAGCTCTCCTGATAATCTCAAATTCATCTCTGCTATTTCTAATCTTCCAAGAAGAGTCTCTCTTGAAAATTTTGATGTACAAGGTATCACTTGTTCAATCATCTGTGTTGTCTGCTTGAATACTGGTGTCAAAGTTCTCAGAATTTTCCATATCACTTCATTCTCTGTCTTATCACCTCCATAAGACTTTATTCCTGTTATAATCTCAGACATCCTACCAATATAGCTTCTAATAGATTCATCTTCCATCATTCTGATATCTTCAAATGCACAAATCCAATTATGTAATCTAGCCTTCTTTGCATGTTCATCACCTTCAAAAGTAGAATGTAAAGCTTTCCAAATTGCATGAGATGTTTTTAAACATCTTACCTGACTATATTCATTCTCTGGTAGTGCTAAAAAAAGTGCTTCTCTTGCAAGTATGTTACACATGAATAGATCTAGTTCATCTTTAGTTCCTACCTCTAGATTGTCTTCCTTAATGATAGTCTTCTCATTCTTTGTAATCAACCAATAACTTGGTCCTAAACAAAATAGATGAGTCTTCATCTTTTCTTTCTAGCTGTCAAAATTTACTCCATCAAACTTAGGGCTTTCTTTTCTAAAATTCGCCATGGATCTCCTTAAGTTGTTAAACTTTTCTTTCAAGGACCTGCTGCTCTGATACCAATTGTTAGAAAGTAAAGATCCCCAAGATAACTGAGAGGGGGGGGGGTGAATTAGTTATCTGATAATTTAACCATTCAACTTCTTTAAACAATATAATTAATGTACTAATCAACCATAGAAAGATAACCATACACAATTGCACAGTAACACAAGATATGTTGACTAGGGAACCTCTTGAAAAGAGTAAACCCCGGTGGTAATGATGCCCACAAAATGATGCACTAATATGAAAGTTCCTTGTTAGAGGATGGACCCTATTAAGAGTCTTATGAAATACATTCAGTACATATAAATCCCTGTTAGGAGATTTTGAATCCCTGTTAAAAGATTCTAACCCGGTTAAGAGTTTATGGAAGACAGAAGGACCCACTGCCCAAACAGCTTCAAGGCAAGATCTCTGAACCCACTGTCCAATAGATCTTAGAATTATTCAATAGAATAATATGAAATATATTACCTCCTTCACTATGCCAAAACCGCACTCTCTGCTACACAAGATCACAATTCCAGATCTCTGTACTCACAAGTCTTCCTTTATCACTGAATTAGCTCTTTTCTTCACTTCATGCATATATTCGCATCTCAACCTTCACAATACATATTTCAACAAGGAAAAAATTCCTTCTTATATACCAAACTCAAATAATTACAAATGAGTTGGTCCTCAATTACAAAATAATAATTTCTACATGCTACACACAAAATTTCACATAAAACTGTCGGCTTCCAGATACTGTAACTTTCTCCAAACATATCTTCAAAGTTTGCGCTATGAACCATGTCATCATTAATGATTCTCCAACATCCCTTTAACTGTACAAAATCAGATTCCATCCCAGCTAAGAGATATCCTCCGATTTTTGAAAATCACTTCACAGAAACACTGTCTAAACACTGCTTTCACCAAAATGCTCATAACTCTCATGAATGAGTGAATTTATTTTTGCACTATTAACCATAGGTTAATAACACATCAAATAACATACCATCAACTATGCAAAATTCAATCTACAATACAACATGTGCGCAAAACAAAATTGTACCTGCTTTCCTGCTGATATCTAGAATATCACTGTGTTGACATCAATGACAATCCAAGTCATGAATGCAACAACAACTACTACAGAATGACTACCAAAATACTTTTCATTCATTCCTAACACCCTTATGTGTTCTCTATATGTTTATGTGGTATTTCCATTGATTTGTCTTCGTCCTAGGGCATCTCGCAATGGAAACATAATTAATGGAGTTGTTTATGTTTTTGTTAAAGCCATTGCTCTTGTTAAAGTGTTAGCAATGACTTTGATATGGGGTCATATGCTCTGCTCACATATTGCACACACACACTTTTCAATACACATATATTATTTTTTAGGATACTTTTCTCCCTTTTTGGATTAGTGACTAATCCTTAAAGCATGGATTTATATTTTAGGATCTCTTGATCCCTCCAGTTTCAATTTTTTTTTATCCCTTAAGGTTGAAGGTGTCCTTAAGACTAGATCTCTTTTTCTTTTGGTTTTACTCTTATGGAATATAATATTCTTGAGGGTGAATCCTTTATGGGTTGACTAGTGAGTAGCCACATTCACTAGGCAGTTCAATTCCATCTTTCCAGTTGCATTGTTTCCTTTTGTGGTTCACAATGGGACATAAGTTATCATTGGGAGAGATAATCACACCCTCTCTCTCTCTCTAGAGATGTCTCTCTTATTGTGATCTTTGGAAAATACTTGAGTCCCTGGGGGCTTGATGATCTCATTGTCCCTTTGATTTTAATAAGATTATCTTTTCATTATGATCTCCTTTACCAAGAGTTTGCATCGAGTCCATAGTCTTGCTAAAGTGGGAGCTTAATGTATCATCTTAAAATGGAAGCACTTCCATGTTAAGAGAATTTAGCCCTCTGATTAAGTGGTCTTGGGTCATGTCAAGTGGCTTGATTGGGTCTTTGCATGGATCTAGCTATTTCCCCTCTGTTCTACTTCTCTCTCTCTCTATTTCCAACCTCATTTCTGGCAACTTTCTCTGAGAATTTGAAGATCGTGACTTTCTAGGTCAAGGATGACTTGAAGGTTCAAGGAAGATCTAGTCCTTGACCTAGGTTAAGGATGACCTTGACTCTAACCTAGGGCAGAGACTACCTTGTCCCTGACCCCGGGTCCAAAATTTAGTTTCCAAAAGTTTCAGGATGTCGGGTTTCAGAAAGTTTTATTTTCCAGCTTTCTGGATGGTTTTTTTGGGTTTCAAAATGGTAAACTCTTAAATTTCATTTAATCTAGGTCCATTTCTAAGGGTTAATTTTAATTGGGATTTAATTCTCCAATGTCGGCCTTCTCTAGGAGTTTGTGCCCTAGATCACTATAAAAGGAAGCCTTCCTCTCTCATTTTCTCCATCTCTCAATCAAGTTTTGCAATCAAGTTTTCATAATCTCTCAAGCTCTCAAGTGCAAGTAAGAAAGAAGGATAAGGAAATAAATCAAGCATTCATCAAAGAGATCCATTGATAGCTATTGAAGGATTCAATCTCTTTGGAGCCCACTTGAAGATTTTTCCATCCACATTCATCCAAGCCTCTATGTAAAGATACATTCAAGATTGGTATTGAAGATCTAATGCCATTGATTTGAGACATCCTACATATTTCTACATTCATTTGGAGAATCCCTACTTGTGGATTCAAGGATTTGAATCCTCCATAAGGACTTCAACATAAGAAAGGTGAATAGTTTCATTTACTTTGTTTATACATATTGTAATTTCAATTCAATTTTAAGGTTGATTCCTAAATTGGGGTTTGACCAAGGCAAACCCCCCATCCAAACAAAAAAAACCATTTTTCTTGCAGGTATAGGTATAAGACAACAGATTGAAGTTCAGATCTGGATACCCTTTTTGGCGAACTTCTGAGATCCGCGACCAGAATTTCTGTTGAAGTTGTTTCATTTTAAGGATGACCTTTAGTGAGGGGTAGGATCCTACCCTGAGGTAAGACCTTGGCCCGTTATCTAGGTCAAAGATGACCTGACCTCAAAAGGATAAATTTTTTTTGGGTTTTCTCTGTCTCAACATTTCTAATTCAGAGCAGGTTGCATAATTTTTTGAAACTGTGCACAGACAGATCAAAAATTAGTATTTTATAGATTTTCCCTATTTTGAGGTTAGTATTTTCCTTCTATTCATTAAGATTTCAAGTACATACTTTCTATAGTAGATTATAGGGGTTTCTCCTTTCTTCTTGTTCTCCACTGTTTGATTCAATTGTGCATTGATCACTTCTTTATGATTAATCCATTTGGATCTTTCCTTTTGGGAATTTGGATTATGGATAGGTCCTATATTCCCCCTTGCATATCACATTATCTTATCTACTATTCTTCAACCTTATTTACATTTTCATCCATACCCCATAATTACCCCACTCATAATAATGGTGAATCCATTTCTCCATTATTCAGTAAAATACCAAAATATCTCAGATATTTTAATGGTGGTGAGTATTCTAGAAAATATTTTGAATATTATTGTTCCTCTAATGGTATTCATAGGCAAAAAATAGTTCTGTGGACTCCACAAGAAAATGGAGTGGTTGAATGCATGAATAAGACAATAATGGAGCATGCAAGGAGTATGAGGTTTCATGTTGGGATGCCCTTAAACATGTGGGCACAGGCTATAATTTTTTTTGTTTATTTAATCAATAGAGTTCCATATACTTCTTTGGGTTATGGTATTCTAGAGGAAGCATAGATAGGTAAGAAGGTGAGTTATTCTTTTCTCAGAAGCTTCGCTTGTGAAGAATTTTCATATATAGATTCTAAAAATAGAACCAAGCTAGAAGGTAACTCAAAGAAATATATATTTATTGGATATCATTAATGAATTTGGATATAGACTTTGGGAAGATGAAAATCATAAAATTGTAAGAAGCAGGGATGTCATATTCAATGAGAAAGTGTTGTACAAAGATCAGTTGCAGCAACATGAGAAGAAAGAAAATGATTATGTATTGTTGGATGATGCTCCAAAAGATGATTTTGTAGTAGTCACTTATGCTATGCAACAAAAACAATAACTATCACAAACCCTAGTGAATGTTAGATGATCAAAAAGGCTAAGTAGACCTCCTGAAAGGTTCTCTTCTTCTTTGTATTCTATTTTATTAATAGATGTTTGTGAGCCAGAAGGATATGATTAAGCTATGTAGGTCAATGAAAAGGTTTAGTGGGTGCTTTCCATGGAATAATAAATTGACTCCTTGCTAAAAAACTAGACTTGGGAATTATGCAAGTTTCTTGTAGGTAAAAAGGATTTACTAAACAAATGGGTTTATAGGGTGAAGACGAGGATATAGGTAATAAAGTATTTGAATCCAAGTTATTTGTAAAGGGATTTTCATAGAAAAAGGGCATTAGTTTTGATGATATATTTTTGCAATTGTAAAAATGACTTCTATACTCAAGATTTTCCTTTGTAACAACTTGATGTTAAAACTACTTTTCTCCATGTTGATTTGGAAGAATAAATATATATGCAATAGGGAGAAGGTTTTGAGGTCAAAGGTAAGGAGAACTTAGTATGAATATTGAAGAAAAGTTTATATGGATTAAATCACACACCTTGAAAATGGTATATTAAATTTGATAGCTTTATGACTGAGCATGCCTATAGTCAACGTAAATCAGACCATTGTGTTTATTTTAAGAGGTGGGATGATGACAAATTTATTATTTTATGTTTATATATTGATGATATGGTTATAGTAGGGTTTAACATGGATCACATTAAGGAGTTGAAACAACAGCTACAAAATTCTTTTGCTATGAAGGATTTGGAGGCAGAAAAAAATCCTTGGCATGAAAATTTGTAGAGATAGGAAGAACAATAAATTGACTCTATCTCAAGCTGATTATGTTGAAAAGGTGTTGAAAAGATTCCATATGGAGAATGGAAAACTATCAAAATACTTTTTCCTAATCATTTGAAATTGACTAAGGAGATGTGTCCAAAGACATAAGAGGAGGAAGACAAAATCTCCAAGGTACCATATGCCTTAGTTGTAGGTAGTTTGATGTATGACATGGTATCCACTAGACTAGATATTGGAGATGCTATAGGAGTTTTTATCAATTATATATGATTCATCTTGGAGTTCAATATTGAAATGTAGTAAAATGGAGTCTCAGATATTTGAGAGGTACATCCAATAAATATTATGTTTTAGGGGCTCTAATATTGATTTGAAGGGCAATGTTGACTCAGATTTGGTAGGAGATTTAGATACTTGGAGAAGTACCACATGTTATGTATTTACTATTGGTGTGACAACAATGAGTTGGAATTATCAACTACAAAAGGTGGTTTCTTTATCCACTACAAAGGAAAAGTATGTTATTTCTACAAAGGAAGCTAAGGAGATGATGTGAATACACTTTTTCATGGAAGAGTTGGGAAAATTACAGATTGACAATTATCTATATATAGATAGCCAGAATGCCATCCATATTGAAAATAATTTTTCCTTGCATTGAATGACCAAACACATATAGTTGAGGTACCCCTTTATTCAATAAATATTGTATAATGGACAATTAAAGCTAAAAAAATACATATAGATGAAAATTTAGTGAATATGTTTACAAAGGAAGTGACAAGGGAGAAGATTAACTCCTCTTCAACTTCAGTTGGTCTTCAAGCCTTAAAAATAGTATAAAGAATAGCAGGGTCCAAGGTGCGTCAATCCAGTGGGAGCTTTAGGGGTAGCGGTGTTTCTACTAGATCCATCTCCAAGTGGGAGGTTCTTTAGTGTGGAGCTTGATCAGTGTCCAAGTGGGATATTGTTGGTTTGTGGTGACTGATCAAGGAAGTAATGTACACTTTTCATTTATCATGGGGTTCGAGGTTAACTTGTCAAACATTTTTTTAGTTGACTCTTCAATCTTTTCCCTAGGTTGACTTGTCAATTATTTTTAGGGTTAATAGGTTAATTGACATAAGTCTTGTTATAATGTCTTAGGGTTAGGGTTTTGTCTATATGATAATTTCATAGCATCTTGCATCAGTATTGAGTTGCAAGGGATTGCATATTGTTGTAATAACCTAAAAATGGTCAGGATCAAATCAAGTGAGAAACTAAGGTAAAATCAAAGAATTAATTTAAATCAAGCCAAAATCCAATATTAAATAAAAATCAAAAGCCAAATAAATCAATTAAATCAAATAAATCAATTAATTATATGATTTCAATCTAATTAATTGTATAGTTTAATTAAAAATCAAATCAACCCATTTAAGAAGTACACATGGCTAAACAAATCAATTAAATTCAATTAATTAATTCCTAATTTCCCTCACCCGTCACATGGGAGGAAAATACCTCAACCAATAGGAATTAAGGATTGGACTCACATGGATCAATCTAAAATCGACTCTCCATCACTCATAAGGTGAGAGCATCTTGACCACTCATTTTATCTCTTTGTCCCAAGCTTCAAGGACAAACGATTTAAATTATCCCTAAAGATGAAACCATGGAGTTAGCTCAAACACAATCATGATTAACTAAACTCAACCCCCTATTCATGCAAAAATCTATAAAAGCAAGGCTAAAATTAGGAGATTGGATCCACACATCTGAGAATTGCACCAAACCTCAAGTTTTTAAGCTAGAAAAGGTATTTTAGCATATTTTGAGCATTGTTTTAAGTGAAATAGGCTTGAATTATTAATCATTTAGCTTTGAATTCTCATTTTAAGGCTGTCACTAATGGAGGCTTGCTAAGAGCTTATCATTAGCATACTTAAATGGAGAACCATAGAGTGCTCATTAGCTTTATTTGCATTAAATAGCTTACTAATTTTGGTAATTTAGTTTATTTGATCATTTATTGTTAAGATAACTCTATGAAGTAATTTCATTAGTACACAATTGTAATAGGCAAAAAATACTTGATAATAAGATTGGACTCTATGTTTGGTGGACTGAGCCCAAGATTGGGTCAACCACGTTAAATATTTTTATCTTCTTATTCTACTTGTGTGTGCTTTATTCCTTTTCATTATTGATTATATTTGCATGTAACTATTAAATTTCTATTTTCTAATCCTAACAAGACCAATAGAAGTTGAACATGAGTTTATCTTCTCCCTTGTCATTTCCTTTGTAAACATATATGTTGAATTTTCATATGTACGTATCTTTTCTAGCTTTAACTTTCCATTATCCAATTCCGACCAAATGAATTGATACCTTAACTATGTGTATGTTTGGTCTTTGAATGCAAGGTAGTATTATTTACAAGATGGATGATACTCTGGCTATCTATAAATGAATAATTTTCACTCTAATTTTTCCAAATCTTCCATAACAAATTGCAACCATATCATCTCCTTAGTTGGATCTATAGAAATGAAATACTTTGCCTCTATAGTGGATAAAGCAGCCACCCATTTCAATTGATAAATCCAACTGATTATTGTCCCACCAACAATAAATACATAACTTGTGGTACTCCGCCCAGCATCTAAATCACCTACCAGATCTAGGTGAACATAACCTTTTAAATCAACATTAGAGCCCCCAAAACATAAATATTTATTAAATATACCTCTCAAATATCTAAGAATCCACTTTACTGCATTTCAATGCTCAACTCTAGGATAAATCATACACTTGCTAAAAACTCCTACAACATGTACAATATCCGGTCTAGTGCATACCATGTCATACATCAAACTACCTACAACTAAATCATATGGTACCTTGGACATTTTATCTTCCTCCTCTTGTGTCTTTGGGCACATCTCCTTAGTCAATTTGAAATGAGTAGGCAAAGGTGTGCTGATAGTTTTTGTATTCTCCATATGAAATCTTTGCAATACCTTTTCAACATAATTAGACTAAGATAGAATTATTTTTTTGTTCTTCCTATCTCTATGAATTTGCATACCAACGATTTGTTTCTCTGACCTCAAATCGTTCATAGAAAAAGAATGTCCTAACTATTATTTCAACCCCTTGATGTGATCCATGTTAGACCCCACTATAGGCATATAATGAACACATAAACACAAAATAATGTAATTGTCATCATCTAACCTCTTAAAGTAAAGACAATGGTAGGAATTACACCAATTGTATCCATGCTCAACCATAAAGCTATCAGATTTAATATACTATTACCGATATGCTTGCTTCAAGCCATATAAGTATTAATATCAAAAAAGAAATCATTCATCATTTTATCATAGATTTTTTAAAATATAGCATTTTAGAATTTACTATTAATACAAACATTCAAAACTATTTATCTAAATAAACAAAATCTACATTACTTCTTGCCCTCCTGTATCATTACACCATTCTTCATATGCTAAATAAGAATTATACTTGCATTCTTTTAATTGAATTAGATATATATTAATGTTAATGTAAAAGTATAAGTCAATTTAAAATAAAATAGTGTGCGGAATCATATCACCTCTTAAATTAGTTAGAGTGGTTTAATATGGGAATAAAGTAGGAAGTGGTTTTATAAATAAAATTAAGTATAATTTTTAAAAAATTATATCATATATATTTAAGTTTAATATAAATATAAATATATTTAAATAATAACAATTATTGAATTGATAATAGAAGAGGGTTACTCCATCCTCCATCAAGAAGGTCTTGTTTTTTTTTTCTCTAGCACTTAATTGCTTAGATTGGTGTTTTGTCTTTCTACAACTTATAATTAGAAACCTTGAATACTAAACAAAAGCACTATTGATCTATAGATTGCCTATATGTAATAACTTGATGTATCTTTAGAAGTAAGTTATGTTGGTTCTAGGAACCTAGATTTGAAACTTTGGAAGATTGTAATTAAGATGTAAGATTCATTTCATTTTATATGGTCATAACCAAGAAGGTCTGACAACTTGGCATGTATGTTATTTGATCTCTGAATAAATGCATTGGATCATGCATCTCCTTTTGGGATTCTCCCTTCTTGGCACTATTTCAAGTTTTGAGGTGAGAGGTAAGGATAACTTAGTGTGCATATTGAAGAAATCATTAATAACACTTTTTTTCTAGCCTTAGGCTCTATCATTCAATGACACAAGACTCAATGTTACAAAAAATCTTTTCTTCCAGCTCTGCCCTGGATTCTTCAATATGACTAGAAGTGGCTACAACATGGTGAGATATTTTGTTTCTTAGGCATTCCTTTTTCCTTCTAAGCTTCACAAGTGGATCTCTAGAATGTGGTCTTATCCAGAATCAAGAAAAAGATATCATATAGGATTACCATCAAGCCTCTTTGTCTGGCTAGTAAATTCTAGATTTGTTCTAAAGTGTTGGCAGCCACCCATGTTTATTATTCCTTATATTGGGCTCCTTCCAAGGCATGTTACATAAAGCTTGAAAAATTACTGCATGATTTTTTGTGGGATTCTAGTGCTAATTATTATAGCTTTCACATGGTTTCCTAGGAGTATTGTTTCCTTTCCAATGCTTATGCTAGTCTTGGCCTTATTTCCACTCAGAAAAATGGTTTGGCCCTGTGTGCCAAATGGGACATCTAGGCTTTGAATGGTGACGAGGCTTCAAAAATATTATTTAGATTTTGTATTTGTTTAGGACTTCCTATTCATAGACCTACCTGGAAGGGGATTGATTTTTAAACCATTTTAATCATGAGAGACATAGTTTAAATCCAAGGTAGTCTTATTGCTAAAAGTATTTGGATATCCTGGGAATTTGTCAAGCCTTGGCTCCGCTAGGCTAGAGATGGATTTAGGGATGGGCTTTCCATAAATCAACACAATATGTGGTGGTTGCCTCTTTTTCATCAGAAAGGGATTACTCTTGCCAAAATCCAAGGGGTTAGTGCTCCGTGTCTTCATAAACATGGCATTAGAACCCCCAAGGATTTTTTTTCCAGAGTCACTATGAGTCTCCGGTCATGGGAGGACTTGCAAATCTATTTTCATTTATCATGCCTAGATCAATAGACTTATGACCTGTTGGTCTCTTCTTTACCTTCACAAATGTTTCATAAGCTTGGCATTCAATCTGTCAAGCCCTAGTGGAATGACTAGAAATGGTATCCTTGGATTCCTCTCTCCAGTTACAAACCCATGATGAGTTATGACTAGTTGGTTCCCCATCTACTGATGGTTGAAATTCTTAATCAAAGATGGCATTTGCAATTTTCTCAGAACACTTGGAGGTTCTCCTTTCTCATTTTTTAGTATTCCATCACAGAGCCAAAAATTTCACACTTTTCTTGGTCTTTTCTTTTTTAGGGCTTTCCTTTGGACACCTGGCTCAAGAATTTGGGAGTCCCTAACCCTAGGTTCCCTTTCTATGGGCTTCCAAAAAAATTTATGCACATTTTTTGGTTTTATCAAAGAGCTAAACAATATTGGAGCTGGATTTATGACTTTTTCAATCCTTCTAGACTAGAACCCATTTCTTGTCACATGGCTTTGCTAGGAGATTCACCCAGAATCTATTTCAAAATTTTCCAGATATAACATTCTTTAAGGATGGAGAATTTATTCACTCTTTCAAAGGACATAAATGTTGTTTTAGTCAATCATAGCTTTCTTGATATTAATTTTTTAATGTATACTAAAGCATGCATTTGTAATAATGTAATTATATAGATACAAGTCCAGGCTAACAAGGTGGCCCTTGAGGTGGCCCATTTGCATGATATTTTTTAACATTGGGGAAATGCCCCCTGTACTGTTTTGAGAGTGCCACCAGATTCTTCTTCTACTAACCAAAATTTTCTCTATTTCCACTTCTATGGTTGCAGTTCCTTCGTTCAACATTCCTAAACTCCTTGATCTTAGGATCCTCATTGCTCCTCTAGAAGAGGTGATGCCTGGAGGCATTTCTCGGCTTCCCCACCACATCTTGGTATTTCCCTGGGTTAGCTTGCTACTAATCCTATTCCTAGTGGCTCCGATTGGGATGACAACAAAAGAGATTTTTCTTGGCTTGCTTCTTCTTTAACCAAGTTTCCTTGATTAGTTTTGGTTGTCTCTCCCAGGAGGAAGGAAGGTGAAATTGAGAAAGAAATAGAGAATGATTGTGATGGGTGGTATAATCTAGACCCTTACTCTAGCCTACTAATGTATGAGGTAATCTATTGGCATTAACCATGATTGTCATTAGTGACAACACTTATTCTGAATAGTGCATACCGAGCAGAACAAAGCTTACTGAGCAGAACAGTGCATACCAAGCTCGCAAAGTTTCACAGTGCTTACCGAGTGCTGCATGATTAAATAGGAAACTTAGTTTCTACCGAGTAACACTTTGTCTACCAAGTCTCCAGTATTTATCGAGTTCAAAACTATGACCGAGTGGTTAGTATGGACCGAGTTTCCACTTCTACCAAGTGCATGATGATGCCGAGTAACGCAGTGGATGCCGAGTATCAAAAAGTCACCAAGTTAGTTTGTAGTAACCGTGTAACTATATTTGGGCTGAATCAGTAATATTTGTGTTTACTTGTTTAAGAGCCAACTTTGTAATTTTTTTGGAATTGACTTAGATTGATATATAAACAATGTTTTATGTCATATCCAAAAAGGAAGAAATAGAGAAGTATGAAAAAGAGAGAAAGGCAGAGATAAGTGAATTACAAAGGGCTACAATAGTATAAGAAGCAGCAAAGATCTATCCGTCATAGAAGGTGATCAGTACATTAGAGAATCTCAATCAGCAAGTATAGTTGCAAGTAAGAGATCTACTGTTTCATCTTAATAGGTGAATCAGCTTGAAATCCTTTAACCGGGTAGACTTAACAGTCTTTGTAAAAATCTCTTAACCGAGTGCATAATTCATTGTATGTTTGTAAAACCTCTAACAAGGTGGACCTAGCAGTCCTTATTGATCCTAACAGGGCAGATCATCAGAAGTGATCATTGTAAGCCTTAACCGGCAAACTTTATACTATAGTATTGAAGTTTTGTGAGTATCATCCCCACCCCAGTTTTACTTTCTACTTGGAAGGTTTCTGGGTCACCAAATCTCTATGTTCTAAGTGTTATGAATGTTTTATTCTTTCTGTTACTCATGCATGCAGTTAGATTATCAATCTAATATTATTAAGATCTAAATCTGTTAAAAGTTTTTGAAGTTACTGATTCACCCCTCCCCTCTCAGTAACCTAGATAGTCTTGAATATTTCCAACAATTGGTATCAGAGCTCAGTGGATCTCAGAATAAAGTTTGACAGCTTGAGAAAAGATTCAGGACAATGGAGATATTTAGACTGAACAAAGTAATTGAGAATGAAAAGCTAGATCTAGAAATGGCCATAACTCAACTCAAAGAAGCAAGAGAACATCTTTCCCTTTCCCTAAAAAGAAGGAAGGAACCTACAAATCAGATCAATGACCACCAGTATGTTGAAGAAAAGATTGAAGACTTTTTCCCTTCAAGCAGCTCAGATGAAGAAAACAATGCAATCAAAGAACTTCTAGAAAAGAGTGGATCTCTGCAAGAAGAAGTGAGAAAATTGAAAAGAGAACAGGAAATTCAGTCAACAAGATTCTGTGAAATCTTGGAACAAAGAAACAAGATGAAAGATGAAATAGATGGAAAGAACAATGAAATCTAGAATAAAAATCTTTAGCTAGAAAATCTTATTGATCAAATCTCCAATGCAAATGAAGAAATCTTGACTCTAAGATCAAAAAATGAAAATATGAGAGAAGAGCTGAGATCTGAAAAGAAAATCAATTTAAGAGTGATGAGTGAGCTAGATGCTGAAAGGCAAATCAATGAGAGAATGTTGAAATCTCAAGAAGATATGAATTAGGTGTATGAACGAAACCTTCATAGGAAAAAGGAAAAGCAGGAGTTGGATACAAAGAGGAAGGTGAATCCTCCAAACAAGGTACTCAAAAGAATCAAAAACCTACCTGTAATCACTGTGGCAAAACTGGTCATACTTCAAACAAATGTTGGAGCAATGGAAAAGCAAAATTTAATGGAAAATGCTACAATTGCAATCAACTTGGTCATAAAGAAAATGAATGCAAGGAGAAACCAAGATTTAAAGGCATATGTCACAAATGTAGCAAACAAGGTCATAAGGCATTAGAATGCAGAACTAAAACACCCAATCCAGCGGAACAAATTATTAAAGCAATGTTTGGTTGGGATTACAACACTTGGTGTAGATGTCATTACTATGGAGAATATGGACACATTGGCATGAACTGTGTAAGGCACCACTTGAGAAAAAGGGATTCTACCATAAGATGTTATAATTGCACTAAGCTTGGTCACATAGCTAAAAACTGCATGAATTTAGGCAAAATTGAAGATGGAAAGAAAGCAAAAGAAAATAACATTAGGAAGCAGATGAAACAGAAGTGGATTCCTAAACCTACCAAGCAAACCAATCCTAAAGTCACAAATGAAGGGAGTGGCTCTATGAGCTCTAACTAGTCTCCAAGAAAGCACTGGAACTGTATCTTCATAGACATATTTCAAAACAATTCCTGAATTGAAACGAAGATAGATCCAAATCAGTATGCAAGATACAACAGGATCACAAGAAGGTCGATATCAGTTACCACCGAGCAAGGTCAGGAGTAACCTAACTTCATTTGGTTACCGAGTAAGGTCAGAGAAGTATGAATTCGTATGATCATCGAGTTGCGGAGTCTTCACTAAGAAATTAATTCATAGTGGATGACAGCCTATCTAATTCAATACCCTAATTCGTACTGAGCATTAATGACAAAATTTTAACAAAAGGAGTGAAATCAAGTTCACTATTCACCGTGAACAAAGTCTCCTAGTGCAATCAAGCGTTTCGAAGCATATTTCAGCAAGATATTCTCTTTCCTCGAAGAATTTACTGTGTTCACCGAGCCACCATGGCATCATCTAGTGCTAAAGTGAAGAAAGATTCAGAAATGTTGGTTCATGGAGAATGGAAAGCACCAGATTTCAAACTCGTGCCCGTAGTTGCCGGAACCCTAGACCCAAGTGGAGCTCAATCTCAGATCCCTCCTAAGGTACTCCTTATTAATGATATTCATAGTCATTTTAAGTGTACAATTCAAGAGCTTGGAACCCTAGAGATAGATACTATTCATGAGGAACTATGTGTCGATGGTGTTCTCAAACCGGAGCATCAACATTTGGAAGATAAGGGTTTAGTTCACATCACACACTTGCCTCGGAGCTTTCAAATAAAATGGGTTAGATATATTCTCAGCCGAGTACATGAAGGTAAAATATGGCTTGAGAAACCATTAGAGATTATGAAGAAGATGATTCACCGAATCACTGGTCTTCCCATGCTCGACAAGGCAAAATCTACAAAAACCCTAGGTCGGACGGAACTGGAAGAGAAAACCCTAGCCGAGTGGGATGGTAGAGGTATGAAGATAAGTAGAATTACTAATGTAGAATTGAAGTTTGGTATACATATCATAGCTCACAAGATATGCAATTCAAGTCGGCAGAACAGTGTTCCGTGTGAAGCAGTTGACCTAGCATATAAAATTGTAAAGAACAATCTATCATTTGACCTAGCAGATCTTTTGTTGAAACAGTTCAACAAGAACATGGAGAGCATCCAAACCTCAAAGAATAATCCATGTAAGTTTGGCTCACTGTTGGTTTGTTTATTTTTCTATGCTCAAAAGTTTTTCCCATCAAAAGGCACGGTAGTATGGAGAAAAGATGTGCCGGTTCTTTATCAGATGAATGAATACATTTTAGAAATGGGTGGCAATTTTTAAAGCATAATGGATAACTATTTTGAATCATTTAAAGAGAAAATGAACAATAGATTCTGGATTCCACAGAAATTGGTGGAAGATTACAAAGATGATATTTTTTTCATGGTGGACTATGATAATCTATATATATAGGTAGCAAAACCAAGGATTGTACATGTGAAACCTCTTCCCTATGAGGTAAATATTGATGAAACCAAGAATATTATTGAAGCCCTAATTAATCAACCTGTTAATCCAAAGGCACCATATTTTGGGACATATGAAGAAGCTAAGGAGAGAATTGAGCTTAGTAATAGGCTTCCACAGGCGGTTAACAAAGGAAGAAAGAGGATGGCCAAAATACAAGCTAGCACACCTCTAATGTCAACCGAGGAAAAAGGAGAGGAATTTGAAGAAGAAGAAGAGAAAAATGAGGAGGAAGAAGAACAAGTACCAGCAAAGAAGAAAGGAAAAGTAATTATCACCAAGGCACCCAAGAAACCCTCAGTAGTATTTACAAGGAGTGCAAGAGGCAAGGCAGGCAAAGACAGTGAAGAAATAGTATTCAAAAGGCCTCCTCCTTCATTAAAAGAAAAGATCAAGGATATGAGAGAAGGATCTGGAATTGCAAACTTCAAATCTCTAAAATATGAAATCAAATCTGAGAAAGAGCAGCAAGAAATTGAAGATGTTGTTATCGAGAAAATAGGAAGATGGAAACACTCACCTAAAGAGATAGCTTCTCAAATCCCAGGAATTCTGCTGAATAAAATTAAGTTGAGATGGTCCAATGCAAGACAAACTGTCAAGGACATCTATGCTCAAACCTTGAGGAAATTAATGCCAAGTTTGAAAAATGCTGAAATTAATAAGGCATTGATAGACAATGAAAATAAGTTGACACTCAAATTCAACAATTGTTTGATTTTGATCAAAGATATTGAGTCAGTTGTGAAGAGTGCCACTGCCACATGGAAAAACATCTATAATCTTAACAAATTGAGTGTCAAAACTGTGATAATCAAGGATATTGATGATGACAGTGATGAACATGAAGAAGATACCGAGGTAGATAAGCAAAGTGATGAGGAAGATAATATTGTTCGGATAGCTGCAGAAGTCATTGCCTCACTTCCTCACTCTCCAGAAAAAGTTGCTACACCTAGCACGAAGGTAACTTCAAGTATGATTGTGACAACTTCCACAAATACATCAAATGTTAAATCATCACTAGCACAACTCAATGTATCATCGACAGAAATGACTACCACCTCTTTTATCGAGTTGTAGTCTCTTGTATCTACTTCAGTACCTACTTCCATAACAAGTTTTCCAACAGTAAGTACCTCAGTTTTGGATGCTTCAGTAAGTATTTCAGTTTTTGATTCTACAATTGTGAATACTTCAGTTTTGAGCCCTTCAAGTATTCCAGTCGGTAGTTTATCATTTTTCACAGCTAGTCCTACAATGTCTACAATAACTTCTACAAAGGCATTAAGTGCAATAATAGTTGATCCTGAGGCTCAACCGAATACAAGATTTTTGAGTAAGAATGTAGAAGATGATATAGACTTACATGAGGAGATAGAGATTCCAAAATTAGACTTTGCAAATCTTTCAGCAGACCAAATGCAAAACATTGGTGAACTCTGTTGGGAGTATTCTTAAATTTCTGAGGTTTTTGTCCAAACATTGGTTTAGTCCTCTGGTCTGTGAAGTTGTACTAGGTACAGGTGCCGAAATGTCTTCAAAAAATTGTCATAACCCTATTTCAAAAATCCTTACCCTAGGTCTTGTCCTTGAAGAATTTTGAATTCATGTCAAAAACCCCAAAATGTTTTCCATTTTCAAAATAAATCCTAGGTCAATTACTTCATTTCTTTTCAAGTGTTACTTTTTAAGTCACTTAGGTCCATTAAAGAGCACATGCGTTTATTTTTATGTGGGGGTTATATTTCTTCCTAAGTCTAGAAACCCGGTGGTATAAATAACATTTCTTATGACCTAATTACCTTGTATTCTAATGTTTCAAGTTTCATCCAACCATGAATCTTCAAAGAAGATCTAATGGCGGTCACGTGTTCGCATGGAATATTTCACAGCCATGCGAACATGCAAAATAACCATTGATTTTATAACAAAGCCTGATGCGGAAACAAGGTGGGACCACTGACAAGTATCTCACAAGTGGCTGCCTTCTATTTTCCAAGAACAGTAGGGCAGGTAACAGAAGAATCTCCAAGGGTTTAAAGCTGTAAAGGGAAGACCGGACGACTGTCGTATAATCGCATGGGATCTTTTAAGCCTATGCGATCATGCGATAAGCCATTGATCTTGCGTTGAATCAAGTGTGATTCTCCGGTGAAACCTTTGACAGATGTGCATAAATAATGTTTTCTCATTGGTTAGTGTCAGCAGACACTGGTGCTCAGAAAGAAAGAAAGTACCTCACATTCTGCCAGGTGTTGCAAGCGTGGAATTTTTTTATTGACAAAGGTGAGGTGGGACCAGCGATATAAAAGAAGATAGTGACGGTGAATGCTAACGGGTTTTTACATGATCGCATAAGCTTCTTTTAAGCTATGCGATCATGCGAATAGCATTTTATGTTAACAGAGGAAGTTACAAGAGACCGCAAAAAATAGAAAGGTAATGTGATGGTTAGTCGCATGTTCGCGTGAGTTTTTTTTATGCCATGCAATCATGCGATAGGCTGTTAGATCATCTGCTAATGAGGATCGACGGTTCTCTTTCAAACTGAAGATAAAATGGTGCAAAGTTGAGGCTTCCCGTTGAAGAAGTGACAGTTCGCTCTTCCGGAGGAGTAATTGTTTCAATCATGCTAAATTAATTGTTGATAGGACTACTTTAGTGGCTCATATATCAGAATTTCGTGCACATTCAGAAGCACAAAGAGATCAAAAATTTATAGAGACTCAAGCATGAAGAATTTTGAGGTTTGGCTGCTATACCCGGGTGGTTTCTGAGAAAAAAGGTTGGTGAAATTCTTGTGCGATTTTCTTCCTTACTAAAAGAATCATAGTTCTGTATTTTGTCTATCTTGCAAAGGTTTCTTTTAAAGATAAACCTTAAAATGGCCCCAAGGAAAGAATTGTTGGGTAAAATAGAGTATAGTGAAAGAGGTTTGCACGAAGATTTATTGCAGTTACTTCCCGGCTCTTCCACTACCCCGGTGAAAAACAAGAGTTTGATTCCCAAAGATCCTAGGGTAAAAATAGCAAAAGGTTTATATGACACAACAAGTTTTATTAGAGAGGCCAAAATTGGTACTATCAACGCAAGAGGTGACTCTGATACCACATGACTGGAATTATTCAAAGTAGGTTTTAGTCAGAGAAATGCCCCTCACCCTGCAAGCAATATATGGCAGTCTGACCTAGGAAAAATTGTCGTGCCTGGTGTCTTTTTAGATGTAGATTTGATGACCCAGGTTGCAAAGAATTATGATCCAGTCACTAAAGAAATTAGGGATGCAAAGGGAGTGTTATTGTTTAAAGTTTCTGCTAAAGAAATTAGGAAGGTGTTCGGGTTAAGTGAACCCTCAAAAAGTTTGGAGAGCATTAACTTTGAAGAACTAAGGCAAGTGTATAATGCACAAAGGAACTATTTTAGAGGAAAGTTGTTGAAGGATTTCTGCACCAAAATTGGAAAAAAGGTTGTTGTGGGGCAGAACACTCCGGAGCCTTTTAAAATAGAATATTTTGATCTCAGAGCTAGGGGTGCATATTGGTCATTATGTTAGGTTTTTGAAGAGGATGTTAGTGAGAGGATGCCAATACACTTGATGTGCATGATGATCCAAATTTTACATGCACACGTGTCTATCACTTTTGATTTTGCTCCTTTTATTGTTGAATTAATCCATAATGGATTAGTAAAGATTCAAAAGAATGAAGGTGACAGGCCATTTTGCTGGTAGTCTTTCATAATGTACATGTTTCTGTTCAAAGGAGCAAGCTATTTTGAACAAGAAATGGAATTGGTGAGAAAGAAGGATGGTGAAGACATGCCAGTCCAACTATGGAGCCTCACAATGACCTGGGATAAGAAGGATCATAGTTTCATCAATTTTGATAAATGTTTTGCAGCTAGACTTAGGAAGCTGTTTGTCTTAGACAACCCAAGAATCCCAATAGTGTTGGCACAGCTTGTTAGGCCAAACCAGTTTGCTAAGAACTTGAACATCGTACACAATTGGGGAGATGTTATTTTCTACAATGTATCAACTATTATCAGGTTGTATGGTTTCAGGGGGACCCCTTTTATATTGCCCTATCAGGTACCCCTTAGGATTGGAATTACAGAGTTCTTGAGGCAATTAGGAGATATTGAGGAGTGTGCCCTCACTGGGAAAGGCAAGGGAACTTTATTCCCAAATGTTACCATTGCCCATCAATTCATAATTACCAAGGGTGGATGGGTTTACATGGATAAAATTCTAGCTCCATACCATATGGCTACTGCAATTGCTAGAACAACAGATCCAGAAGGTTTCTATAATGAAATATTTAAAAAGAGAGCCAAGTGTGCCATGGTCAACCATATTTTTAATTTCCCTGAAGACATTATCAGGAATGTAGCAAAGATACAAGAACAAGAGGTTATGAAAGAAAAATGGTTGGTATACAGGAAGACACTAGATTTTATCCAGCAATTTGATTTGGGATGGGATCCCCTGAAAAGCATAACTCCTATGGGGAAGAAAATAGACACTCTTATAAATTGTTTTTAGGATATTTTTTAGACCTTAAATGAGAAGAAGGAAAAGGTTATGAAGGATGATCCAGAAAAGGCTAGACAATTGTTGAGCAAGCCTATGTTTTCCAAAGGGTTGCCCCCGGGGAGGTATATGGTGCAAAAGAAGACTGGTTACAATGTGGTGATACCAGAATAGAGCCAGCAAAAGTAGATGGATAAAAGGGATATCCCATCAACCTCACAATAGGTTGGAAAACAAAAGGAGATTGTGGAGATCCCCGATTCTCCTCATCCTCAGACTTCTGAGGATATAATTGATTCTCCACCCCCATGAAAAAGTAAAAGATTGAAAGAGAGACCTACTCATGTGGAAAAGGAGTACTCCCCATCACAGTCTCCTATAAGAATTTTTGATGATCAAGAGATTGCAGAACAAGTATAGAAAGTAGATGCTCTAGGTCAAATCTTTATGACTTATGAAGAAGTAAATGAGGGAGTTCCAAAGCTACCAGAAGAACCTAAGTTGGATTTAACAGCAGGGGAGTTAGCAGGTACTGAACTGGACCCTGTAATCAAGCAAGCTTGTGAAGAATTTTTGGTTGATGACACTTTTGTTAAAACTAGGGCCTTTATGCAATTTCTTTAGAAATTAAACATCAAACAATTTCAAGAAATCTATGAGAAGAGACATGAAGAGAATCCAGAGAAGGATTTACAAGTCATAGAGGAAGAAGTGAAAATAGAGATGACTGCAAAGTTTAAACAAATCACTCCAGAACAGGGAAGAGATATGGTAAAGATTTCAAGAGTACTGATCCTCCCAGAATGGGATATAGCTGATGCAGTAGTGTTTGATGTAGTCAGAAAACAAACCACTCCTCTCCATAGAACTCTAGAGGAAGCAGAACAAGCTGTTAAGGGAGTCACTTTCAGTGATAATCATCAAGCATTGGTAATGTGGTCTTTAAGGAAGAATGAAAGTGATAAAGGAAAGCAAATTGTCAAAGATAACCTCTCAGGGAGTTTAATTGTAAGAAGAGTTACTGATACTTCTTTGGTGGAAGCATCAGGTATGGTAATGGCCATGGCACAATTAACAGCAAAGGTGGTAGAAAAAGAAGCTAAAGAGAAGGAAGAGCTCACTGCAAAACTAGAAACAGTTTTGAAGGTTTGTGGTGAGATGAAATAGGGGATTCTTGAGAGAGATATTCTGATTTCATATTTTAGAAAGAAATTGGGAGAACAGGGCCCAATACAATTATCAGAGAATCAAATAGCTTCCTCCTCTGCAGGGCCTTCCTCATCAAGCCCTATTATTGAACTTCCCCCTTCCCCTTTTCCTCCTTCCATAGATGAAGAGGATATTGATAAAAAAGTAAAGGATACGTTAGGTGAGAAGATAAAAGATGTTGTGTCACATTTTTTTGCAAAGGTGAGACCTAAAGAAATACAAAAATCTGCAAAATAATTGGTAGATGTCTTAGCAATTTTTCAGAAAGAGGTGGTTACTGTGGACAAAATTTTGGAAAGATGGATTGCAAGAAAAGATAATCTGAGGTCATGGTTTGATCAAAATAAGGATAAGTGTGTTGTAAATATTGAGCTAGCAAGTACTTACAGGGTTATCAAGGATCTTTTTGACTTTGAGGTAAACAGGGAGAGTATAAGAAGAAGGTCAGAAATCTTAAGGACAAGATATTTGCACGATGATTTCCAAATTTTCCCTGGTCTTATTAAGGCAGATGGGGTAATCAAGGATAAAGGTAAATGGATGGAGCAAATAGATAGACAAGTACTGACTAAAATAAATGCCATTCTATCTATAGATGATAATACCCCATTCATACACTTTATTAAACTCCTTCAGGATGCTAGGTTATACTTTGCTAATGTGAGAATAGAGGTTCATCAGTTGGGTGCTGAGTGGGAAAAGTTGTCCCCAAAGAAAGATGAGGTCCTTGCCTTTCATTGGCCAAGTCAAGAAACCTACATGATTTGGGAATCCACATATCTATCAGAAGATTCAGAAGAAAGGGAAATCAAGTGAAGAAGCGGCAGGTGCTAGTACTCCAAACCTTTGAAGATCAAGGTAAAAAGGGACAAAGATGTCAAGCAAGTTATCATAGACATGAATGTGACACCTAGCAAAATTTGAATTACGTATGGAACTTGATGCAGAGTTGGAGGAAGAGTGGTTTCAAATAGAGGATGATGTAAATTAGCCAGATGGCGGTCATCATTCATGCAACAAATTTAGCAACTGCTCTAAAATATCTTTAGAAAAAGATGCCACCTGCGGGATTGTTGGAAATAGATATTTGTAATCTGTTGTTGCAAACAACTTTCTCTATTTGTAATCTTGTTTTTAGTGCAAGATCTTTTAACAGCCATCTGAAGCTTGTTGCATCCTTTCGAGGATTCCAAGATGGCTGATTGGTATAACTAGTAAGTCTTTGTTCATTTCAAGAGAGGTTGAAAAATATACTGTAGAGGCTTGGCTCCATTGTTGAAATCTTAGAATATTTTATCAGATTTTGAAATGTATTGATACAGTGAAATTTTATTGGAATACAATAGAATTCCCTTGCATGATTTCAATTGTCTTCTTGTTTGAATTATGTGGCTTTTATATATTGAATCTATAAGGTAGTTTTGATATACCATTTACAAGGTATCTGTGATTTTAATCTATAGCTCCTTTCAAGGAAAGGGTAATGTCTTTTGGTTAATCTCTGAGAGCTTAAGAATTTGGCAAGAATTTGATGATCAAATGTGTTTAAGAGAGGATGAATTGTAAGGCGTTTCATCTAGGATTTGTTTGTGTTTCATTTAGAAGATTTCTGTAAGTATATGTTTCACTGTTTGACTCTATACTCGAAGATAAGGCACTGGTCTATCCTCGATTTTGCAGAGATCTCACCCTCAACAAAACTTAAATAATAATTTACTTTCATGTATGTTTGAACGACTGAGAAGATAAAGTTTGTATCAAGGATATAAACTAGTGTTGTGATCCTTTCAAGAAGTAGATCTAACTTGGGTTAACCTGCCTGAGTTCAAAGCTCGAAAAGAAGAAGGAGTTTATCCTTGTCACACTTGCCATTTTTCTGCAATGAGTGTTTAATTTCGTTAATATCATTGTGGAACATTGAGTCTGAAGATAGGTACACCTGCCTGGGTCTGTGGAGCCCGAAGTAGAAGAAGGACTTGGTCCTTATCAATTAGCCTTTTCCCTGTAAGAATCTGGAGTTGAGAACCCGAGAGTCAAGTTTGAAAACTATATTGGCGATTCTACATGAAAAAGAGCTAACAAATTGGTGACTCTGCTAGGGAGAACCTTCTAAATAGCATGCAATAGGTTAGTGCAAATCCTATCTATTGTGCATTTGTAGACCAATATAAAATAATTTCATTCCTGCGTAAAAGTGGGTGGCGACTCTAAACTCTGTGCTACCAGTTGCTAATTGTTGTAAACTTTGCTAATATTGTCATGCTATACCATGAGTCGACCAAGGTACACTAGGTCTTATTACAAGGATCACCCCGAAGATAATATGGGTGACGAGCTCCATACAGCAAGTAGGAAACAATGGTCTAGAAGAGGTCAGCATACTGCTAGTTCCCAAGGCCCTTCTCAAGAAAGATCTCATGTCCCACTCCCTCATGAGTTTTCATCCTCTTCTAATGATCCCGAACATGTCAAGAGGGTTACACCAAGAGTGCACATGCAGAAAGAAGTAATCACAGAGGTCACAGAAGCAGGTTATTTCCCTACAAGAGAAACTCTAGAACAACCAGAAGAAACCTCTGCTACTAAGACCACCTCCTATGATTCTGAGAAGTTGAGAGAAGAGGTGATTTCTTTAAGAAAAAAGGAGAGTGAACAACTGGCTGAGATTTTTAATAGGTTGAAAGCAAGGGAACAACAAATCTGTGATTTACTCATAGAGAGGCAAGAACTTCTCAAGAGAACCAAGAAAAATGAGACCCAAGTTAGTGATTTAAACCAAGATGTTCAAGGTTTAAATAAGGACTTATTTGGTGACATGGAAGATTTGAGAAAGCAGGCCCAAGATAATAAACCTAAGCAAGGTGAATTTGAGGGAATAGGACATGTCTTAAGGCAATTGAATCCCTCTGAAATCCAGAGGAATAAGGAGATTATAACTACTCCTAAAGAAATCCCTGATAAGGGAAAATAGAAATTGGTGGGTATAAATATTAATGAGCCCAAGAAAATTGTAGTTCCTCCTAATGTACATTCTCACACAAGTATAGACTTGGAGAAGGCTAGAAAAGCAAAGGAAGAATTGGCTATTCAACTGGAGAAACTTGAGTTGGAGGCTACTGCTGATGAAATGAAGAGGAAGATTTCCTTCCTACATGCTAACATGAACACATCTGCTAGTACCTCTATCCCTATCACCATAGGAACAACTCCTTTTAGTCAGCCCAATACTTCACTTCCAAATGCTCAAGCCTTTCACCCTGGACAAACTTTACCTAGACTAGTTCCCAATCAAGTTCCCATTATAGCTAGTGGTACAGTGGGAACTATACCCTGTCAAAATGTTGCAACTACCCCTCTGAATCAACCAAATATCCAAAGATGACCAGTTCATTTGGATAGATATAGGCCTCTATTTTTTGATGGTATTCCTGGCCAACCTAATGCTGTCCCCAATGAAATCAGAAAGAAGATCCCATTATTTACTGGGAATAATGTTATTACCTGTGAAGAGCATTTGAAATTTTTTATAGATAAGGTAAATGATTATGAAATTGAACATGAAGATGTCATAATGAAGCTCTTTGTTCAATCATTGATTGAGGATGCCAGGGATTGGTATAGGGGGTTACCTGAGAATAGTATTGCATCTTGGGAAGAATTTGTCAGATACTTTAAAGAGCAATATGTAGAACATGTGAACTCTAGTTACATGCTCAATGAGTTCAATAATATCAAGAAACATTACAATGAGAGCATGTCAGAGTTTAATAGCTGATTCCAAAAGGCTATGTATAAACTGTTCCAAGTATTGAGGCTAGATGATGCAGTCTGCATGACAACTTATTTCAATTCTATGGATGGTAAGATGTCTTACCTTTTGAGAGACAAGAATCCCCATACCCTTAGAGATGCTTTTAAGTTGGCTATAAATATTGAAAGTAACTGAAAGGCATCTGGCCAAATGTACAAAAGGGATTAAGGTAGATTATAGAAAGAAACCAGGCCACAACATGCAAGGTCATCCAAAGAGGAGGATAGAATGGACAAAGGGCCTCGTAACACTAAATATTTCCCAGCAAGGTTTGATAAAGGTGGTAGAAACTTTCAAGATGTGAGACCTCCTTATCAAAGGTAGGACAAAGCCCCTAATCTAAGAGATATGCCTTACAAAACAAACTGGAAAGATGGGAGGCCTATTCCTGATAATAATGAACCCCAAAAGGGAAGGGATACACCAGATCCTTTGAAGAAAAATATAGCACATAATGTGGAAAGTACCCCTTGGTGTGTGGCCTATAGTATGCCGCACTCACCGTTCCAGTGTGCTATTGCTCAGGCTCTAGGAGAAGAGGCCAGTGATTCATATGCAAGAGATTATGAAGGATCTGAAAAGCCTGCTATTAACATGTTTACTACTGAACTAATGGAGGATCTTGAGTCCTCAGATGATGAATTTATTTTCCCTGATGTTGATCATAAGAGGAACATTTTCTCTGATTATGAACAACAAATATTTACTTAGTCTGATCAGGAAGAGTTTGATAATGATGACTATAAGACTCACATGGTAGAATTTGGGTCAGATGAAAGACAATGGAGAAAGCCCAGTGAAGAAGAAATTAAGAGTTTAACTGTGGCTGCTATTACACAAGCAAAATCCTCATACAATTTGAGGAACAAAAAGGTAGGTAATGATCAGGGAGTCCCTAGATCAGTGTTTGTCAAAAGTAATCCTCAGAATAAGGACTCCCCAAAGCCCAATATTGTGAATAGTAAAGATGAAGGGTTTGAAGCTGAAAAGAAAGGGAAACAAGAAGTTACTGCCGACAAGGTGAAAAAGAAATTTGGCAGGTCAAAGGATCACCCTTATTTTTGTACTGACTCCCCTACTTTTGATATGAGACATGCTTTGTCCCAAATGAAGGTTTCCATTCCTCTACTTGAAATGTTGAAAATAGAAGAGCACAAAGCAGCAGCCTTGGCTCTCATAAGTGAGCAGAGAACTACTCCTATTTTACAAGATGAAGGGAAATCCCTAGACAAGCCAATTGCAATTAGTGACATCTCTGATGTATGTGTTGGGACAATTGTGACACAGGAACCCTCTTCTATCAATCCTTTCTATGTTACTTTGCTTGTAAATATTTTTTTGCTAAAAAATTGCATGATTGACTCTGGTGCTGCTACAACTGTAATGCCTTACCAAGTGATGAAGGAGTTAGGATTGCAAGTTGATACATCCAGTGGAAGGTGTTATGCCATGGACAATAGGGCAGTACCTATTGTAGGGAGCCTAATTGGAATTGAAGTGAAAATTTCTGCATTCCCAGAAGCCACATATAAAATGGATGTGGTTGTTGTTGATACAAAACCTCACTATGGCATGTTATTATCAAGACAATGGGCTCCAATAGTGGGTGGAAAGTTGCAACTAGATTTATCATATGCTACCATCCCAATAAATGGAACTGAGGTAAAGTTGTACAGGGAGCCCCGTTCTTCAGTCATGATTGAAGTGGTTGCTCCAAAGGATCTAAATTGTTTTGTAGATATTGACATGAGCAATTTTGTGATTGAAGAAATAGTACCTCAGTTAAAAAACACAGACCCAATTGTGGATGAGTTGATTTTGCAGCAAGATGGGCTTTGGAAAATGTTCTTTGATGGTGGATGCTCCAAGGAAGGATCAGGAGCTGGTGTGGTGTTCATTTCCCCATCAGGTATTACATTTAAATACTCTTTCTTGTTAACTTTTGAGTGTATAAATAACACTACCGAGTATGAGGCTTTGATACTGGGGTTAGATGTGGCCATAAAACATGGTATTAAATCTTTAAAAGTTCATGGTGATTCCCAGTTGATTATAGCCCAAGTGAGATCTCAGTATGCTTCTAAAGATGAAAAGTTGAAACTATATAAACATGTTTTTTGGGATAGGCTAGAGTTTTTTGATGCTTTCAATCTGCTTTGGGTAGAAAGATCCAATAATATCATGGCAGATTTTTTTGCAAATGTTGCCCTTAAGAGTGAAGATATAACCCTCACTGGTGTGTCTATGTTAGAAGTCAAATCTAGGCCTGTAGTGCCTGACAATGTATATAATTGGCAAGTTTTTGAGGATGACTTAGATATCCTTAGGTTCCTTCAAAGCCTTGATCAATATGATGGTCAGCAAATAGATCTCAATGAGATACAATAGTGTGTTGAGGGACAAGAATGCATCATGGGGAATGAGATAGTGCAGTTGCCATGCAACCACATACCTAAAGGGTTAGTAGAATTGGAAGGAATGTTCAAAATAAATGATGGTTTTTTGTCTCAGAAGTCTAACACTAAAATGGAGGACTTAGAGGAAATAAACTTGGGTTCAGAAAACTCCCCACAAATGGTATACATTGGCAAGAAACTGAGTAAAGAGATCAGAGGAAATTTGATAAGACTTCTGAAAAAGTACAAGCATGTATTTGCTTGGTCCTATGATGACCTCAAAGCTTATAGGGCTGACCTGTTTCAGCATGAAATTCTTCTAAAAGAGGAAACCAGGCCTTTTAGACAGAAGCAGAGACCCATTAACCCTTTATTGGCTACCAAGATGCAAGTTGAGTTGACAAAACTGAGAGATGCTGGTATTATTGAACCAATTAGGCACTCAACTTGGGTCTTGAATCTTGTGCTAGTGAGGAAAAAGAACAGTGATATTAGGCTCTGTGTTGATTTCAGGAACCTAAATGTAGCTTCACCCAAGGATAACTATGGATTGCCCAATATGGAGGCTATGCTACATAGGGTGACTGGATGTGAACTCTTGTCAATGATGGATGGTTTCTCCAGGTATAATCAAGTGTTGGTCAAAGAATCAGAACAATTTAAGACAGCCTTTACAACCCCATGGGGAACATATGTATATGTTCGCATGCCTTTTGGTCTAAAAAATGCTGGAGCAACATTTCAGAGAGCCATGGATGTTGCATTTGAGGAATTGATAAATGTTTTAATGGTTGTTTATCAAGATGATCTCACTGCTTATTCCAAGAAAGCTGAGGATCATTGTTCCCATTTGGAGAAGGTCATTCTTAAGGCCTTAGAATTTGGTGTGTCCTTGAATCCCAAAAAGTGTCAATTTGCTGTGACAGAGGGGAAGTTACTTGGACACATAGTGTCAAAAGAAGGAGTCAAGATTGATCCTGAAAGAGTAGAAGTGATTCAAAAGGTCCCTCCACCAAAGAACATAAAAGGTGTCCAGTCATTTTTGGGACAGATTAATTTTGTAAGAAGATTTATTGCTAACTTTGCAGAATTGGTCAAGCCCATAGTGAAGTTCCTAAAGAAGGATGTGAAGTTTGATTGGAACCTTAAAGCTTAGCAAGGTTTTGCAAAAATCAAACAAGCAATTCAGGAGGCCCCGATTTTGGTATCCCCTGATTACTTGAAACCATTTTCTCTATTTTCTTTTGCATCTTTTCATACTATTGCAGCCATCCTTTTGCAAAAGGATCAAGAAGGGTATGAGCATCCTATAGCCTTTTTCAGCAAATCATTACAATCTTCTGAATTAAATTATGAACTAATGGAAAAGAAAGCCTATGCACTTGTGAAGGCAGTCAAAGCTTTCAGACCATATCTGGTCTATGCAAAGGTTAGTGTATATGTGCCTCATGCTGCGGTAAAGGATATCTTAACACAGAGTGAAGTCACAGGAAAAAGGTGCAAATGGATAAATAGGATTCAAGAGTTTGACTTGGAAATTCATATTACAAAATTGGTGAGAGGATTGGGACTTGCTAAGTTAATGACTGAGGAAAACATGGACCTTGTTCAGGTAAATAATGTTGCTGCTAACATTGATATGATTACTAGTATTGAAATGCAACCCTGGTACAAGGATGTTATTTATTTTATTAAAAATGCTAAATGTCCACCTAACTTAAATGATAATCAAAGGAGTCTGAGATTGCAAGCTCAGAGATATGTGTTGATCCAGGGTGATTTGTACTGGAAGGATAATGATGGTATTTTACTCTTTTTTCTGGATAAGCATCAATCAGAGAAAATGTTAAAGGAAATGCACTCTGGAATGTGTGGAGGACATCATTCTGCTCGATCAACAGCTCATAAAATCTTAAGAGCGGGATACTATTGGCTTGTGTTGTTCAAAGACACTCATTCTTATGTGAGGAAATGTGAACCTTGTCAAAGGTTCTCTAAAAAATTGAAGTTTTCAGGTGCATTATTATTGAACCCTGTGGTTGCAGAAGCTCCTTTTGCAATGTGGGGTATGGATTTTATTGGAGAATTCTTTGAAAAGTCTAGTGGGGGACATAGTCACATTTTGGTGGCTACTGATTATTTCACCAAATGGATTGAAGCCATCCCAACCAAAAGGGCAACCAGTGCTATTGTGATCGATTTTCTGATGAACAACATAATTACTATATTTGGTGTTCCTGTTAAATTGGTTGTTGACAATGCTATGAGCTTCAGGTTACAGGAGATCACTAATTTTTGCTCAGAAATGGGCATAGTATTATCTTACTCATCCCCTTATCATCCACAAGCCAATGGACAGGTTGAATCCAGCAACAAGAGTATTTTGCAAATTCTGAAGAAAACCTTGGAAAAGAATAAGAGAAGCTGGCATGTAAAATTAAAGTTAGCACTATGGGCTGATAGGATTTCTGAGAAGAGGGCTACTGGTAAGTCCCCTTTTGAAATGGTATATGGTGCTAAATCAAGATTGTCAGTAAATAACCTCCTTCCAATCTATAAGTTTATGCAAGAAGAGGACATGGAAATCAGTGATCCACTGCAGGAGAGAATGGTTCAGCTGATTGAATTAGATGAGATTAGAAGGGAGGGACAAAAGGAAAATATGAAGTTGTAGCAGAAGATGAAATATCTTTTTGATAAGAGAGCAACTATGAGAAAATTCTAGCCTGGTGATATAGTTCTCCAATGGAATGCCAGGGCTGAAGATAAAGGGAAACACAAAAAATTTGAGTCCTTTTGGATGGGACCTTATATTGTTCATCAGACCCATGGTAAGGACTCATATTTCTTGCAAAATTTGGATGGTGAAGAGCAGGAATTGCCAGTGCATGGACAATTTCTAAAAATTTTCTTCAGTTAATTCTTTTTCCATGCACAGTAGGCTTGTATATATGTATAGGTGTGTTTGTTTCTGTTGTGTGTTTGTTTCCTGTTTTAGGTTAAGATCTTGTGGTCTACCTCCCAAAGATTCGTAAGTTCTTGCTATGATTTTGCAATCAAGCATCCTCAGATAGAGCCACTGTTGGGAGTATTCTTAAATTTTTGAGGTTTTTGTCCAAACGTTGGTTTAGTCCTCTGGTCTATGAAGTTGTCCTAGGTACAAGTGCCGGAATGTCTTCAAAAAATTTTCATAACCCTATTTAAAAAATCCTTACCCTAGGTCTTGTCCTTGAAGAATTCTGAATTCATGTCAAAAACCCCAAAATGTTTGCCATTTTCAAAATAAATCCTAGGTCAATTACTTCATTTCTTTTCAAGCGTTACTTTTTAAGTCACTTAGGTTCATTAAAGAGCACATGCATTTATTTTTACGTGTGGGTTATATTTCTTCCTAAGTCTAGAAACCCGGTGGTATAAATAACATTTCTTATGACCTAATTACCTTGTATTCTAATGTTTCAAGTTTCATCCAATCGTGAATCTTCAAAGAAGATCTAATGGCAGTCGTGTGTTCGCATGGAATATTTCCAAGCCATGCGAACATGCAAAATAACCATTGATTTTATAACAAAGCCTGATGTGGAAACAAGGTGGGACCACTGACAAGTATCTCACAAGTGGCGGCCTTCTATTTGCTAAGAACAGTAGGGCCGGTAACAGAAGAATCTCCAAGGGTTTAAAGCAGTAAAGGGAAGATCGGACGGCTGTCGTATAATCGCATGGGATCTTTTAAGCCTATGCGATCATGTGACAGGCCATTGATCTTGCGTTGAATCAAGTATGATTCTCTGGTGAAACCTTTGACAGATGTTCATAAATAATTTTCTCATTGGTTAGTGTCAGCAGACATCGGTGCTCGGAAAGAAAGAAAGTACCTGACATTCTGCCAAGTGTTGCAAGTGTGGAATTTATTTATTGACAAAGGTGAGGTGGGACCGGTGATATAAAAGAAGACAGTGATGGTGAATGTTAACAGGTTTTCGCATGATCGCATAAGCTTCTTTTAAGCTATGCGATCATGTGAATAGCATTTTATGTTAACGGAGGAAGTTACAAGAGACCGCCAAAAAAAGAAAGGTAATGTGACGGTTAGTCGCATGTTCACGTGAGTGTCTTTTATGCCATGCGATCATGCAATAGGCTGTTAGATCATCTGCTAATGAGGATTGACGGTTCTCTTTCAAATTGAAGATAAAATGGTGCAAAGTTGAGGCTTCCCATTGAAGAAGTGACAGTTCGCTCTACCGGAGGAGTAATTGTTTCAATCGTGCTAAATTAATTGTTGACAGGACTACTTTAGTGGCTCATATATCAAAATTTCATGCACATTCAGAAGCACAAACAGATCAAAAATTTATAGAGACTCAAGTGTGAAGAATTCTGAGGTTTGGCTGCTATACCCAGGTGGTTTCTGAGAAAAAAGGTTGGTGAAATACTTGTGCGATTTGCTTCCTTACTAAAAGAATCATAGTTCTGTATTTTGTCTATCTTGCAAAGGTTTCTTTTAAAGATAAACCTTAAAATGGCCCCAAGGAAAGAATTGTCGGGTAAAATAGAGTATAGTGAAAGAGGTTTGCACGAAGATTTATTGCAGTTACTTCCCGGCTCTTCCACTACACCGGTGAAAAACAAGAGTTTGATTCTCAAAGATCCTAGGGTAAAAATAGCAAAAGGTTTATATGACACAGCAAGTTTTATTAGAGAGGCCAAAATTGGTACTATCAACGCAAGAGGTGACTCTGATACCACATGACTGGAATTATTCAAAGTAGGTTTTAGTCAGAGAAATGCCCCTCACCCTGCAAGCAATATATGGCAGTCTGACCTAGGAAAACTTGTCGTGCCTGGTGTCTTTTTAGATGTAGATTTGATGACCCAGGTTGCAAAGAATTATGATCCAATCACTAAAGAAATTAGGGATGCAAAGGGAGTGTTATTGTTTAAAGTTTCTGCTAAAGAAATTAGGAAGGTGTTCGGGTTAAGTGAACCCTCAGAAAGTTTGGAGAGCATTAACTTTGAAGAACTAAGGCAAGTGTATAATGCACAAAGGAACTATTTTAGAGGCAAGTTGTTGAAGGATTTCTGCACCAAAATTGGAAAAAAGGTTGTTGTGGGGCAGAACACTCCGGAGCCTTTTAAAATAGAATATTTTGATCTCAGAGCTAGGGGTGCATATTGGTCATTATGTTAGGTTTTTGAAGAGGATGTTAGTGAGAGGATGCCAATACACTTGATGTGCATGATGATCCAAATTTTACATGCACATGTGTCTATCACTTTTGATTTTGCTCCTTTTATTATTGAATTAATCCATAATGGATTAGTAAAGATTCAAAAGAATGAAGGTGACAGGCCATTTTGCTGGTAGTCTTTCATAATGTACATGTTTCTGTTCAAAGGAGCAAGCTATTTTGAACAAGAAATGGAATTGGTGAGAAAGAAGGATGGTGAAGACATGCCAGTCCAACTATGGAGCCTAACAATGACCTGGGATAAGAAGGATCATAGTTTCATCAATTTTGATAAATGTTTTGCAGCTAGACTCAGGAAACTGTTTGTCTTAGACAACCCAAGAATCCCAATAGTGTTGGCACAGCTTGTTAGGCCAAACCAGTTTGCTAAGAACTTGAACATCGTACACAATTGGGGAGATGTTATTTTCTACAATGTATCAACTATTATCAGGTTGTATGGTTTCAGGGGGACCCCTTTTATATTGCCCTATCAGGTACCCCTTAGGATTGGAATTACAGAGTTCTTGAGGCAATTAGGAGATATTGAGGAGTGTGCCCTCACTGGGAAAGGCAAGGGAACTTTATTCCCAAATGTTACCATTGCCCATCAATTCATAATTACCAAGGGTGGATGGGTTTACATGGATAAAATTCTGCCTCCATACCATATGGATACTGCAATTGCTAGAACAACAGATCCAGAAGGTTTCTATAATGAAATGTTTAAAAAGAGAGCCAAGTGTACCATGATCAACCATATTTTTAATTTCCCTGAAGATATTATCAGGAATGTAGCAAAGATACAGGAACAAGAGGTTATGAAAGAAAAATGGTTGGTATACAAGAAGACACTAGATTTTATCCGGCAATTTGATTTGGGATGGGATCCCCAGAAAAGCATAACTCCTATGGGGAAGAAAATAGACAATCTTATGAATTGTTTTCAGGATATTTTTCAAACCTTAAACGAGAAGAAGGAAAAGGTTATGAAGGATGATCCAGAAAAGGCTAGACAATTTTTGAGCAAGCCTGTGTTTGCAAAAGCGTTACCCCCGGGGAGGTATATGGTGCAAAAGAAGACTGGTTACAATGTGGTGATACCATAACAAAGCCAGCAAAAGCAGATGGATAAAAGAGATATCCCATCAACTTCACAACAGGTTGGAAAACAAAAGGAGATTGTGGAGATCCCCGATTCTCCGTGTCCTTTGACTTCTGAGGATATAATTGATTCTCCACCCCCATCAAAAAGGAAAAGATTAGAAGAGAGACCTGCTCATGTGGAAAAGGAGTACTCCCCATCACAGTCTCCTATAAGAATTTTTGATGACCAAGAGATTGCAGAACAAGTACAGCAAGTAGATGCTCTAGGTCAAATCTTTATGACTTATGAAGAAGTAAATGAGGGAGTGCCAGAGCTACCAGAAGAACCTAAGTTGGATTTAACAGTAGGGGAGTTAGTAGGTACTGAATTGGACCCTGTAATCAAGCAAGCTTGTGAAGAATTTTTGGTTGATGACACTTTTGTTAAAACTAGGGCCTTTATGCAATTTCTTTGGAAATTAAACATCAAACAATTTCAAGAAATCTGTGAGAAGAGACATGAAGAGAATCCGGAGAATAATTTACAAGTCATAGAGGAAAAAGTGAAAACAGAGATGACTGCAATGTTTAAACAAATCAATCCAGAATAGGGAAGAGATATGGTAAAGATGTCAGGAGTACTGATCCTCCCAGAATGGGATATAGCTGATGCAGTAGTGTTTGATGCAATTAGAAAAGAAACCACTCCTATCCATAGAACTCTAGAGGAAGTAGAACAAGCTGTTAAGGGAGTCACTTTCAATGATAGTCATCAAGCATTGGTAATGTGGTCTTTAAGGAAGAATGAAAGTGATAAAGGAAAGAAAATTGTCAAAGATAACCTCTCAGGGAGTTTAATTGTAAGAAGAGTTACTGATACTTCTTTGGTGGAAGCATCAGGTATGGTAATGGCCATGGCACAATTAACAGCAAAGGTGGTAGAAAAGGAAGCTAAAGAGAAGGAAGAGCTCATTGCAAAATTGGAAACAGTTTTGAAGGTTTATGGTGAGCTGAAACAGGGGATTCTTGAGAGAGATATTCTGATTGCAGATTTAAGAAAGAAATTGGGAGAACAGGGCCCAATACAATTATCAGAGAAAATTCAGATAGGTTCCTCCTCTGCAGGGCCTTCCTCATCAAGCCCTATTATTGAACTTCCCCCTTCCCCTTTTCCTCCTTCCATAGATGAAGAGGATATTGATCAAAAAGTAAAGGATAGGTTAGGTGAGAAGATAAAAGATGTTGTGTCACATTTTGTTGCAAAGGTGAGACCTAAAGAAATATACAAATCTGCAAAACAATTGACAAATGTCTTAGCAATTTTTCAGAAAGAGGTGGCTACTGTGGACAACATTTTGGAAAGATGGATTGCAAGAAAAGATAATCTAAGGTCATGGTTTGATCAAAATAAGGATAAGTGTGTTGTAAATATTGAGCTAGCAAGTACTTACAGGGTTATCAAGGATCTTTTTGACTTTGAGGTAAATAGGGAGAGTATAAGAAGAAGGTCAGAAATCTTAAGGACAAGATATTTCCACGATGATTTCCAAATTTTCCCTGGTCTTATTAAGGCAGATGGGGTAATCAAGGATAAAGGTAAATGGATGGAGCAAATAGATAGACAAGTACTGACTAAAATAAATGTCATTCTATGTACAGATGATAATACCCCATTCGTACACTTTATTGAACTCCTTCAGGATGCTAGGTTATACTTTGCTAATGTGAGAATAGAGGTTCATCAGTTGGTTGCTGAGTGGGAAAAGTTGTCCCCAAAGAAAGATGAGGTCCTTGCCTTTCATTGGCCAAGTCAAGAAACCTACATGATTTGGGAATCCACATATCTATCAGAAGATTCAGAAGAAAGGGCAATCAAGTGAAGAAGCGGCAGGTGCTAGTACTCCAAACCTTTGAAGATCAAGGTAAAAAGGGACAAAGATGTCAAGAAAGTTATCATAGACACGAATGTGACACCTGGCCAAATTTGAATTACATATGGAACTTGATACAGAATTAGAGGAAGAGCGGTTTCAAACAGAGGATGATGTAAATTAACCAGATGGCGGTCATCATTCATGCAACAAATTTAGCAACTGCTCTGAAATATCTTTAGACAAAGATGCCACCTGGGGGATTGTTTGAAATAGATATTTGTAATCTGTTGTTGCAAACAACTTTCTCTTTTTGTAATCTTGTTTTTAGTGCAAGATCTTTTAACAGCCATCTGAAGCTTGATGCATCCTTTCGAGGATTCCAAGATGGCTGATTGGTATAAGTAGTAAGTCTTTGTTCATTTCAAGAGAGGTTGAAAAATATACTGTAGAGGCTTGGCTCCATTGTTGAAATCTTAGAATATTTTATCAGATTTTGAAATGTATTGATACAGTCAAATTTTATTGGAATACAATAGAATTCCCTTGCATGATTTCAATTGTCTTCTTGTTTGAATTATGTGGATTTTGTATATTGAATCTATAAGGTAGTTTTGATATACCATTTACAAGGTATCTGTGATTTTAATTATAGCTCCTTTCAAGGAAAGGGTAATATCTTTAGGTTAATCTTTGAGAGCTTAAGAATTTGGCAAGAATTTGATGATCAAATGTGTTTAAGAGAGGATGAATTGTAAGGCGTTTCATCTAGGATTTGTTTGTGTTTCATTTAGAAGATTTATGTAAGTATATGTTTCACTGTTTGACTCTATACCCGAAGATAAGGCACTGGTCTATCCTCGATTTTACAGAAATCTCACCCTCAACAAATCTTAAATAATAATTTACTTTCGTGTATGTTTGAATGACTGAGAAGATAAAGTTTGTATCAAGGATATAAACTAGTGTTGTGATCCTTTCAAGAAGTAGATCTGACATGGGTTAACCTGCCTGAGTTCAAAGCTTGAAAAGAAGGAGTTTATCCTTGTCACACTTGCCATTTTTATGCAATGAGTGTTTACTTCCGTTAATATCATTGTGGAGCATTGAGTCTGAAGATAGGTACACCCGCCTGGGTCTGTGGAGCCCGAAGTAGAAGAAGGACTTGGTCCTTATCAATTAGCCTTTTCCCTGTAAGAATCCAGAGTTGAGAACCTGAGAGTCAAGTTTGAAAACTATATTGGTGATTCTACATGAAAAAGAGCTAACAAACTCCTCCAAAAGAAAGCAAAGCAGAAGAAACTAAAAGAAGAAAGGGACAAGGAATATAAAATTATTGAAGATGCAAAGGATATTTTTTCAGAAACATTAGGTATTAAATTTGATTCCTCTCAACATATTTTGTTATAGTTAGCTGAGGCAGTAAACAAGTTCCATGAGGATTCCTCTGCGTCAGAAAAGATTTTTGAGAAAGCCGAGAAGAAGTTTGACAATAAAGTGCTTGAGCATGTTGCTCAGCATATAGCTATTAATTAGGCAGAATTATCTTCAGTTTTGATAGATATTTAGTCCTCCTATTCCAATGTTACCTCACTTGTTGCTAAGCTATGTAATGTTGCCAAGTTCACTAAGGAAGTCAAGGATAAATTGAATAAGATTGATGAGGATCTAAAGGACAGTGTACAAAAGTTGCAACTTGAACCTAGGTCAAGCTCTGCACATCATATGAAAATCACATTCCTATCAAATAGGTAGTTAGAATTATTAAAAGAAGATACAAAGATCCGGTCAACACTGCTAGATATTTAGAACATGATCCTTCCCATCATGGACATAATGCAAAAGCACATTCTTCACTCAAAAGCATTACTCGATGACAATCAATTTTCCATTGCAGATCACATGATTGAACTCTCTGTAGAAGTCCAAATTGCACTCCAAACATGCAAGATTCTGCAAGAGAAATGGGACAGAACTCTGGCACTAATCATAAAGGTACATTCTGATTTTCTTTCACATTTTGGATTCTCCTTGTAAAATACTTGTATATACACCTTTGGCATTATTGTCAAAAAGGGGGAGAAAAAGTATAGGAGAAAGTGTATAAGATTAAGGTGTGTAATACGAAAGGGGGAGAAAGTACTCTATATAAGGGAGTCATGAAATGTATAAACAACAGTTTGACAAAGATAAATTTTGAAAAATCAAAAAAAAGATTCAACATGATTCTTGTATATAAGTTTTGGCAATAAGTGTTTTTGTCACTAATGCCAAAGGGGGAGATTTTTGGCATTAAGCATGATTGTCATTAGTGACAACACTTATTCTGAACAGTGCATACTGAGCAGAACAGAGCTTACTGAGCAGAATAGTGCATACCGAGCTCGCAAAGTTTCACAGTGTTTACCGAGTGTTGCACGGTTAAACAAAAAACTTAGTTTCTACCGAGTAACACTTTGTCTACCGAGTCTCCAGTATTTACCAAGTTTGAAAATATGACCAAGTGGTTAGTATGGACCGAGTTTCCACTTCTACCGAGTGCATGACGATGCCGAGTAACGCAGTGGACGCCGAGTATCAGAAAGTCACCGAGTTAGTTTGCAGCAATTGTGTAACTATATTTGGGCCGACTCAGTAATATTTGTGTTTACTTGTTTAAGATTCGACTTTGTAATTGTTTTGGAATTGATTTAGATTGATATATAAACAATGTTTTATGTCATATCCAAAAAGGAAGAAATAGAGAAGTATGAAAAAGAGAGAAAGGCAAAGATAAGCGAATTACAAAGGGCTACAACAGTATAAGAAGCAGAAAAGATCTATCCATCATAGAAGGTGATCAGTACATCAGAGAATCTCAATCAGCAAGTACAGTTGCAAGTAAGATATCTATTGTTTCATCTTAATAGGTGAATCAGCTTGAAATCCTTTAACCGGGTAGACTTAACAGTCTTTGTAAAAATCTCTTAATTGAGTGCATACTTCATTGTATGTTTGTAAAACCTCTAACAAGGTGGACCTAGCAGTCCTTATTGCTCCTAACAGGACAGATCATCATAAGTGATCATTGTAAGCCTTAACCGGCAAACTTTATACTGCAGTATTGAATTTTTGTGGGTATCATCCTTACCCCAATTTTACTTTCTACTTGGAAGGTTTCTGGGTCACCAAATCTCTGTGTTCTAAGTGTTATGAATGTTTTATTCTTTCTGTTACTCATGCATGCAGTCAGATTATCAATCTAATATTATGAAGATCTGAATCTGTTAAAAATTTTTGAAGTTACTGATTCACCCCTCCCCTCTCAGTAACCTAGATAGTCTTGAATATTTCCAACATAATCTAGATGATAAGGATCCTTCCCCCTCAGGTGCTATGACTTTGGCTGCCTAAGGGGTTATGTGCTCTTTTTTTCATGAATAGTTGATATAGTTGTTGTTTTTGACCATTGGTTGAGTGACTTTCGTGGGGTGATCTTGTATACCTCATTTTTTTTGTGAATATGTACTTTATATTAAACTTTAATGGAAAGGGCACTATTCATAAAAAAATGGGAGTAACAATGGATAAAATATCGAAACAATTTTTTTAAATTTAAATTATTTATGTATAAAATGTATGTAAGTTGATATATGATAATAAATGTAGCTCACTTAACAAGTAATGTATTGAAAATTTAAAAGTATAAGTTTAGAAAATTGTCATATTTATGGTATCAAAATAAAAAATAATTATAAAATATCTTTAGCTACGGCCTATTATATATTTAAAAAAAAGATAAGACTTAATTTGTATACTTTTGAGTTTGACTTATTGTATTTTTACAATGAGTCAAAAATAACAAAGGAATCTTGTGAGAAATTATAGTAGTCCTAAGATGTAAATATAATATTTTATTAGTCTAATATTGGATCTTTGAGTTTTGCCCATGGTTGGGTTTCATACACAACAAATCTTATCACCCAAACTTTTGGGTACCCATTATGTAATCTTTCCCTTTTTATTAATAAAAATTTTATGGACTTCAGTCACTTTGATAAAAATAAATAGATAAAATTATATCTTTGTATTGAAAAATACAAGAATGAAAAGGATATAAGACCACATAAACAAATTAAGCCTACTAAAAAATTAATTGAAGATGTTTGGATAAATGATTATAAAATAATATGTTATGAAACTCCTTGAATGTGTGCTACAATTCTACTCAATATTGTTAGTACTTAAAGTTATAAATATAGTCTATAATTTCATAGGTCTATGAAAATTTAATACATAATATATTATTTATCTAATGCATTAGATTATTTTCCTTTAGTCCAATGTATTGGTACAATGGATTCTTTTAAATGCTAGCTAAATGATCCTAACATGCATATAAGATTTTTTAGCAACAATTGTTGAAGGCACAATGTTAAGCTAGTGAAGTAGGTGAAAATTATATAGGAGCAACTAAAACTAGAGATAACAATCAAGAGAGATTCTTTTAAAAATCTTAATAAAATAACATACGGTGCTAACATGGCTTGAGAAATTTAGGAAGACTCTCCTCAACTATACAAATTGAAAAGATAATTTTTCTAGAATATGAATAATATTTGATGCTAGTGGATTATTTGAATTTGGAAAGATTCTCTATAATGAGTGAAAACTAAAGAGAGATACATTTTAGTGGACGAAAGACATTCAATATTAGTGACCTTGCTTGGTTGAAGAATACTCCACAATGAGGAAAAAAGAAAGAGGGAGAATCTTCACAATGGGGGTTAGCTTAATAGAAAAAGATTAGTATATTAATTAATATTTCTACTACTAGTGACCTTTTCTAGTTTAAGAAGACCCACGACAATGACATTTGATACTAGTGATTTGTCCCAATTCAAGAACTCTCTCTATAATGAACTCTCTATAATGAGGGCATATTAAGGAGATAAAAATTAAAATATCAAAGACATTCAATGTCAATGTCAATGACATGCCCTAATTAGAGTGGACCCTTCATAATGAGGAAAATTTGAAAAGAGGAAAGTTCTGATTATATACCAAAATTACACTTTTTCTTAATTAATTTTGTTGTGGTTATGCATTCTTTGTTTGGTATTATTTTATATTAGGTTCAAACTTCTTATTGCCACTCATAATTGATGAAGAGATCCTTTTTTTCTATGTACTAGGTATCTTTTTGCTAGTCTCTACCAACTAATCATGGGGTTTGGATGGTAATCACCTACTTTTACAACTCCTACATACTCGTTATTGAAAGGAGTAGAAAGAGAAAGAATAAATAGCAGATACAAAGTGTAATAAACAAATACACAACACCATTATTTATCCTGGTTCACCACAAATTGTGGCTATGTCCAAACTGTAGAGTATTTTATTAATATCAAAAGGACTATTTACAAATGAGTAGGAGAGAGATATATAAAGGCTCCAATATTATTACATCATGAAGAATCTTCAAATCAAAGAGTCATAATAAAATGGAAATTATATATTATGACTGTTGGCCTTCACTTCTCAATAAACTCCCACCTGAAGGACAATCATGCTGCAATTGATCACCCAATACCTTGCTTAAACATTGACTTATCTTTTCTTCACAAGCCCAAGAGAAGTCCTTGAAATTTGAACTTCTCTTTGGCGACAACCTTTGTGAATATATCTGCTAGATTGATCTTGGTACCAATCTTAACAACTTCCAACTTTCCTTCTTCAACTGCATGACAAACAAAGTGAGCATGTGCTTGAATGTTCTTAGAGTGACACTGTGATGAATGATTATGAGCCATGAAGATAGTGTTGTGGCTATCACAAAAAGGTTATACTCATTTTGATGAACTTTCAAGTCACCAAGAAATCGTTGAAGCCAAATCATTTCCCTTGCACCTTCTAAAAGAGCCAAGTATTTAGCCTCAGCTGAAGAAAGAGAAATGCAATGTTGTAACCTTGAAGCCCAATTGATGGCAGCTCCTACAAACATGAAGGTATATCTAGTGGTAGACCTTCATTTATCCAAGTCTCTGAAATGATCAGAATTAGTGTAACCTTGTAGTTGAACCTTATTTCCTCCAAATCATAATGCATAATATGAAGTTCCTTTTAGATTTAGTATCCACTTAAGTGCTTCCCAATGAGCCTTCCCAGGATTGTGCATGAATCTACTCACAACTCCCACCGCATGAGAAATGTTAGGGTGAGTAGAAACCATTGCATACATAATGCTTCCAACTACAGATTTATAAGAAATTTTCTCCATGAAGTCCTTTTCTTCTTTTGTTTTTGGACACAATTCAAAACTTAAATGAAAATGACTAGAAAGAGGAAGGGGAGAAATTTTAGCATGAGCCATGCCAAACCTCTCAACAACTTTATAAATGTATTGTTTTTGAGATAACTTAATTTCCTTCTTCTTCCTACTTCTTGTGATCATCATGCTAAGAATCTTCTTGGCTGCCCCTAAGTCCTTCATGTCAAACTTTCTTTCCAATTTCTCCTTAACTCATTAACTATTCTTTTGTTTGTGCCAACCACTAATATGTCATCAACATAAAGAAGGAGAATGACGAATTCACCATTAGGAAGTTTCTTGAAGTAGACACATGGGTATGATTCACATCTCATGAAATCAGCCATGAAGTGATCAAATTTTATATACCATATTCTTGGGGCTTTGTTGAGGCCATACAAACTCCTATTTAGCTTACAATAAAGATGCTATTGTCCCTTCTTGATGAATCCTTGAGGCTGCTCCATTAATAACTCTTTTTCTACATCACGATGTAGGAATGTGGTGTTCACATAAAGCTGTTCCAACTCAAGATCCCATGTTGCTGCTAATCCCAAGCCTATTTAGATAGTTGTCATTTTGACAACCGTTGAGAAGATCTTATTAAAATCTATCCCCTTTCTTGATCAAAACCATTTACCACCAATTTGGCCTTGAAGTGTTTTCTGCCTTCATCTTCTTCTTTTAACCGGTATACCCACTTGTTCTTAAGTGGTCTGTAATCTAGAGGAACAGAGACCAAGTCCCCAGTATGATTTTTAAGTAGAGAATCCATCTCCTCATGCATCACTATTTTCCATTTATCACTATTGACATCTTTGAGAGAAGCTTTAAATGTTGATGGTTCTAAAAATTCTGAAACAAGAATTGAAAGCTCTGCATCTTCAGCGAACAATAACTCATAATCAAAGTATTTAGGTGGTAGTTTCCTTTGTCTGGTAGATCTCCTTAATTGAGGTTCTATACTTTCTATTTGATCTTGAACTAGCTCAAATGGAGAACCAGATATTGTAGTTCTTCCAATTGAATGTTTAATTCCCTACCACTCTATTTCATTTTACTCATTACTCCCTAGATTCTGTAAATGTCCTTCAAATTTCTTTGTACTCTGTCCAAGATCCTTTGCAATCTCAGAGGATGCAAAGTTGTTGTGTCTTGGACTCAAATTGTAAGCTCCTTAAGGCTTTGTGTGAGTGTTTTGAGGTGTTCCATGGCTACCGTGGATTTTCTGAGGTGTGCCATCTATGCCATGGATTGATTGAGGTGTGTCATGACTGCTATGAATTGGATGAGGTGTGTCATGACATCCATGGATTGATTGAGGTGTTCTGTGACTACCATGAATTGGCTGAGGTATGCCATGACTATTGTGAATTGGCTGAGGTGTTCCGTGACTGGTCTCTATTGTACCATGAGTATTCTCCCTACCATGAGTGTGCTCCCTGAGATTGCCATGGGCTGGGAAGGAGTCATCATCCTTGCGATTTTCCATAGGAGTCCAAATGTGGTGGTCTACGGGAGAGTCAAGATCATGTGGGGTCAAGGAAACATGACTCCCAAACACAGTATCCTTATGTCATGTTTTTTTATAATGTTGTGTACTATGCTCCTTGCCATCAGTGTTCTCTAATATGCCATGAGTAGGGGATGCAAGGGAATAGACTTTGGTGGAGTTAAGGCCATGTGGGTGGATAGTTTGATTGCCACCGTATGGATTCTAATTTGAAGCCAAGCTTCCTAATGCTAAACTTTGTGACAGCTGATGCATGGTAGATAGAACAAAGATGGGATAATTTGATGTGGGATTAACATGTGGGTAGATGGGAGAATTTGTATTTCCATTGTCCATCATATCAAATAGGGGAATATATTCTCTGATAGGAGTTTCATATTTAGAATGAGGAAATATCTTCTGATTAAAGACTACATCTCTGCTCCGTATGGTTTTCTTATCAGATAGACTCCAAAGTTTGAAGTCAAACTATTCTTCTCCATGCACGACTGTGATTTAGGATCTATTTTGCTTCACTTCTCCTTAGGGACATGTACGAAAGCCTGATAGCTAAAGACTTTAAGATGACAATATGAAACTCTTCTTCCTTTCCATTCCTCTTCCATAATTTTGAAGTTCAACCTTGATGAATGACTTCAATTTATTAAATAGACTATTGTATTGTACGCTTCAGCCCAAAATTCTTTTCCCAAACCTGCATTGGAAAGCATACACTGAGATTTCTCAAGTATTGTCCTATTAAGCCTTTTCGCTGCCCCCTTTTCTTGAGGGGTGTAGAGGACAACTTTCACCCTACAAATACCATTATCTACACAATAATTATCAAATTCCAGCAAACAAAACTCCCCTCCATTATCCATTTTCAAGCATTTAATCTTGTGACCTCTTTGGTTTTCAACAAGAGCCTTGAAAACTTTGAGCTTAGAAAATACGTCAGATTTATTTGCCATCATGTATAAAAAACTTTCCTAGTACAATCATCAAGGAAAGTAATGAAATATTTAGCACCTCCTAAGGAGCTTACCTTGGTAGGACCAAAGACATCTAAGTGCACAAGTTCCAATGGTTTTTCCTTCATTTCATGCCCATCTTTGAAGAAGTTGGCCCACTTTTTCTCTCCGTAAAGATAATGGTCACAAAACTCCAAGTTTTCTGATTGGAGACCCAGTAGTTGATCCCTTTTGAGAATTACCTCTAGTCCCTTCTTGCTCATGTGGCCTACTCTTTGACGCCAAAGTGCCGCATCACTCCTCACAATTTTCATAGTAGCACCTACTTGGGTAGGCGTTTCAAAGAGATATAGACTACCAACTTTATTTCCCTTTGCAATGATTCTTGAACCCTTGGTAACTTTCCAAGTGTCTAGCTGAAAGTGTGGATGATATCCTTTTGCAAAGAGCTGACTAACAGAAATTAGATTTCACCTCAACTTGGGAACATGGTGAACATCCTTTAACAACAAATGGCCACAGTCTTCTAGCTGCAACATAATGTCACCTTTGCCAAGTATCTCACAAGACTTATTGTCTCCAAGAAAAAATTCTCCGATTTGTCCTTCATGGTAATTTGTGAAGCAATCTGTACATGAAGTGGCATGGAAGGAGGCTCCGAAATCCATGACCCAAGAATCTGATTTTGAGTCACTTGTAGAAAGAATTAAGGCGGTTTTATCTATCTCATAGGTTGTATTAGCTTCACTATTCCTCACTTTTTCTTGTGCTTTCTTGTAAGACTGGAAATTTTGTTTTGAGTGACCGGGTTTACCACAAAACCAACACTCTCCATTTCCACCTCTTGACTTTGATCAATTGGGTGATCTAGATTTTCTTTGATTGTAATAATTATTACTACTTCTATGATGGATTCTTCCTCTTCTCTTGGTGCTGACCATGGTAAGAGCATCACCGGATGGGGTGTCTTTGTTACTTCTTCTCATATCTTCACTAAGCAAAGTGGCAACCACTTCATCATAGACCAACTTCTTCTTTGCGGAATTTGAAGTGCTAACAATTGTAACTACGAGATCCCAACTTTTGGGTAAAGAACATAACAAGATGATGGCTTTGGCTTCGTCATCTTGTGTCATACCAGCTAAGGTTGCTTGACATAATAAAGTGTTCAAATCATTTATATGATTTGACATTGCAGTCCCTTCCTTTATTTTCAACTTGGAGAGTTTCTTCATAATGAAGATTTTAGTTGCACTCGATGTCATCTCATACATGCTCTGAAGTTTGTCCCAGAATTATTTTGTTGTCTTTTCATTCAAGAGATTGAACAAGACATTTTGTGATAGCGAAAGAAAGATTGATGACATCGCCTTATCATCAATCTTCTTCCAATCTTCATCCGACATCACAGCTGGTTTGTTAGATTTTCCTTCATTTGTGATTGCTAAATCTTGCTTGATCAGCAAGGAACACATCTACACTTTCCATAGGATGAAGTTCTTGCCTATGGATTTCTCCACTTTCGTATCCTCCATCTTTCCAGAAATTCAACCCAGATTTCTAATCTACACAACTTGTGCTCTGATACCAATTGAAAGGAGTAGAAAGTGAAAGAATAAACAACAGATACAAAGTGTGATAAAAAAATACACAACACTAGTATTTATCCTAGTTCACCACAAATTGTGGCTACATCCAGACTGCAGAGTATTGTATTAATATCAAAAGGATTGTTTACAAATAGCAGGAGCAACACATATAAAGGCTCCAATATTATTACATAATGAAGAGTCCTTGAATTGAAGAGTCATAATAAAATGGAAAATATATATTATGACTGTTGGCCTTCACTTCTCAATAGTTATGGCTTGGTTAGACCCTCAATTCATACTAGCTAGTTTAGATTTTCATAAATAGTGCTTAGATTTTTCCTTAAAAGATTTTTAAATTAGAATGTTATAGAAAGAGAAAGCACCACTCTCACTAATTAAGAGTTAGTGGAAGAAAACAAAAACCTTGTTGACAGAGGATGAAATAACTCCCTTTTTATACTTAATAAATAATTATTTTAAAAATTTACTTATATTAAACTTAAATATATGATATAATTTTTTTTAAAAATATTTTTTCTCTATAAACCCACTTTCTACTTTATTCCTATATTAAACCAATCTAAATATTTAAAAATATGATATAACTTAACACGTTATTTTTTTTCATTGATAGTATATTTTTACTTTCATATTAACATATAGATCTAATTCAATAAAAACATAATTCTATTAAAAGAAATCGAGTATAATTCTTGGTTAGCACAAATTTAGTAATCACTTAAAGAGTGGTATCATAGAATTTTTATTAAAGAAAGTAAGAAATAATGTAGATTTGATTTAATTATTCTTATGTCAAACAATTTTGAAAGTTTATGTTTAAATAATAAATTTTAGAATGCCTTATATTTCTATTTAATAATAAAATAATTAAAAATCTCTCATAAAAAATGACAAAAAAAAACTTCACATTTTATTTTGATAAAAAATACTAATAAATGATTTTATCAAAATAATTTCTTCTAACAATTTAATTCTAATATGATATGATCTTTTAGTGTATTATAAAAATGTTGAATTATTCTCTGTACCTTTAATTTTGATATGACAAGACCTTTCTATATTTAATAAAAAAAAATTTGTTCCTTTCATTTAATTATTGAAAAAAAACAAAACTAACAACTACTCAATGCCTTCTTCCTTCATTTGATTCATGTTCACAACAGCTAAGACTTCTCTGTATTGGGTGGAAAACTGGTGTAATATTCAATTATGAAAAGACATGATAACTTTCATTCACTATCAATATCACGTCCACACTAAAGATCTTTGACAGGAAGGAGGAAAACTTTACAAAATTTTGTCCACATATATTAATGGCATAAGCTTCAATAATGTCAGACTTTCTGTCAATTGTTTAGATAGCTACTTCTTACTTCATTGATGGAAAATGCTTGATAGCTTTCCTTGTTCACACTTGTCAGACAATGCTCGATACTTTGATAGTTTTCCTTGTTCACACTTGTCAAACAATGCTCGAAACTTTCCAATATTCATCGTAGAACTTTTATCATCTAACATCTAATCGGTGTAAAGAAAAATTTGAGGTGTATTTTAACTTAATTATCTAAGTAAAATTTGTTTAGATGTGTAAATTAAAAGTTAAAAGTTGTTATTTTATGTTTGAAATTATAATATTATTTTATTTTTATAATTGATAAATGTACAAAGATTGATGTAGGTTTGAATCTTATGGGTGTTTTCAAATTTGAATCTAACGTGTTTTAAGAATAAAAATAGTAAATGACTGATGAAGATTATGTAGGAACCATTTTTAACATTAAAGAGGAATTTGTGACTATTGATTCATCTAAGAGATACGGTTCCATATAATGTGTTTTATAGAATTTTGTTCTTTAGTTCACTTGATCAACTTTGGGTTATTTATCTTTTTGATATCTAACTAGCACTAGCACTAGCACTAGCACTAGCACTTGCATCCAAAGGAGGTGCAATGGATACACTGATAGGCGTTTGATTTGAAAGTATAAATGAAGCTTTACATAACAAAAGAAAGTGTATAAAAGTGTTAGTCTCCACACATGTATCAGTGTAGAAGCTATTCTACTACATAGTAACATTCATTTTGGATGAATAAAAATTACAGTAGTTTCCTACTATGTTTTTTGTATGTCCTCCTAAAAACACATAGCAATCAAATGCATTGAAAGACATAAAGAATTGTTGTATTTGTAACTATTTAAATCCTCTCTTGTTTCCTCTTCATGATCGACAAATTTGAACCTATAGAAGATAAAATGTTATAATTGATAAACAAAAAAAAAATCATGAAATGAAGAAAGGGAATGAGTTTATATGTAGTTCTTTAAAAGTGGGTGTACTAGTAACTTCACATACCTAGAATTATTGTGGGATTAATTGTAGGTGAGCTTCTTCTTTCTTTCTAATAATGTTGTGTGGATTTTGTTTCCTTTTGGAGTAGTGATCCAAAGAGAAGGCAAGCTCTATGAGAAGACCTTTTAGGGATTTGACTCTTGAGACTTCTCTAAAGGTGAGGCCTTATCTTTCAGTCTCACCTATATCAATGTGGTTTTATATAGTGCTAGGCCTTGTGATTTATGTATTTTTCACTTTTATTACATATATAGTTCACTTTTATAGAACTACATGATGAGGCAATAAACTGTTTTATAAATTGTCTAGCAAAAAGGGAACTTAAGATTTTTTCTTTGTATAAATATTAGCTAGATCCATAGGAATTGTATGAATTAAATGGAACATGAATTATCTTATTTTTTTTTCTACAATGTACACAATTTTATACAATTACAAAGGCAAACTAATTGATGCAGCCAAAATTCTTTTAACAATTAACAGAAACATAAGAGAGCAAAATAATACAGAAGATTTTTTTAGAATTTCAATTTTTCTTTACTATTCTTCCAACTACTCTTCTGCTACAATGAGAGAAAATACTAATTTAAGTACAAATCTGAAATTACCTTTTTTGACATTTTTTCATAAAACTATTTTTTGCCATTTTTGGTAATTTTTAAAACAACTCGAAAACAGCTGATTTTTTCCATGAAGCTTCCTAAAACTAAGATAAGATGAAATGCCAACTAACCTTCGAAATATGAAACAGTATTTCAAAATTATTATAAAAAAAATAAATAAAACACTAAAATCTTAAAAAGCCACTAAAAGCTCCTGCATCATTCTCCTCTGGTTGAATGAACGCAGCTCCTACAAGTTATTTTTAAATGCATGCTTCTTGTCTAGATCTAATAATTTCTATTATACCATATATTTATTGTATTAATCCAGAAAGAGAAAATTGAATCCCTCTTGAATGCAAGTCTACTCCTTTTTCTTGGTCTTCCAATTCTTTGGCAATATGTCCTTATCTTTGCAACTACCCTTTGGGTCCTTCTTCCTCTTCTTTTTCTTAACCCATCTCCTATTCAATGCCAACTCAAATTTTATAAAAAAACTAAATAAAACACTAAAATCTTAAAAAGCCACTAAAAGCTCTTCCATCACTAATGAATTATATGGAATGAATTACTTATTTTGCATTGAGTGGCCAACCAAGTGCATAGCTATTCAAATATACAGGTGATTTTTAACAAAAGTGGAATAGTGGCATTTCAATAATAATTGAGAGAATATTACATATTTTATCTTTTTCTATGGATATTATAAACACTTTTTTAAAAAAAGGTATTTGAACCATAGACTCACCAATATTTTAAAAAATCATATAATTTGTAATTCAATAAATTTTTTTTTTATTTTAAGCCAAAGTGGACTAGCCACCATATTTATATTAAAATCAACTGATTCAAGGACTCCTCCGTGGAAGAATAAAAAAGAAACCCCAGGATCATAGTCATATACATAGAAGGGAAATAAAATGCTTTTTACAAATGGATTTGCACATGCAAATCATGATAGTTCAAAAAACCCAATAGTTGGGTAGGGGCATAACAGAGTTAAAAAATCCCAAAAGACCTATCATATGCACCTTTGTAATACAACATATACATTTCATTACACAGAGGTAACATTCATCCATGGGAGAGGATGGTTGCTACATGTAATCCCATGCATGTTCCCATCCAATCGATGGAGCTGACACATTCACAGCTTCCTAGCCATCAAGCAAAATCAGTGTTGCAGGAGGAATGGTTGAAGACTGAATAGGTGAGAGTGGGACATTCAAATCAGGAACCTATTTTGAAGTACAAGGGAGTAGTGCAATGCCAGATGTGTTCAAAGGTGGAGGTTGAACCAAAGGAAGCGGTGAGAGCAACAGGTCCAACACCACGTGTGCAACTCTTCTGATTTTGTCTGTGAGATCCTTCCCAAGAATTGGGCTCACAATCTGTAGATTATTACTAACAATTCGATAACTCTTTTTCTCCATGGCCCATTTAAAACTGTCATATGCCATCAGATGCTCATGGCTTACCATAATGTCATGGTGCAAAAATAAACCACCAATTAGTGCTTTAGTTGACCAAAGCTCATACTTTTGAAGTGCCTCCATAAGCTGAATACAATAAATTAATTTTCAAATAGTAGGTTAATAGGTAGAATGCCTAGATTATATGATAATTAACTATTAATACTATTGCTACTTTGAGGAATATGATAATTTGATGAATATGCTAGCTAATATCTTTGATGGTGCATGCCTCCATCCTTTTTATATGGAATACTACATGGAGATAAAATAGTGACCTAATAACTAGTTATAGAGTGACAAGCTAGGGAACATTTATTGCAAAAGTTAGAGACCTAAATGAACAAAGAAGAATCAAATAACCATGTTATGTTTTGTAGAGAAAGATTAAAGTTTAGACAAAAAATTTATAAACCATTTAGAGAGCATATTATAATATGCAAAATTTCATTAATAGTGAAGATGAAAAATATTTCTTATATTTTGATTAAGTAAAAATAGGTTTTACAAGGACCCAAAACCTATAAAAGAGAGTTAAAAGTATAGAAATAAAGTTTTACAGAAACGGTGCTGCAACACGAAGGAACAAAAGCCATAACACAAAAGTAAACAACCAAAACAGTAGAGGGAAAACAAAAAAGCCCATACAGGGATAGCAAAAGGATGAGACAACAAAGAAAAAGATAGCTATATGTACTTCATAAGGTCTTCAACCTGGATCATCATAAGCTACATCTGCTAAACATAGTTCTTGAGGTCCTCCAAGTCCTTGCCTTCTTTGTCATATCTGATACCAGATTTTCTTATGCTAGCCTGTGTACACTTTCCTAGCCCCGTAGTGTCTTTCAACTCCTTAACCACTTTATCGCCCTTCTCCTATACCATCTTGTCAACCAAGATCTTGGCGTGTTCAGTGTAGGCTCTGAGACTAACAAGGAATTGCTCACCAATTTTTCTCACGATGTCTTCTAAGTTATCCACTATGTTATTCAGCGTATGAAGCCTTCCCTCAAAGTTCCCATCCATAGCTCTGTCCTCCTTCTCTTTGAGTCTTTTTTCCATCTCGCAGACCTTGTCAACCATTTCAATAAAAGCCTCTGCTCTACCCACCACAACTTTCATTTCATCAAGGCACACAACAACTGGTTTGTCCCATAAACTGGTCTTCTTTATGATGTTCACCTCGTAGCCCATCACTCACATTTTATTTTAATATTGCCTATATCATCCATCATTTTACCAAGTGTGGAGGTAAAATCCACTAAGAAACTCTTTTCATTAGGCCTATCTTTTTGCCCACTATTTTTCTTTTCAGTAATCTCCTTTTTGCAACTCTTCTTAATCTTATGTTGACATTCATTATTTTTATATATAATTTACAACTCATTTTGTGAAAAAAGAAATAAAGCATTTACACAAACGAATTTGAATCTTTATATTATATTAATTTCATTTGATCACAAATATTTAACCTAAATTAATAACTTACATTTAGTAAAGAACATTTATTTCCAAAAAAATACAAATTATCATTTACCACTAAATTTGATGTATTTTTTAATATCCAAAATATTGTTAGATATCAATTATCAAGAAACAAATGAAACTCAATATTATAAAATTGCATGATATTGTAAAATATATTTTACCAATTATTTTTTATTAGATTGTAAGAAGTCAAAAATAGAACAAATTTATAGATTAACACGAATATATACACAATTTAAAGTTTTGAATCAAACATTTAAAAAATAAATAATTTACATACTAATCTTCCATGTTTTTTTTTTCTTTTTAATTACTGCTCTCTATTTATCAACAAAAAATACATTCTATTTAAATTGTTAAAATTGAAATATTATTGAAATTCTAAAAAAATAATCAATATTTATTTTTAATAAAATGTATTAGTAAAGTTATTTTATAAATTGTAATCAAAATAGAATATTTTAAATTGAAATATTAAAAAAAAAATTTATAATTTATTATAATAACTAATTTTAATATTATATATTAATATATAAAATTTTAAAGGACCAATAGAATAAAAAAATGTCATTAATTTTTTTGTAATGAAAGATTAAATTTGAAAAATAATTTTTTAATTATATAAAATTATTAGATAAAAGTTAAAAATATTATCTTCAAATTAATTTTTATGTATTATTTTATATTTTTCTAAAAAATATAAATTAATAGACAATTAAAAATTTAATAAATATATTTAATTATTAATATATAAGATTTCAAATTTAGTTCTATTAACTTTTTAAAGAATTTTTTTAATCAAGGATTCAATTAAACTTGTTGATCATTAGGTTAAGAGAGTTGCACAACTAAATCTAGAAGCAAGATTTGGTTGTGTTGACTTTTTTACCATTCAATCAAACTCTTTGATCCATCATTAGATTAACAAAGTTGCACAACTATGTTCATTCATAATTATGAACTAAGAAATCTACTATCACACATTTAATTACTTTTAAATTAAAGATCAAATTTTAAAACCTCTCCATAATTAAAACTAAAATGTGAAATTTTAAAATAAATAAATAATTAAAGCTACAAAAGAAAACTTATTATTTTTTGACTATCTAAATTATTTTATATAAAATAAAAAGTATCTTAAATATTGTTAAAAAGTTGTTAATATATATAAATAATATTATAATGAAAAATTTATTATAAAATTTAACTAAAAAGAATGTATATATAAAATAAATATATTATTAAATAATAAGAAATAAATGCTAAATATAACTACACCAAAATAAATTTAATAAACAACCTTTAAATATTTGCAGAACAAGTAAATCTCATCATATATTTATATATATTTAAAATGAGTGGACAACTTTTATATATTTTTTATTTTTGAAAAAATGTTAATTAGCTCATATTTTATTTAGGGCTATATTTTTTGAACATATAGAAAGATCGTATTAAGAATAAAAATATTATTGATTTAATTAATAGATGTGAAATGTATAATAAATTATAACAAGTGCCACGTAGTGGCTAAGTACTTGCCTTTAGTAATTAATTTTTAAGTTTAATTTTTAATATAAAATAAAATAATTAAGTATTATATTTTAAATATAATTTATATAAAATATGTCAAGAGTTGTCATTTTTGATGGTTCTATTTAATTTTTCTTCTCTTCTACTTAAATAATATACATCATTTTGGGGTAAAGGGAATTATTTTTAATTTAATATAGATTGAAATTTGAAGTAATGGATAAGATTTACACATCAAGTTAGATACACAAATGTGTCATCAAATCAATAGTCTCAATGGTCTAATATAATAGACAAATTTCTTAATACCTCAATACTAAAATAAGAAAATAAGAAATTTAATGTTGTTAAAATTTTCTATTTCAGCATTCTCATAGTCAAATATTCTTTAAGAACATATTTCTTTAAAAATAATAATTTATCATTTATAGTTTAATATTTTAATATTTTAGAATGTATAATAATTATAAATATAATATTATTTTTTTAATTTATATTATAATCTATATTATAATAATTAATTTTAAATTTCATAATTGTATTAATCTTAATTTTAATAAATGTATTAATCTTAAATTTAATTAATCTTAATATAGGCAATAAATTTTCTTAGAAACTCTTGTACATGAAAGATTCTTAATATTATTTATCTTAATATGAGCAACAAATTTTCATAAATTTTTTTTAAAAGTGAGATAAAACTTTAGAGTTTTTTGTGATTAAATTAAATTTTTTAATATTATTAATCTTTTATAAAGAAATGAATAAACATAAATATTATTAATTTCTTCTACACCAATTTATGAGGATTGTACAGTTAGATTAACACAATATCCTGCCCTAAACATCTTTTACTTTGCTCCTAGTCAATTTACAAATCTAATAAGCACAAATTTTTTGGAAAACTCCAAGAAATCCAAATTTAAACATTTTTCCACCAAATTCAACAAAAGATTCATTCCCCTTAAGTATTCATTCCTCATTTTCTTCATCAGTATTTGTGAACAATGGAGCATATGCTCATTAAAAAAACAATGGTTCGTTGGATATTTTATTAGTTTGTTTGTTTCAGATTCAAAAGATTATTAAAAAAAAACTTACAGAATGAATAATGAAATGTAAAATCTTTCATGTGATTTTATTTTTGTAAAAATGATGTGGAAATTAAAAACCCCAACCTTTGTGAAACTGTGCGGCTATCCATGGGCCTGGCCATTGCTTTGGTTTGTTCAAAAGATGCTTGTGCACTGGGCATAATGTGTGCATTCATGGTACTGTTGTTATTGTTCATTCACGGTGCATTTCCCGTACAGATCAAACTTAGGTAGAACAAAAGTATGTATATAACAATAAAATTTAGGTAGAACAAAAGATCAAAGTAGCGAACTATTCTCCAGAGATAGAAAAAAACAAAGTAGCATACAAAAACCACATTGAGATCAGGTGTTGGATCTTCTGTATCGTCTCTTCCCATGCTAGATCTTCTGTATCCTACTACTCGCAAGACCATAATCAATCTGCAGAGAGGGCTACCAATTTAATAGAAACATCTATTAAATCGGCATGCTAGAAAACTTATATGTCAGTTATATTAGCTAGAGATATAGAGTATGTATTAGTTCTTGATAGAGTTCCGCATCAAATTATATGGTGTATCAAATTATATAGTTCTAGCTAAAAAGATATGTGCTAGATCATGATAATCATAATCAAGAAGTTCCAGAATTAATTCTATTTACTTTACGATACTCATATAAAATCTTAGCAACCCCAATGTGTACAACAGTAGAACTGAGTGGTTATAGTTGTTTGTGTTGTCTACAGGCCTAAAAAAATTAATTTTCATTGAAGGGGTATGCAAAAAATTGGACAGGATCGGGGAGCATCACATTAAAGAGAGTGGTGGGTAAGAGCTTGTTAATTCAGCTTGAAAATAATTTATAAAAGTGAAAAAGGATTTGCATCTAATAAGACAAATTTGATTAAGTAATCTACACAGAATATTTCAAGAAAGAAAAGTTACTGACCTCGAAAATCCACAACAACCAAATCAATACTTACGGAAAGCTTCAGAACTCAAACCTCTTTTTGGAAACCCAATTAATATAGTCACCTACAGATAATACATACAAACCTTACGAAATGATCAATTAGGAAAAATAATCCTAAAAAGAAGAGCCAAATCAAACATTTTTAAATAAGAAAAACACAAAACCATCAACCATCACATAATCAAAGAGGCTTTCAATTCAGTTCTCTAGGTAGCAACTTGAAAAACAAAAAGACCAGATGGCTGAATTTTATGTCCAGTTACATTTTCATTTCTTGAACCAATGTAAAGATCAAAAGTTCAAACCCCGTCAATGGCGAAAAGAAAAATTAAAAGGATGAGAATGTATCAAAATCTAAAGAAACAGATTTCAAAATCAACAGCAAAAATTCAAGACGGGCCAAAGAAACCATTTGGCATACTTGATTATTCAAGATGTGATGAGGACCACAAGCCATCAAAAAGAAACATTGGATTTAATAAAGAAAATACTGATAAAATGGTAGCAATAGTAGAATATGGGAAAATGGCTAAACAAGTGTGCAACAGAGCAAGCAGCAGTTGCCGAAAAAAAATGATTTGGTTGCTGATAAAAATGAATTGGTTGCGTATAAGAGCTCAAATGCAATCACCCAATGAAATGCTAAATAAATAATTTACATATATTATAAAGCTAAAAATTTTGCATCTATATACGCATAAATATAAAATTCAGAATGAAATGTAAAATAGAGTTTATTTTCATTGGTCTAGCAGAGTTCATTTAATCACTCATTAACTTAAAAACTCAAAAAGTGATACAATAGTACTTAGCCTACCGACAAGTACTAATAATAATAAAGATAAAGAATAAATAAATGATATTAAAAAAATTTAGAATATTTTATAAATAATAATTATTTCTTTGTTTATTTGATTATAAAATTTACATATATCTAAAGTTTGAATATGCTATTTATTCAATTAATAGATTAAATAGATATGGAATGAATAGAATTTTAAAATAAATAATATGATATAATTTTTTTTTAAAAACTACACTATAGAGAAGTTTAATTTAAAACAACATAGGATTTCCTTCTTTATAATTTTTATTTAAAGTACAATATGTTTTTTGGTTATTTAGAATTCTTTAAGAATTTATGAAATAAATTTTATATAAATAACTATTCTTACATTGTCATATACAACACATTACGTTTTATATTTTTAATGGATTGTTTCAAGAAATTACAATTTAGTATATAGGTTAAATATAATATATCTAAGTTTAAAACTAATAATAAACATAGAACATATTAACTTTTACATTTTAAATGAATTATTTAGAGAAATTATAATTTAGTACATATGTTAAATATAATTAATCTTAAATAATTGTGATGGAGTAAATATATTATATATTAATTGATATTAGGTTAAGGTTGTCTTAAATTTGCTCATAATACATAAACAATAATTGATAAGAGTTTTCTTAAATATATTCTTTTAATTTTTTTTATTTAAGATATATAAATCTCTTATATTTTTAATAAAAAAATATATTAGAAATTTATAAGATACATTACATTCCGAATCCAAACTGAATTATTGTTGAAAACTATTGTTGTGTGTGTGTTATTTAATAACTATAATCGATATCCAACTTTTTTTTAATATATTTATTTTTTAAAAATGTAAGTTTATTTAGTCTTTTTTAAACACCTCAATTTGAAAAAAAATATTTTTTAGGATATATGAATTCTTATAATTTATAAAAATATATATTAGAATTATATAAGACATATTAACTTCCAAGTTTTGAATGAATAATTTTTATAAACTATAATTTAGCATTTGTATTAAATATAATAGATCTTGAACAATTTTGTTGAAATATGAATTATATAGAAATTGAGCTTTAAATGTTTAGTTGTGGGTTATTTTATATTATTGATTACATTGCATTTTGTGTTTCTCTACTTATTATATGGAACTAAATATAATAATAGTGTTCTTAGTATTGGAATGGTATATAGATTGCTCTTTGTTTTACTAAACTTCTAGGTTATGGAAAATCTGAGGGCATATGAAGATGTTATTCCTATTTCAAGTAGCTCCTTAGAGAATAGTATAGGAAAATTGGAAACAAAAGATGATGATGTATCAATGAACATCTCAACCTCTTTGGATTGGCTGGGTAATTAGCAAAATAATGTCGAGGTCTTTATGAAGAACATTTTGTTGAATTATCAAGAGACTATTCAAGGAGCAAGCCAATTGATTAAAGAGGCACATGATGTGGAAAATTATGAAGTTGCAATGGTGGCATATCTTGTTCACAAATTCCATGAAACATGTGGGGTTTTAAAAATGTATCATGAGTTCTTACGTGAGTTAAGACATTGAAAATACTATCAAGAGATATATGATGCAAATATTCTAGCCAAATTAAAGGTAATTTCTCTTTAATGTTGCCAAAGAGTATTTCTTAAGTATATAACAATAGATGTGTTTTTTTGTGTCAAATGTAAAGAAAAAAATGATAAATTTTAGTCCTACTTAGTCCTCCCTATCAAGTGTGGTTTAATTATTACAATTGTAACAAGAAATGTATATTTTTGAAAGTCCTTATAAAAATCACTTGTCAAAAATATTTTGGCTTGGTATTAATTGTTATGATACTTTTGTAAGTTGTGGAAAGGTTCAATAATTAAAATGGCCCTGCATGGAATGAAGAAGACACCAAAACCATACTGGAATAATTCTTGTATCTTTGGGGAGTCTAAGGCAGATACCACTCACAATGGCATGGGTTGTTATTGTACACAAATCACAAGGTCTAACATTGCAAAAAAACTATCAATATTGGTAGGGTGGAAAGGCAGGGCTTGACATTCACAACTATATCCAAAGTCAAGTCATTAAATGACCCTCGCATTTAAGAGACACTTTCCTATGATAGATACCCCAATGAAAAATAGTCCATATATATAATTATACAGAAGAAAGAGAAAGCTCACCTAAAACAACTCTCTCTCTCTCTCTCTCTGAGAAACCAAGGTATGCAACTCTCTCATATATCTTTACAACATTTCCAATGCTCATTCATTGTACTATACTACTAAAAATTTATTCTTTACTCTTATACTAGCACTTGGATCAAAATAAGGTGCGAGGGGTATGCCGATAGGTTGTAGAGGTGAAAGTATTATTCCAAAAAATGTGTCATTGTAGAAGTGTTGTACTTAGAAACATCTAATTTGGATGATTTAAAGTTAAAGTTTAGGGAAGCTGTATATTTTGATTGTATTACCAAAAAAAATATAACATTCAAATAAATTTGAACATAGTAGAAAATGTAGTTTTCGTAAAAACAAGCACAATATGTATCAAATAAAAACACACTAGGAAATCAATGTTATTTTTTGAAAAATGATGGATGGGAAAAAATACAAAATCTACGCAAAGAAAATAGAGTTGTTTGCATGTCATTGGTTGAAATAACTACATCCTACATACATTGTTGTTTTTTACATATTCCAATAATAGTGACTAGGAAGAGTAGAGTTGAACTTTAGATACAAGAAAGGCAAAATGCAGTAAAGGTTAGGGGGGAAATATTTTTTCCTTACATGGAAAAGACTAAAATTATAGAATAATAGAACAACATTAAGATACTTTATTCTATAAATCCAAGAAGCTAGAAAACCTTAATATTCAACTCAATCTACAACTATGTTGTCTTGCCTTTGGAACCCAAGTTTTAAAATTTTAAAATTGAGCATCACGAAGAAATTTCCTCAAACTTTTGCCCCCTTTGGAATGGTTTAAATTATATTTTTATGAAGTTATACTTTGTAAAAGGCAAGTAGTGCAAGAGGAGACATTGAACTTGACCCTTGAACCGCAAGTTCAAAGTTGAAACTTCAAAATGTTTTAAGTTCAAAGCACTGGTGCAGTTTCACTGTGCATCATCAAACCTGAACCTTGAACCACAAGTTCAAAGTTCAAAGAGCGGACTGGAAGATTCAAAGCTCAAAGTTTGAACTATAGTTTGCAAGATCAAAGTTCAAAGTTCAAGCTCAAAGTGCAAACTGGAAGATTCAAAGTTCAAAGTTTGAATCACAGTTCATAGGATCAAAGTTCAAAGTTCAAAGAGTGGACTACAAGGTTCAAAGTTCAAAGTTTGAACCGTAGTTCACAGGATCAAAGTACAAAGTTCAAAGTGCATACTGCAAGATTCAAAGTTCAAAGTTTGAACCACAGCTCATAGTGTCGAAGTTCAAAGTTTGAAGTGTAGTTCATAGGTTCAAAGTTCAAGAACTGCCCGGTCTCAGTGAAAAAAAGGAAACCGACAACTTTTGTTTGAGACTAGGCAGTTCTTGAACTTTGAACCTGTGAACTACGCTTCAAACTTTGAACTTTGATCCTGCAAACTATGGTTTGAACTTTGAACTTTGAATCTTGCAGTCCACACTTTGAAATTTGATCTTATGAACTATGGTTCAAACTTTAGACTTTGAACTTGTAGTCCGCACTTTGAACTTTGATCCTGCAAACTGTGGTTCAAACTTTGAACTTTGAATCTTGTAGTCCTCTCTTTGAACTTGCGGTTCAAGGTTCAGGTTTGACGATGCATGTGAAATTGCACCAGCGCTTTGAACTTAGAACATTTTGAAGTTTGAAGTTTGAACTTGTGGTTCAAGGTTCAAGTTCAACATCTCCTCTTGCAATTCTACCCTTTTACAAAGTATAACTTCATAAAAGGGTATGTGCAAGATCATGGTATGCCAAAAAGTGGCGATGTGAAAAAGAAGTTATGATTGATAGACTCTTTGAAAAAGAACTATAACTTTAAAACAATATAAAAATTTTAAATCTACAATATACATCACATTCTATGCTTCACCTAATAAAATAATAATAAACAATTCTTTCAATTTGATGAAGTTTAGACTAAGTTAAGGTGGTCAGTGTACACTCAAATTGTGCACTTCTCTAAGTCATTACTTCCAAGAGAATCCATGGATCAGAGACCTTGAGAAAGTGACCTAGAGGTCCCTAGGCATGGAGTCACAAGGATGTTAATATGGCTCTCAGCTAGAGCTATGAAGCATACAACCTTACTAGTAAACCACACAATGGGAGATTCAACGAGACAAGGGCAAGAATCCCAATATCTTCAAGAATCAATAATGAAGATGCAATGCAACTATGCTAAGATGAGAAATGCAACTAAGCTATTCAAAATGAGAGTATTACAAGCCTTACTAATTAAGCTATGTGAGTTAATCTAAAGCATAAAAGGAAAGTAAACTAGAAATGCCATGAAAGCTAAGCTAAGATGCAAGAATGGAAGCTAAATGCAACAAAGTCTTCAAAGCTCCAAAATCTCCAAGAAAACCTCCAACATAAGATTAGTATTCAAGAGTGGGGATCCTAAAATGAGAAGAGAGTTCTCCTTTTAAAGGAATTGAAAAGGAATGAACCATGGAGATTAAGAGGAAAAATATTTGATCAAGGGTGGAGTTTGAAAGTGGGAGAAATCCATGTGCACAAGTCTCCTCCAATGAGAAAGAAGTGTTGACTTTTCTGCCTCATGTGAGATAAAAAGGCCTTTTCTTCTTTTTAGAAAATAGGAATAATGTTTTATTTGTGCAACTTAGGATAAGAGGAAAGTGGAGACTTTTTATTTAATAAAAGGGGAGAGAATTCCTTTTAATTAAATAAAGACTTAGGATAAAATGGTTAATCCATAGAATTTGATCAAGGAAATTGATTTAAAATTGGAAATGTTTCAAGAACATTGATTCAGAGAATTGATAAATTGATAAATGGGGCTCAAAGTCTAGGTGACAATTTTAGGGTGCCTACATTTGCCCCTATTTGACTAATGTGAGGTTGATTTGGGATCAAATGCAGTCAAAGAATGGATTCAAAATGTGAGATTGATTTGGGATCACAAAATAACCTAGATGTGTGTTCAATGGATGAGAACACATCAGGACAAAGATAAGCTGATTGAAAAAGACAAGGCTAACACCCCTATAAATAGGTAATTGTCGAGTCTAAAATAAGAGATAAGAATCTCAAGGTTTGATTGATAAAGCTGAACCAAGGATTGAAGTTTGATAGGTACTGCCCCCTCAGAATCGAAATCAAAATTAGGTAGAGGAGAGACAGTAAATTGATAAAGTTGATCAAATCACTAGAAATCATAATCGAAGATGAAAGATAAGAGAATAACCATCAAGCTGTGAAGATATGCCCCTAGTTTGATGAGGTTTCACTAAGAAAGATATAGGATAAAGATGAAGTCAAACCTCAGAGAGATGAAGTGAAGGAGATGAATGAGAGACTGGAAGGTTGAAAGAGATGGAGATGAAGATGCCCCAACAAAGATCAAAGGATCAGGCCTCAAACAGGCAGCCAACTGCGCAGAAGAAGGGAAAATTTTGAAATGTGATTTTGGCTATCAAGATGAACTCAGATTTCTATTTCGATCCCAAAAATGGATCCAAGATGTCGACATTAGCCAGGGGTGCAATTTTCACAAAATTCTGAGATGTTTTGAAAATTGGGTAAAAAAGTCAAAATGCTATATAAGGGGTAAAAAGGTCATTTTCAAATTCATTTGTCTTATTGTGATTTTGAGAACTTTGAGAGATCAAAGAGAGAACATGGCCTAGCAAGCAGCGATTCTAGTCCACACATATTGATTCGAGTGCGGGCAGTTGCATAACCAGCCTCCTCACTATGGTGCCCCGATAAGTTTTCAAAAAAACTAGCTTTTAGGTCATTAATGGCATTTAAAACATGTTTTTAATTGTTTTTTAATATTTCAAATTATAGCTTAGTGATAGATCATACGATAGTTTTAAAGTATCACACACCTTTGATACTCTATATCATGTGATAGTTCATGGGTCCAAAAAGTGTCACACAACTATTCAATCCCGTATCGCACGATACTAGAAGAAACATCATGCGAGCTTGTGCAAACTATCGTACAAGAAAAGAGTATCGTACTACTATTGAGGAAAGTATCGTACAATATCAAAAAACAATATTGCACCAATGTAATAAGAAATATCACATGTTTTGAATTTGAACAATATAACATGGGTCTAGACAATTTTTTGCATTTGATATTACTTGTGCTAATTTTAGTCATCCATCATGATATGTTCTGACATCTGGTTTGGGGTTAATGGATTATAGGAGATTTTCCTAGTACTGATTATCAGAGCACCGAGAGTGGCCAGGTTATGCTATGTCAGGGATCTAGATGATCTAGGGAGGGATGACCTGATCAGCATGGGATTCAGGTACTTGTTAGATATGCCCCATATATGGGCAGATCATGGTTTGCTGACTGCATTGGCAGAGTGGTGGCATAGTGAGCACAATACTTTCCATCTTCCAACTGGAGAGGTGATGATCTCATTAGAGGACATGTATCAGATCCTCTAGATACCTAACCATGGTGATCCAGTGAGTATAATTATATTTATAAATGTGCATAGATGTAATGTTTCCATATGATGAAAAATGACATGATTTTATGTTGGCACAGGTATACTATGATTAGGATCTAACAGAGGGGCGATAGGCCATCCAGGACATGTTCTAAGATGTGACCATCATTGATAGATATCTCAGTTGGGACCAGCTAATGGAGGAGTATGGTCATGATTATCCGGTTCCATGTATTGTGTTCTCAATAGTAGCATAGGCCTTGGTGACTGACAAGAGTCAGAGGGGATTCCCACCAGGCTGGGGTAGGTTAGTGGTAGATTTGATAGCACATATGAGGTAGATGGCATGGGGTCTAGCTATCTTAGCAGATATGTACCATGAGCTGCATGAGATAGTGTATAGGGACAATAGGACTTGGGCATGTGGGGTCGTTCTCACACAAATATGGGCATGGGAGCACATAGACATCGTGCGGCTACAAGTACAACCTTGGGAGCGGAGATGCCCCTATATCTATAGGTATATAGGTTTTATTAGCTAGCCCCATAGTTGTGAACTCACTTATTATAGGAGGCTTCTAGATGAGCTCACAGCCTTTGAGTGGAGGCCATACAGACATGTTGAGCAGTGGAGCGACAAAGATCACGAGCTTGGGTATATGTTGTACAACCAACCACTACTAGGTCAACATGCTGAGATTGTTGAGCATTTCATTATCACTCAGGTATGGAGGCAGTTTGGTCACCAATAGAAGGTAGTGATGGAGACCACTACATATGCTAGGTGTAGGGAGGATGAGGAATAGGGATGGTTGTCGATGCTGGACTACCAGCAAGAAGCACAGGAGACAACAGGTCTATGAAGGGAGCCTTGGGACTACCTACCTAATATGGTGGATGTAGAGGTGGATGCAACATATAGAGCAGAGCGTCAGAGGTGACCCTTCCCTAGGTTTATAGTACCTGATGCATAGCCACCGGCACAGGGTAGGGACGGATATGATGATGATGGGAGAGACAGAGGAGGGGGAGGAGGGAGGAGAGTGGAGAGAGGACAGGGATCTCGATCAGGTGGCCGGAGATAGCCATGGAGATAGATGTCTAATGATGAGAAGGGAGATGAGGATGTGATGAGATTAGTTTGCCAACAGGTGGATGCAGGGGAGTAGCCTACGGATAGGGTAGGAGAGAATCTCCATGCTAGGATCCAGGTCTTAGAGACTGAGATACAGTATATGAGGATGACTATTTCTATACGAGATCAATAGCTGATGGATTTGTGAGCTGAGATAGATCGGTGGGAGAGGGCGGCATGAGATGATGCTGCAAAGATCCAGAGGGAGGCAACACGGGTAGCATACTATCATGGGTTATACATAGAATTCATACCTGTGGCATAGCAAGTGCCACTCTACTTAGAGAGAGCTAGGAGATCAAACATGGCAGGCGATAGGATGGGGCCACCAGCTCCACCACCACCTCCTCCACATGATGGAGTGAGCCAGTCTTAGGTCTAGGGTGTTAGATGTTTAGTCATATCTTGAGACATTATCCAAATTTTGGATCCCATATTGTACTTGTATCATTATATATATATATGTGTGTGTGTGTGTGTGTGTGTGTGTGTGTGTGATTACTGGAGTTATGATATATCTTGTGTACTTGTCTCACTTGTGATGGATGTTTCAATTTGATTGTCTTTGTTATATTGCTCAAATGTATGATATATGTGTTTATAAATGCTCATGTATAATCTCTCTCATAGATGTATACTTAGTTCTCATGTTATGATATAGACTCATGTTTCTAAAAATGATCTCTTTATGATATAGATATGATGATAAGATTAACCCCTTGTGATGATAGGAAAAGGATGTGATGTGAAAGACAAGGAGCGAAAGACATGATTGAGAAGAAGTGAAAGGTGATCAGAGTTGACCGACAAGTCTGTGAAAGATGAAAGGAGAGCTCTCTCCATATGAAAGATGCAAAACTAAAATAACATGAACTTAAGAATGCAAGCTACTATGAAAAGTGGTTTACTTGCAAGGTCACAACACCATTTAGACTCTAATAATCATCATCGAGCTTTATTAGTAGTGTTGCAAGATCATAGAATACCCACTAGTATAACTATGGGTATATGAATATGATCTATATCAGATGGATATGTGGGAATCCCACCTAAGCATCAAAGACATGTAGGTCAAGATGACTAGTGCAGTGAGGTTCCCTAAGTTTGGTATAGCAAGATTATGCTCACATCGAGACACAAGAAAGTCAAGATGACTACAAGCATGCACTTGTGGAGAATAGTCAAGGATAATACCTTGTAGATCCTATTGTCAAGTGGAACAAGCATGAATGCTCATGATAGTTAAGGTCAAAAAAATATATCCATAGGTAGAAAAAGAAATAAAATATGTCCTCGTGCCCCTAGTCTTCTATCTCGGCATCATCAAAAACTATTAGGGAGAGAACACTCGTCAAAGAAATCATCATAGACAGTGCAAAAAGAAATAAAGTCAAGCAAGTCTCAGCGAGTCAAGTGTTTAAGTGTGTGTGTGTGTGTAGGTCATAGAGTCAAACTTTGAGTATCGCATCTACCAGTGAGAAATATTGTATCATTTGAGGTTGCGGGTAGAATCTCTGATAAGTGTTAAGAAACACTTGATGCTAGGGAGGTGTTGAAAAACATAGTTGGGGTGGTGTTGAATTTTTGAATTTTTTTTTATTTTTTTGGTATTTTTAAAATATATAATTTTTTGGAAATTCATCAAAGCACCTATTGCTAGGTTTTCACTAAGATGATCATTTTTTCAAGACATTTTCCAATTTTTTTGAATTTTTGACAATATATCATTTTTTTGAAGTTTTTTAGGATCAATAATTATGTTCAAAAGATGGCCCCAGACAGAATGGGCATCAAACTCCCAAGCAAGATCACATCATGTAGTCCCAGTGTCTAGCAAGGTGGAGGGAAAGAAGGATTAGGTAGTTGGTGGGAGAGATGGAAGACAAGAGAATGAAGGAGAATGAAGGGAAGAAATCCTCAAGGGAAAACTCCTTAAGAGTATCCAAGCTAGGGAAAATTGTCATGTAAAGCACATTTGGACAAGCAATAAAAGGCCAACATAGGATAAGTCACAAAGCATAATGCAAAAGAAGGAAAGGATGCAGTCCAAAGGAGTAGACATGTCAAGGGGCTTCATAGCATCGTGTTTTACTATTTTTTATTAGATCAAGACCAAAGGGGAAAATGATAGCGAAAGGCTAGAATGAATGGAGGAAAATAAATATGAAGGCTAAACATGAATGGAATGAAAGAAAGATCATCGCAAGATAGCTCACAAGATAGCCAAATGTTTGTGTATAGGTCAACATTGTCAATATCAAAGAGAGAAGATGGAATGAATGAAATATGTAGAAGAACTACACATGATGCCTAATTGCTAGGTTTTCATCATGATACTTATCCAAGGTGCCTCAAGGGAGTGGTTTTCACCATAGGAAAAATTTATTTCTCTTTACTTTTGCTACCAAGGTGCCTGGTTCCAGGTTTCCACCAAGGCACATTTTTAATTTTTTAATTTTTTAATTTTTTTGTTTTCTTTTTTGAATTTTTTTTTTTTTGGAAGAAGGCAGGCTTTTTAGATAATGCTCCTTGAAAGGATAAACCATGATATGCCATGCATTCAAAATGATATGCTTAAATATGCTAATAAGGAAAAGAAGATGGAAGAGAAAAATGGAGGATAAGGTTTTATGTAAAGAGAGTGAGGTTGGAAGATAGGAGGAATAGGCAAACGAGGAAAAATGATAGAAGGTAGAAGGATAATGAATGGAAGGATTGTGAAAGGGTAGATAGAAAAGAAGGCAAGATCAACATCAGCACAGACCTTGAAGGGTGGTGAGAGGATGGAGGATACATGAATGAAGGAATACATGAAGGAATATGGTGAATGGATAGTAGAGGTTCCGGTTTAGGCACATGGAATGGAAGAATGTTTTTGGAAGAAGATAAAGTGGATGCCTTTGGAAGCTTGAATGTCAACTTCACTTGTTGCTCAACATTAGACTCTTTCAAGAGAGACTTTGGAATCCATGTAGCCGTAGGATTTTCATTTCTTTTTAATGATTTAGAGAGAATATCTTCAATGATGGATTTTGGAACCCATACTTGTCTTGTAGTTTTCTTCTTAGATATCTATTTTGACTTTATGCCTCCATGTCGATTAGAGGAGACATGGCGATATTTTTTTGATGGATTCTTGTATTGCTTCTTTTTGTTGTATTGAACATTCAAGTTACTTCAAAAAGACTTGGGACTTGTGGAAGAAGGAGGATATGATTGGTTTATATGGGTGGGTGGATGAAAAGGATTCAAGGGTATGCATCTATGTTGATCTTGAGGAAAGATAGGAGATGGAGGGACATAAGGACCCAAGATGGATGATGAATTAGGAGAGTTAGGAGGGGAAAATGAAGGGACATAAGGGCCCAAGATGGGAGGTAGATGTGAAGTCCTTAGCAGTGGTGGAAGATGTCCAAGGATGGAATTGGAAGACACAAAAGGATAATCAACCAATTCATCAGCATTTATATGACAGCCAAGGATATCAGCATCTTTAGAGTGATAAAATTAGGATTTGCAATAGGATCATGAACATCTTGAATAGGAGAAACTTATTTGATAGGATTATTCAGAGCTTGCAAAGACTTAGGAAGAGTAGAAAGTGGAAGTGAACATGGAGTGGTAGAACAAGAAGATGGAAGATTTTGATCTTGACAAGGAGCTTTGGATAGCATAAGCATATGATTTTTCTCTTGATTTTCAATAGGCTTAACATTGGAAGTAACAACACTATTTTTAATAACCTTAATGGAAGTATCATTGGAAAGCACAAGTATAGTAAGGTTATTTTGATTGGCAATAAGCTCAATGGTGTAAGTAGTAGCTTGATCTTGCTTAGGAGAAGACTTAAGACATGGTGGAATGAATGAGAAAGGGCAGGCATGATCAAAAGAACCATGAAGTGGATAAGAGACATCATGAAAAGGATTGGATGACATGGAGGGTTCTTGATCTTGATCTTTCTTTATGTTCTTTTCTTTATCATTTTTAGAGTCCCCTTGACATGGGGCCACTTCTAAGGACAAGGAAGCATGTTGGAATTGTATGGAAAACTTTGGAAGAGATGGGGAAGGACTAGCTGAAGTAGGCATTATAGCGTTCAAAGGATTAGGCTCTTTAGGTTTAGCATTATTGAAAGTATTTGTAACCAAGTGAAGGTTAGCTTGAGTTTCTTTAAGAGGTAGCCCTTGAGGATAACTACAGGGAACCGCATGAAAAGTATTAGGACTTTTGTTGGATAAAGGATTTGTGAAAGATTTGAAAGACTTGGAAGCTTTAGGAAATGCATGGGCATTAGAGGAAGTAGGGGATGGAAGGGAACCATCACAAGAAAAAGGTACATCATTAACATGATCTTGCTCAATAGTATAATCTTTATTTTTAGCATGAGAGTTCTTAGAGGAGAGATTCTTATAGTAGTTACGTTTATAATCAGCGTGGTAAGCTTTCTCTTCCTCAAGTGAAGTAGATGAATCATCTAGGTATTGTTCATAGAAATCATCAAAGTCTCTTTCAAAATCAGAATCATATGGATCACCATCACAATCTATCCAATGCGATGACCCTTTTCCAGTAAGCATGAGCACACAACGAGGAGGACTCTTAGGAATAGAGGTGTCATAGGTATCACTGCATTGTCCATCATCATAAGGATCATCATGTTTATCATTATGGTATGCCTTGAGAAGAGAAGTAAGACTTGTTAGCACTATTTTAAAAGTTTTCAGCTTCATGCTAAGACTTCAAAAAAATCTAGTTTTTTAGGCCTAATTGTGGGATTTTATGATGAAAACCCTAAGTTTGATGGGAGCCCTAGTTGGTCCTAAGCATTGTTATAATTTTGTGTTACCTTTTTGGCTCACTAACTCTCTAAATATGAATGTGCTATTTTTCAAACCCTTTTACCCATCACTTTACATGTTATGTCGTTAGGTTATCCGACGGGCCCCTTTTAATTATTTCTTTCAAAGCCTAAGTCTGAGGTAATTTTTTCAATAGTTTGTCCCCCTTAAAACTTGTGGCTATCATTGAACCACAAGACTACTTGTTTTCAGAATGTCTGACATGCACTTTTGCAACAAAGTGCTATCTATCCAGGCGGGCCTGTCAATAAAGGTGTGCTAGAAATTAAACAATGGATTGATCCTATGGCTATCATTATACCATTGGACTAAGTTGATGGTCTTTTAAGCATCGTGCTTTAGTGACAAGCATCCAATCAAAGCTTCACTGACAATGGTAGGATCTGGCTTGCTAGTCTCTGTGGCATTTCTCTTAAATTGACATCTGTCTTTGGTGACATAGCAAATGTGGGGTCGGACTTTCCAAAAGATAAATCATAGATTAATCCAACAGCTATCGCTATACCGTTAGGGAAAGATGCAAGATTTTAAGCTTGCAATTTAGCAACAACCATTGGATTCTCTTTAAAGGAAGAGGTTTGCAGTGGGCCCTAAAGGTGCCAGGTCACATCGACGTTATTTTTTTTCATTGGTTGTTGGGAGCTATGATGTGGTAGTTGTTAGGATGATTGGTACAGAGGAAGAAAAGGTAAGGAGGCCCACCTGATGGTTCTTCACAATGTGGCATCTTTTGATTCGATAGAAAAATAAGTGAGGTGTCAAAGTAGGGTCGGCCTTCTCACATGGTTAAGGTTTTATAAGATCTTGCGGTTGTCATTATACCGCTGGGATAAAGTGCATGATTTTTAAGGTCAGCAATATAGTGACAATCATTGATCTTGCTTGAGGATGAGGACTGAAAGGTGGGTCCTTTGTCACCAGTTCTTGATGACACAGTCATTTCTAATTGGCCAAGCACAGTGATGACATGCCAAGTTGTCAGTACACTTGAACTGAGGATAAAGTTAGGGTTTTCCGCCTACTGACCTATCCGACCTGGCATCTCCTGATTCGATAAAGTTTTTTAAAGGGAAGCTATGGGGTCAAAGTCTCTTAAATTATGAGGATCATCTGATTAAATGGTATTGATGGTTTTCGTTATATCTTGATCTAACTTTCCTGATAGTTTTGGGTTAGCACTTTAGTGACAAGGTGACACTTGTCCCCTCCGAGAAAAGTAAAGTAAAGTTTTCTCTTTTCCCACAAGGTTAAAATGAAATGTTCTCATTGGTTGAGAACATATTTAGGGAAAAGTAATACAGGGTTACATCGTTTAACTTGCTAACCATCCAATACGCCTAGAGGGAAACAAAATCAACAATCCAAATTCAAATTTCTACTCTGTGATGTTTTTCACGTCCTGTGACTGCTAAGGCCGCCAACTTTTAGTAATGGAAAATTTATTGAGCTATGTGCGAATGGATTGTAAATGGTTGGAAACATTATATAGAAAATTCAATCGTTGTTTCTCTTTACCACTCTCATAAGTTTCCTAGCGAACTAGATTTTCCTCTCGAGCGATTTCAAGTGAAGTTCTCTTAGGTGCTTGGTAGGTAAAAAAATTTTGAATTCAAGGGTTGTTTGAAGTCTGTGAAGAAACTATAAGATGAATTTTGTTGCCACTTGATAAGTATTTAGGGTTTTCTTTGGTTTTATATATTGTTCTAAGAGGCCCTAGTTTCAAAATGCCACCAAAAAGGAACCTGTCTGGTAAGACAGAATACAAGGACAGGGGTGTCTTTGAGGATCTAATGCAATTGCTACCGCATTCAGATAATGGGGCAGCTAGACTCAAGGAATTAGTCACAAGAAACCCTAGGGACTCAGTATTTGAAGGACTCCATGATAGAGGAAATTGGATGAGAGATGCTAGGGTGGGTAAAGATCATAACGGTCTTATTTTATTTAGGTCAGCCTACTTACAAAGAAATTCTTGTGCCCCCCCTTAGTAATATTTGGCAATTTGATATAGGGAAGTTGGTGGTTCCTAGAGTATTCATGGATGTAGAGTTGCTGATCCAAATTGCCAAGTGTTATTATCCTGTCACAAAATGTGTCAAGGACATAAATGGGAAAGACCGAATCAGCATCACAGATGATGAGATTAGGGAGTTATTTTCACTGAATGACCCTTCTGTTGGGTTCGAGAAAATAGATTTCATAGATTTTATAGAGATATATGAGGCACAAAGGGATTATTTGAGAGCAGGGCCTCTAAGAGAATTTTTGGAAGAAATTGGATCAATGTGTGTTGTTAGTGCAAGCACACTAGAGTCTTTTAGGCTGGACTTGTTTAGTAAGAGAGCACAGGGTTTCTATAAGTCCTTGACTTTGATTCTAGGGCATGATGATGCCACTCACATGCCAATACCATATATATTTATGATGGTACAGTCACTACACCCTCAGTTGGCATTGATTTTTTACTTTGCATCTCATTTGGCTGATCTAATCCATGAGGGATTAATGGGGATCAAGAACATGAAGGTTAGTAGGTCTTTTGGATGGTATTCAATGCTTATACATATGTTCTTGTACAAAGGTGAGAAATTCTTCAGCTCAACAGTCAACATTGTGAAGGAGAGATATGGAGAAACCCTTCCAGTCCAATTGTGGACTACAACTTTGTCATGGGATAGAGTCAATGCTAGCTACATTGCTTTTGACAGGGATTTTGCTTCAAGGCTCATAAATCTATTATTTTTTGATAATCCTAGGATTCCAAGAGAGCTGTTGAGACTAATTAGACCAAAGGAGTACTGTCAAGACATCACCATAGTCCACAATTTTGGGGATATAATTTTATATCTAGTTTCCATAGTTTTTAAAGTATATGGTTGCAAAGTGGCACCATACATTTTACCTTATCAGGTCCCCTTGAAAGTAGGATATGCTGAAATATTAAGGCAAATTGGTGACCTATAGGAAACTACTCTCACTGGTGAGGGAAGGGGAAGTTTCTTCCCAAACATTACTATAGCACATTAGTATGTCATAACTAAAGAAGGATGGGTGCATTTGAATAAAGTTTTGCAACCCTATAGAATGTCAATGACCACTATTAGATGTGTAGATAATAAGGGTTTCCTCTCAGGAATGTTTAAAGAGAAGGTAAGGTGTGCTCTTATTGAACACCAATTCAATTTCCCTGAAGACGTAATAAGGAATGAGTTTGACCTCCAAACTCAAGAAATAAGAAAGGAAAAGTGGGTCATCTACAAAAAGATTGTAGATTTCATTAGGAATTTTGATAAAGCTTATGACCCACTGAAGGGATTTGAACCCTGGGCTAGGAAAGTTGATGCCTTATGGAACATTTTGAAGGGGTTATGCATGCAGTAAATGAAAAGAAAGTCAGGGTTAGTAAGGCAGAGCCTGAAAGGGCCAAACAAATTTTGAGTCAACCAAGCTACATGAAATTGACTCCTAAGGGAACATACACTATGAAAAAAAGAAGTGGTTATAGTGTCCTTTTGCTAACACAATAGAGAGGTGAGGATCTTCCTTCCACCTCAAGAGGAAAAAGACCCATAGATGATCCAGTAATGGAGGCACCCTCTCCTAAGAGGCAAAGATGAAGAATCAAGGTCAGGAGAGAATGTCTATTCTCCTTCTCAATCCCCTATCCAATTGGATGAACATGGGGTAGCAGAACAATTAGTTTAGATGAGTAGTGAGGGAAACATCTTTGTTTCAAATGATGAGTTGCAAGAAGGAATCCCGGAGGCACCTAAGGAGGTGGCCATGGATCTCACTATTGCTGAATTTGAGGGTAGATAGATGGACCCTATTTTAAAATAGGCTAGTGATTCATTTCTTGCTAATGACAAATTTGTCAAAACTAGGGCATTCTCCCAATTTCTATGGAGAATGAAAATAAATCACTTTAAGGAGATTTGTGAAAAGAAAAAGGAGGAATTCCCTGATAGGGATATAGTAGAGATTAAAACTGAGGCCAAGGGTGAGCTAATGAAATAGTTTGAAAAGGTTACTCCAGAAGAAGGAAGAGCTATGGTCCATACTATAGGAGTGTTGATTCTACCAGAGTGGGATATTGTTGATGCAATAATTTTTTATCAGGTCAGGAAAAGCAAGGTGAAGACTCTTGCTATAGCAGAGTAGGCTCAACAAGCTTCTAGAGGAACTAATTTTTCAGAGGATCATGCTGCCTTGGTGATGTGGTCACTTAAGAGGGAAGAGAACAAAGGAAAAATAGAGGCTCTCTCTATAGAATATGCAAGAAATTTACTAGTACAAAGAGTAGGTGAGACTTCTGGTATAGAAGCTTCAAACCTAATTTGTGAGACTACCAAGTTCAATGTTAAAGTGGTAGAGAAGGATGCCCAAGAAAAGGAGGAGCTCAAGCTCAAATTTGAAACTATCCTCAAATCTTACAATGAGCTCAAGATAGAGCTAATTGAAAAGGACAAATTGATTGCTGATCTATCATGACCATAAGATCACAGGTCACTACAACTAATGATAGCTGAAAAACCTATAGTGGCTTCATCATCTAGCCCAATTGTTGAGTTTCCACCATCCCCTTACCCAGAGACACATTCAAATGAAAGGCTCAATTGGGAGAAACAAAGATTGACAGAGGAAGAAAATAAATTGAGAGAGATAAGGGTGCAGTTGGAAAAAGAAAAGGATGAACATGTGAAGGCCACAACTTTGGTAAACCAAAAGTATGAAGAGAAAATGACAGATGCGGTGATGCAATTTGCATATGATTTAAAACCCTCAATTTTCTATAATCATGTCAATAAGTTACATTCTTTATTTATAGATTTGAATAAGGAGAAGACTGAGATGTCACTAGTTTTGAAGAAATGGATTGAGAGGTCTCCAAATGTAAATCTTTTTCGTATGTTATCAAAAGGTCAAGAGGACCCTGATCCACTTATTAAGCTAGTGCATCAAGCTGTGAAGAAAATAGTGCAGTATGGCATTATTTTGGATAATTTTATTAGCAAATCAAGTATGCTAAAAGCTGAGCTGATGCTTTCAAATTATGAACTGATACCTACCATTCTTATAGAAAAGGGAGAATTTAAAGAATCATATCAGTGGAGAGAAGAGATGGATGCACTCTTGTAAGAGAGGGTGACCGATGTCTTAAGTGACACTTATTCTTTTAGCAGCACCATCAAATTATTAATAAATGCAAAATCAATGTTTGATACTATTCAGCATAAGGTCAGTCAAATAGCGAATGAATGGGAACAATTATTAAATAAGAGGGCTGAATTTCCAGATTTTGAGTTCCCAAGTGAGGAGGTGTACAATAAATGGAGGTATTAGTACATACCTCATGTTGAAAAGGTAAATACTTTGCCAACCTCTTAACTGAACAAAATAGTTACTTTTTTAGCAGTCAGGGTTGTTGAGGTGCAGAAAGGCATTCATTACAGGATGGACTATGAGATATTACAATCAAATTTGTTGAAAGAGGCTGAGGACAACATTGAAGACATAAAGCAAGGCAGCTCATCTACAAATATCTCACATGTTTGATCAATGTATTTATTGTAAACTTAATGAGGTTTTTGTATAGCTTTTTTTAGGTTAGGAATTTTGTAAACTCTAGAATGATCGGTAGCTTGTTGCATTTCCTTGTATATAAAGGATTTTCCATGATCATTCTAGGCATTGATATTTTAGGTGTTAAAAGGATAGAGAATCTGGAACCCTAGCCCTCAGTCAAGGATTGTAATTTTTGTATCATTTTTCATCAAGAAATAAAGAAGAAGTACAGGTTGTTGTTGCCATTTTGCAAGCTTATTATTCAGAATATGATGTATACAACATTCAAGGTTATACTTAATACAATCTCAAATCTTTGTCATTCCTTTGAATTTATTCTGTAAATCTTTACGTCTTTCTAAGATTTATATGTATGTGTTTAGCTTTGAGTTTTGATCTAGGATTGGATTAAACATTTCTCTGAGTGGGATACATGTTTACTGAATCTATTTAAGGATTTTTCTATAAGTAGGAAAGACCTGAGGTTTTTGTATTTATCTTTAGAGGCCAGTTCTTTTCAAGATATCATTGTATTCATTCTATCTTCTGGTTTTCTACCCAATGGATAGGGTACTGGTCTATATTTTCTTATCTTTTGCCTTGTAAGGAATGATCAAAATCTTATAATCATAAAATATTCAGAGCAATACCAGTCATTTTACTTTTATTTACATTTATAGTTGTTCTATCTAGTGATGGAGATTCAATGAATAATAGGTTGTTATTTAGTACTTTCTCACTGTCATCTATTGTAAGATCCAATATTAAATAAGGAACAGAGTTAAATCCATTGGATCAAGTGTACCCACCTTGGTTTTATAGAGCCAGAAGTGAAGAGGGCAGTCTTGTCCCTATAGTTGGTCTAGTTGCTTATAGATTTCCCATATTTGGAATTAACCACTCCTTAACATCAGTCATAAGCATATTGGTATCTCATGGAGTGTAAAATCTTTTGAAGAACCAACAAAATTGTGACTCGGCTAGGGAATTTGTAAATATTTGTATAAAATAATGTAGGAACAAGTTGAGCTAGACTCCTGGCTTGCTTATTTTCAAAACCAGTTAGTTACTTTTCTTACAGAGTTTACTGCTTTTCAAACTTTTCCCTACCCCTTCCTATTTTTTCAAAATCATAGGAAAATCCCATTTAGCTTGGGTGGTGACTCTAAACATCTCTGTGACTAGTGCTAAGTCAAGTATTGATATATCACAATGAGTTTCAAAAATACAAGGTCCTGGAGGAAGGAACACCTAGAGGAAAGTTTTCAGGGTGAGCTCCCAGCTACATCTAGGCGAGGTCATCTTAGGAGTGAAAAAAATATCAGTGACATGTCTCTTACCTGGAAGCAAAAGGGAAACTCAAGACATGAAGGTCTTGCTCCTCCTGGTCAGGAAGGAAATGCCTTAGAATATGAGGAGGCAGTTGATCTGGGTTTAAATCAGTATGAGGATTATTATTCCCCTACAAAAAGAGAGGGTGAAAGATTACCCCACAATAGGAAAATAGTCCCAAATAGACAGTATGGAGGGGAGAGAAGATCAAGAAGTAAAAGTAGAAATGGACAAGCCTTTGTTCCCCCTTTCACCCTTGATTCATCATTACCCCAAGGCCTCCATGAGTCTCAGAATCAATAAGAGGAGCCTCAAACACAACAGGTTGAATTCAAAACAACCTTACCTGATTCTGAGGAGATATTTGAAGAAGTATATGAATTGGAAAGGAGAATTCATGAACAAACAACCATAAGGCAGAAGAGAGAAAAGGAAAAAGAAGAAAAAATCAGGCATGCCATGATAAGGGCTGACCAACTAAGAAGGCAGCTGTTAAATTTAGAGGCTATAAACCATGTTCCCATTCCTGAGTAGACAAGTGAATAGCCCATTGTCCAACAAGTGTTTGAAACAAGGAACCCTAAGGATAAGGGAAAGCAGAAAGTAGTGGGTGTCTCAATTAATGAGCCAGTAGGCCCCAAGTGTCCCACAGATTCCACTTTAAGACTGGAAGCAGATCTTGAAAAGGATAAAAAGGAACAAGAATTGTTAGCTAAAGAACTTGAAAAGGTAGAATTAGAAGCCTCGACATTAGAGATGAAAAAGAAGATTGACTTCCTAAGACGGTCTACAGGACCCACTAATTTTGTGAATTCTAGTGTTACACAAGGGGCAAATGTTGCAAATTTAACAAATCAGACAACTGGTGTTCCCACACCAAGAGGACTCAAAATTTCTACCATGACAAATACTAATGCATCTACATCTTAGGGTGCTAGCATTTTTAACATAGGGGTTATACATGAAAGATGCAAACAGTTAGTTTTTACTGGCATCCCAGGATATCCTAGCCCTATCCCTGAAGAAATCAAGAAGAAGCTTCCTGAGTTTATTGGAAGTAATGTTGTTACTTGTGAGGAGAACCTAAAAAAGTTTATTTATGTAATTGATGATTATAACATTGTGCTTGATGATGTTATCATGAAACTATTTGTACAATCCCTAATAGAAGATTCAAGGGATTGGTTTAGGGCTTTGCCACATGGTAGCATAGGTTCATGGGATCAGCTTAGGCATTGTTTCAAAGAATAGTATGGTGATAAAACACATGAGGGTTTTATGCTAAATGAATTTAATAACATAAAGAAGAATTTCAATGAGGATTTTGTTGAGTTTAATGTCAGATTCCAAAAGGCCATGCATAAACTCTTGCAAGTCATCAGATTGGATGATAGAGTATGTCTTGGAAAATATTTAAATGCTTTTGACTCTAAAATGGGCTACCTTTTGAGAGATAAAAACCCAAGGAGTCTTGTTGAAGCTTACAAGCTAGCTGTGAACATAGAGAGTAACCGAAGAATTTTAGGAAAGTTGGGAAGAAGGGAAGACAACAAGTCACCACTACTAAATAGAAAGGATCTAGGAAAGCCTATGAGTATAAAGTTGAAAGATGATGATAGCTTGAAGTAGATCTTGAAAGCAATAAAGGATTTAAAGCCTGGTGAGAACAGAAATACTAAAGTTGCAGGAGGTGATAAGCCTGCCTTTAATAATTTCAACAAGTTACCAAGAATGCAAAATTACCCATACAATACTCAATGGAAAGATGGGAAGCCTATTCTTCTTGAGAGGAAGGATAAACCAAATTATAGGACCCCTAATCCATTGTACAGGAACTCCATGAACATGGTGGAGGATATACCATGGTGTGTTGTTTGTCAATCACCACATGATCCTAATTATTGTGTCATATCACAAAGTGTTTCTCCACAAGAGGAGTAGGAGTCTAATGAGGAACAGCCTTATGATGATCAGGGATGTGGGATGACTTCTTCCCATATATGGGAAGAGGTTGACTCTGCTAAAGAGGATGAAAATTGAGATGTTTTTAATTCTCAGACCAGAACTGAATCATATCATCAACAAGTTTTTTCGGATGAAGATAATGAGCCTGATAACATCCAATGCAATGTTTTAAAGAGTAAGGAAACATTTGTGTTGAGGAGGCCTTCTAATGAGTAAATTGCTTTGATAATAGAAGATATGGTTACTCAAGCTAAAAGAAATTACAACATGAGAAATAGGGTGGTTGGTAACCCAAATCAGAAGCTTGCTGGAATTTTCATCAAGAAAATAGACAAAGATGCAAAAAAAACACATGATAAGTCTAAAGATGTTGATGTTGTTAATAAGGTCAAAATAAAGAAAAATCCTAAAGCTAACATTATTTATAAGGTAAAATCTAAACCCACAGTTGGGGTTGTTCTAGCTATGCAGAAGGAGGATGGAATCCTTATTAAAAATCCTATAGACATATCCATCCAAGAGATCGATAAAGAAGTTGCAATTTTGAAGCCAGATGTCTCCAATTCAAAGTATGTCCCAATTGATACGAGAAAATTATTGTCTCAGATTACTGTCAAATTTCCATTGTTGGAGATGATGAGAATAGAAGAACACAAGGAAAATGCCCTAAATTGGGTAAATGGTGTGGTATCTATAGAGTCTCCAAAAATAGAAAGATTTGAGAAACAAGTAGCAACCATAAATGGTGAAAATGAAAATGGAAATGAGGAAATTGTTTCTAAAATCCCCCAAATTTATTTGGTTACAAATGTTGTTAGTACTATAGTAGGAATAGTTGATCCTTTCTTTCTAACTCTGCAGATAAATGGAAAGTTGCTAAAAAATTGTATGATTGATTCTGGATCATCAAACATTGTTATGCCTACTAAGGTTATGAAATCATTAGGATTAAAGGTGGATACACCTCATGGTAGATGTCAAGCACAGGATTCAAGGGAGGTCCTAGTTGTGGGTACTATTAAGGCTTTACCCTACAGATTGGCCGCATACCCCAGTAAACAATTGACCATGAGTGTCTTGGTAGTGGATATTCCTCCCCAATATGGGATGCTACTATCAAGAAAGTGGAGTGCTTCTATGGGAGGCAGCATACAGTGTGACTTGTCATTTGCCACATTTAATTTTGAGGGACATAATATCAAGATCACTAAGAAATCTAGAACTCCACATATGATTGAAGAAGAAGAAGAAGACACCATGAATTGTTTCCTTGATACTGACATTAATGCTTTCAAAGTCCAAGTGAATAGTGGTAAAATGGATTCACCCCTATTCAAATGTAAAGGGGGAAATATGAGATCTATTCTCAAACCCAAATTCCCCAAGGAAGAGATCCGATTTGATCAACCAAAAGGTTAATGCACAATCGAATCAATTTATGGAAAAGAGTAGGAAGAGAGAGTAAATCCAATATTTTCCTACGTATAGAATTATGTTTAGAATATAGAATAATTGAAACACAAGTACTAACCTCAAATTAGGGCAGATTTGAAAAATGTTGAATTCTGATGTCTGTGTACACTTTCAGGAAAATCTAAGACCTATCCTAGACTGGAAATGCTGAGATAGAGAAAACCCAAAAATCTTTCCTCAAGATGGCTCAGCTTGGGTTTGACCCTTATAAAAGGTCAAATACCACATTCTTTATTTGAAGTCCCATTCAAATTTTGTTTACAAATCTCAGAAGTGTGCCGAAAAGGGTATCCAAATTCACTCTCAGATTTGAAACTCTGCACCTGTACCTGCAAAAAATGGGAGTTTTTGTTGTATGGGGGGTTTGCCTTGGTCAAACCCTAGTTTGGAATCAACCTTAATATTGAAATTGAAATGGAGAATGCTACCAAGTAGTAGAAAAAGATCTAACAATGAAGCTATGCAATTCAATAGATATGCAATTATATTTGAAATGTAAACAAGTATATTGATATGAAAGCTTGAACACAACAATAAATTTAAATCAAAGCTCCATGGTTGTATGCTTGGAATTCACCTTGGTAAGAGAATGAAATGGATCTTGAAGATGAACAAAGGATCTTGAAGGAAGATCACACCATCATGATGGCTAGATCTAGGGTTTGAATGATAAATCTTGAATGCTTGAACCAAATCCCTTCAATGGCTTGAATGCTTGAATCCTTTCCCTTCAATGGCTTGAATGCTTGAATTCTTGATCTTCAATGGAGAACTTGGATGGAGAAGAAGACTGTAAATGATTGAGTGGATGCTTGCTTGATCACCTTGAGAGCTTGAGAAATTGTTTGAGATATGAAAACTTGATTGTGGATGTTCTCACAAAACTTGATGATGAAAATGAGAGAGGAAGGCCTCCTTTTATAGTGATCTAGGGCACACTCCTCTAGATGGGCCACCTTGGAGAATTAAATCCCAATTAGGTCCTCACTTTTAGAAAATATACCTAGATAAAATGAAATTAAAAGATTTACCATCCTGAAACCCGAATTGGCTGACCCGGAGATAGGAAGATAAATCTCTCGAAAGTCCAAAGCCTGAAAAATTCTAGAAATTAAAATTTTGGAGGAAGGGGTCAAAGTTGAGGATGACCCTAACCTAGTTAGGGTCTTAACTCGACCCTGACCTAGTCACTAAGTCGACCTTGACCCTGGTCCCAAATTGACTCAGAACCAAGTCAGGAGGTCCCGGGGATGCCTAGAAACCTAGAATTGGTGCCAGAATAGGATAGAATATCAAAGATAGACATAAAATCCTATGATTATCATGGTGAATTTCAGGAGGATCCATTTCTAAATCCTACATAGAAATAGAGCTATGAAAAAGGGAAATGTAGGAGAATCCTTAAGATCCTAACCCTAATTTCACCTAGAATGAAGCAGAAAAGAAGTGGAAAGCGAGGAGAAAGCCAGATCAAAGAAAAGATCAATTCAAGGCATCCAATATGACCCCAAACCACTTACTCAGAGGGATAAATTCTCTTAACATGGAAGTGCTTCCATTTTAACAAGATAAGGAAGTAGAGGAGGATGTTGAGCCTGCCCACAAGTTAGAAAGGCAGGAGGTGTGGATTGACCTTGATAGTTTGTGGACCATGTATTTTGATGGTGCAAATAGCAAGGAAGGATTTGGGGTTGGAATCTTATTCATATCTCCAAATGGTAAAACTTTCAAGTTCTCCTTTACTTTGTTATTTTCATGTACAAATAATGTTGCAGAATATGAGGCTCTATTGATAGGTCTAAGGTTGCATCAAGGCATGACATAAAATGTTTGAAAGTAGTGGGTGACTCTGAGTTAGTTGTGTCCCAAACTAGATCAAAATATGCTTCAAAAAATAAAAAAATTAAAGCAACATAGGAATACAGTGTGGGATGAGATTGAAAATTTCAGTGTTTTTAATATTTGTTGGATGGAAAGAAGTCAAAATAGAATGGCAGATTTATTGGCTAATGTGGCTCTTAGACCTAAAGATATTACATTTGCAGATATATCTAATATAGAGGTACAAGCCAGACCTTCCATCCTTGATAATATAGAGAACTAGCAAGTTTTTTCTGATGACCAAGACATATTAAGATTTCTCCAGTGTTAATCTCACTTTGGTGACAAAGAAGTGGATTTCAGTACTTATGTTGATACAGTGAATGGTAAAGATGTCATTTTTGGGAAAGAAGTTTTGCAGTTAAAATCAAATAGAGTTCCCAAAGGATTATTTTCTCTTGAAAGGGTATTTGACAATAAAGACAAGGCTTTCTCTACTAGTACTGATAAAACCAATGATCTTGAGGAAGTAAACTTGGGCATAGGACTTGTTCCCAAGAAATTTTATATAGGCAAGTGTCTATCCCCTAGGACTAGAAAAAATTTGATTGATCTTCTCAGAAAATTTAGGCATGTTTTTGCTTGGTCCTATGAAGATCTCAAAGCTTATAGGGAGGACCTCTTTCAACTTGAGATTTCACTCAAAGAAGGCACAAAACCTTTTAGATAGAAATTGAGACCTGTTAACCTTAAGCATTCTTGCTTAGCATTTTCCTCATGGTCACAATCCCACAAGTACTCACACCAAGCGAAGACAAGTACTACGTCTACCAAGGTTTTATGTCTTCGATATCCTTGAGTTTATAGTGGGTCAGAATAGCTCAGTATTAGCTTGTCCCCACTTGGGTCGTTCCTCTTGATTGCTCAAGAGCAGACCCACTAAAGGATTCTAAACTAAATAAAAAGCAGATCAACCTTTGAGTGTCAAGATTTCTGGTTCACCTCAAGGGTGAAGAGCATACTCTCCTAGCCTAAAAGATTTTCCAAAACACATCAAGAAAAGTTCAATTAACATTCTCACTTTCAAAATGTAGAAGTGGGTCAAGATTTCTGGTTCACCACAAGGGTGAAGAGCATACTCTCCTACCACCAAAAGACTCCAACAACAAGATATTAAGTGCCTAGGAAAGAAACAACTAGTATATGTCACACTTAAAAATGAAATAAATGAACAAGCAATTGATTATTTTTATGCTTTGGGCAGCCCTACAAAAATGATTAGTAGCCCTTGCGCATTTGAAGCTTTGACATGTGTTCTTTTGGCAAATATTCAAGCAATGAGGGCACACCTATAAGCACAACTTGTTAGACCCACAAGGTTAGCACAATAAAATCTAATATATTCTGGAAAAGAAACTCTTTCCTAAAACGGCAAATTGAAACCAGCAAGGAAATAAACCAAATCTTGCAAATAAGGGACCAAAATAATCACTACCAGGCCTGGGTGACAGTTCTGTCAAAAAAAGAATCGCACGATACTTCGTAGTATATGAGTGCGATACTTTGTTTTTGTACGACAGTTCGTACTGTATCCAGACAATAAAGTTTTATATTACCGCACGAAAGAGTTTTGTATAAGCATACGATACTTTTACTGGAAAAGTATCACATGACTAGGTAAGAAACTATCACACGACACTAGTAAAATTTTGCACGATACTCTGTCACAAAAATATAGAAAATAGTCGAGAACAGCAAGCTAAATATGACAAAAAATTAACAAAAATACAAAAAAGTAAAGGCAAAACAAAAAAATTTCTGCCCCAAGGTGGGTGCTAAAAATGTACACTCAAATTGTGCACTTCTCTAAGTCATTACTTCAAAGAAAATCTATGGATCAGAGACCTTGAGAAAGTGACCTAGAGCTCCCTAGGCATGGAGTCACAAAGATGTTAATAGGGCTCTCAGCTAGAGCTATAAAGCATACAACCTTGCTAGTAAACCACACAATGAGAGATTCAATGAGACAAGGGCAAGAATGCCAATATCCTCAAGAATCAACAATGAAGATGCAATGCAACTATGCTAAGATGAGCAATGCAACTAAGCTATTCAAAATGAGAGTACTACAAGCCTTACTAATTAAGCTATGTGAGTTAATCTAAAGCATAAAAGGAACGTAAACTAGAAATGCCATGAAAGCTAAGCTAAGATGCAAGAGTGGAAGCTAAATGAAACAAAGTCTTCAAAGCTCCAAAATCTCTAAGAAAACCTGCAGCATAAGATTAGTATTCAAGAGTGGGGATCCTAAAATGAGAAGAGAGCTCTCCTTTTAAAGGAATTGAAAATGAATGGACCATGGAGATTAAGAGGCAAAAGATTTGATCAAGGGTGGAGTTTGAAAGTGGGAGCAATCCATGTGCACAAGTCTCCTCCAATGAGAAAGAAGTGTTGACTTTTGTGCCCCATGTGAGACAAAAAGATCTTTTCTTCTTTTTATAAAATAGGAATAATGTTTTATTTGTGCAACTTAGGATAAGAGGAAAGTGGAGACTTTTTATTTAATAAAAGGGGAGGGAATTCTTTTTAATTAAATAAAGACTTAGGATAAAATGGTTAATCCATAGAATTTGATCAAGGAAATTGATTTAAAATTGGAAATGTTTCAAGAACATTGATTGAGGGAATTGATAACTTGATAAATAGGGCCCAAAGTCTAGGTGACCATTTTAGGGTGCATACAGTCAGACATGAGATTTGTTATATTCAGAAAAAATTTTAGCAGAAAAATAATAATTAATTATTTACTCGAAAAAAAATATAAAAAAATATACATCACATCTAGACATGACTCTACTATTTTTATCTAGAATCTTATAAAAAAATAATATTATTTGACTTGGTTTAATGTGGTCGGACATACACCTACTTGTTATCTTTCTAGTCTTGATCGATAGACTTATTGAAAAAGAGCTATAACTTTCAAACTGTGCAATATTTTTTAAATCTAAAATATGTGTAACATTCTATGTTTTTCCTACTACAAGAAAAATAAATAAAAAATTCAATCTGATAAATTTAAGACTAAGTTAATGTGGTCAGACACGATTTTTTGTATTCTGGAAAAGTTGTAGAAGAAAAATCTTAATTTTTTATTTACTTGGAAAAAAATTACAAAAAAAGTGTCACATCCGGACATGATTCTACTATTTATATATTAAATCTTGTAAAAAAAAATTATCATTTGATTGGGTTTAATGTGGTCAGACATACACCTACTTCTTATTTTTTTCCTGAAATTTTCATACCACTACATTGAAATTTAAAATTTTCAACATATAGAATAATTATTTTTCAAAAAAGACCTAGTATCTTAGAAACCAAATTCAATTTTCTATAGATTCTCTTTTTATATACTTTTTATATGATATTTATAATTTGTTCAAATTTTTATGTCAACTTGCCTAAACCTATTTTTCTTAATTTTCATTGCCACTTAAGGGCCTAGTTTGGCATACCATGATCCTGCACATACCCACAAATATAAAAACTATTACAAAGGGGGCAAAAATTTGAGGAAAATTCTTTGTGATGCTCGATTTTAAAATTTTAAAACTTGGGTGCCAAAGGAAAGCCAACATAGTTGTAGATTGAGTTGAATATTAAGGTTTGCTAGCTTCTTGCATATATAAACTTAAGTATCTTAATGTTCTTTTATTATTCGATAATTTTAGTCTTTTATATGTAAGGAAAAATTAATTCCTTCCTAATCTTTACTACATTTCACCTTTCTTGTATCTATAATTCAACTCTACTCTTCCTAGTCACTATTATTAGAATACGTAAAAACCAACAGTGCATGCAGGATGTAGTTATTTCAACCCAATGACATGCAAACAACTCTATTTTTTTTGTGCAAATACATATTGTGCTTATTTTAACAAAAAGTACATTTTCTACTGTGTTCAAATTTATTTGAATGCTACATTTTTTGGGGGCAATACCTTCAAAATATATATCTTACCTAAACTTTAACTTTAAATCATCCAAATTGGATGTTGCTAAGTACAACACTTCCTTCTACAATGACACATTTTTTCGAATAGTGCTTTCACCTCTACAATCTATCGATGTACCACTTACACCTTCTTTCGGTGCAAGTGCTAATATATATATGAAGAGAATTTTTTTTTAAAACTATCTCATAGATAAGTTATGCTTTTTATGCTTTTTAGTTTACTTGTTACACATTTTTGTCATAAAGCATCTGAAATAATTTTCAATGTTTTAGAGGAATCTAAGTATCAGGGGAGGTATTTATTTCCCGGGGACTTGTGGATGGTAAATTTATTTTCCAGATCACTAGAGGATAACCAATGCAAAGTATTTCATTTTTTTTTGTACAATGTGTTTTGAGGACTTGTTAATTTTATAAGCATAAAATCTTGAATAGTTGTGATCTCATAGGCAATATGTAATATGGTTGTTTCTAGTATCTTAGGATTTATGGCTTACAAATTCTTCATTCGTCATATCATGACAAGACAAATTTACTGATGTTATACATTTTAAATAGAGTACAAAAAATAACATGATAACATATAATGTTGTTATGCATTTTCAATAGAGTACAAAGAATAAGAGAGAATTAATTGAAAAATATGCTTTGATTGAGATTATTTCACAGTTATGATCTGTATGAATAAGAGTTTCCAACTGTATATGATCATACATTAAATGTTTCTTGTTGATACAGAGGTTTTAAATACTGAGATTGTATAATCAAGACGTGTGACTATCTGACAAACTGTTTCTTATGATATATAAAGCGGAAAACTAAATGCCAAGCATCCCCTTGGCAAGTTCCCAATAAAATTTTGAGATTATTTACTTTCACCTCACCACATATTCATGTTTATTTACATGAGTTACCTTATAAAAAATTTAAATGAGTAATTAAAAATATAGAAAGCAATGAGGAAAGACAAAGCCAAAATCATTCTACAATTTGTTTAACATTAGGGTTAGGTTAAATATCATTGGGTCAAACAAAAAAAAAACAAGAAAGGGGGATGAAAGAAGTTTAAATTTTACCACAACAAAAAATTACACATTTGCCTCCATTCTCTTTCTGTGCAACAACAAATTACATAGTTGGCTCTCATAGAGTGAAAGTTGTGATCAACCCATTCTCTCACCACCATGCATATCGCTCCTGCAATATCGCCATGATTTTCTCTAACGAAAATTCCTTTGTAACAATTTTTAAGGAGAATTCTAGTCAGTGGTAAAGATGTATGTATTGAAAGGATTACAATCTAATCAATCACGAGTGAACTTGATTGATCACATTTACTACATAGCAATTGAGCCAATGACATCTTGTACCATCTGCAGCTTTGAAGTTCACTCTGGAGTTTTTTTTGAGCCGTCCTCTAATATCATTTATAATTTATGCCATGTAAAACTCTTCTCTCACAAAAAAAATAAAATTTAAATCTGATTTTTTAAAAGGGACTAAATGGTGTTGTAGATGATGGCTCAAAATATTATATTTTATATCCTTGTTTCCAAGTTGACAACTGGATTTTGTGTTACCCAAAGCAAAGGAAATTATGAAGAGATAAGAAAAACTAGTACAGTGCAATGGACCCACATCATAGCCTTGCCATTTTATACGGATTGGAGAAAAGGCGAAAAGAAGATGCTAAACTTTCATGTCAACTAAACTTGCGAGTCACCCAAACTATGCGAAAAAATCATGATCTCGAAAAACCATTTTCTGACAGCTATTTTGTAGCGTGAAACTATGATTAAACTAATCGGTAAACTATTTTTGGAGTGAGACAATAAACCTAGCGTGAGAAATAAATGCGGGTGTTCATACAGGAGAAAGCTTGGAGGGTAAATTTATGGGCTTAATAAACGGATGCGGCTATGCTTTCGAAGGAATGCATCGTCGTACAGATTTGAAAAATCTGAAAACACAACAGATTTTTATGAAAATTTTCTATTCTTCATGATCTGCATATTTTGGATCGAAAAAAACATAAAAAATTTGAAAACAAATGACTATGTTTTCGTGAATCTGGAAAAAACAAAATTTATCCTCTAATGCATTGTTGTCTGGAGGAAACATGAATAGAAAAATAAAAACAAGAAATCAGTAGCCATTCAAATTCTCCTAAAATATTTATACAAAATTAGATTAATTTTAGTGCATTAATTGAAGTGTTTAGACAAATGATATGTAAATATTGCTTGAAGAGTTTGATATGATTAAAATGAATGCATTAATGACTTTAAATGAAATGACATAGTAGAATATTTCACAAATTTATGTTTAATTGGTCCTAGGTGAAAGAGTAATGAAAGGAAGTTAGAGAAATTTTGATTTAGGATAGATAAATTTATAATAAATAAGGTATCTAGCATCTATAACTACATACTAACTACAATAAATAATTTTCCCATGGAAATAAAACATGATAAGAAAATTTAACGATTACATTCTCCCATTGTTTTGAGGTGCACATGAGTCCTACAATGATTATACATCTAAATGTATGTAGCATTAATAAATTAAATTAAATTATTTCTTCGACACTCAAATAATATTTGTATGGGGTCCATATAAAGTAATTTTCCTTTGATGATTTGATCATGAATGTTCACCTTTCACATACACACCATGTAATAATAAAAGATTAATCTTTGTGAGAACTTGTAATTTTTTGTAGATCTAAACATGATAATATTAGCAACATCATATGTCAACTTGAAAATTGGTTGTAATCATATGATATAAGGAATTTTTGGGAGAGGTGATTTAGTACATTAAAAATAATTGTAACCTTATAAGCATGTAAGAATATATTATCATGTAATAAAAAAGAATATATAATAATGATTGTGAAGATTGCACTATGTAACAATCATGTAAGTGTCTTGAAGGATAAGCATGATAAGTATATTGGTTGGATACAATTTATATAGATAATAATGTCTCTTCCAACATAGGAAAATTATTGTGGTGCACCCCTTACTCGCACAACACACCCATGTTAGTGCAATGAAATGACACCATAAAAGAGGGGAAGTTTGATAGTCCCATATATGAAGATATGACCATGAATGTACACAATGTATCAATATTAGGAATAATAATTCCAAAAGGGAAAGATTGGTTTCACTACAAATGTAATAGAGGGAAGCACCATGCTTGCAAATAAAATATAGTAACCTCAATTCGATAAATAAAAAGACTCAATACTCCCAAGTGAGATGAAATGGGTCAAGTGAATAGACCAATGAAAGATGGAAACATGATTTATTTTAACATAAGAGTTCCTTCATATGCATGATGGTGAAATAAGGTGTAAAAATATGTAAACAAAATGTTTTTATGCATTCCATACGTAATATATGTTAATAATGAATCAAGAAGAAAAAGAGGGGATGTAAAATTTTCCTTCTCCAATATAACTCAAGCAATGTGTTATTGTAATCTTATATAGTTAAAGTGTGAAATTATCCAATAAGATGGCATAAAATGATTAAAAATATGATGAGTTATAATGTAAATAATGTGAAATAAATAAGCATGAAGGTTAAACTAAATAATATGTATAGATGTCACCATCAAAGCATATATGTAGCTTGTTTGTATGTGGTGACTAATCATGCTTGGACTATTCAATTATTGGTTGTAGGTGTTGACGCAAAGTTTCTCCATATGTTGATGTGAAGCATCACCCTAATAGGGAGCCAGGATGCGCCCCCCAATTTCTCATACATAGGAGAATATGTACGTATGAGAGTATGTATGTACTTGAATAAAAGTACATGTATAAATATGACTAGATATTATGAGAATATTATTTTAGGGTTAGGGTTAACCTTGTTAACCAATATTAGTAAACCACTTAAAGGGTATATAAATATGTGGCAGTGTAATGTACAAGAGATCAAAGTATAATCTTCTCTTCCCTCGATAATAAAATAATATTGTACTCTCTATTCGATGGGTGTAGCCCAAGATTGGGTGAACCCCATTAGATCTTTGTGTTTTATTTTTCTATTTCTATGTGTTTTAATCCTTTGCATTATTGGTTATATTTGCATGTAATTGCTAGATATATTTCTTCTAATCCTAAAATAGCTAATCCTCCAAGGTTCTATCCCTCTTTGTATTCTATTTTATTAATAGATACAGGTGAATTGAAAGGACATGATGAAGTTGTATAGGTGGATACAAAGGATCAACGAGATCTTTCCATGGAAGAAGAAATAGATTCCTTGCTAAAAAAATAGACTTGGGAATTATGTAAGTTGACTGTAGATAAAAAAGATTTACCAAATGAATGTGTTTATAGGGTTAAAGAGTAGGATGGAGGTAAGAAAAAATTTCAATCTAGGTTAGTTGTAAAGGGATTTACCTAGAAAAGGTGCATTTTTTTTATGAGATCTTTTCTCCAATTGTAAAAATGACTTATATACACACCATTTTAAGTATTGCAACTACTGAAAATTTTCCATGGGGATTTGGAAGAAGAAATATATATGCAATAGACACAAGGTTTTGAGGTCAAAGATAAGGATAAATTAGTGTGTAGATCGAAGAAAAATTTATATGGATTGAAACAAGCACCTTAGTAATGGTATATTAAATATGATATCTTTATGGCTACGAATGGCTACAATTGGTGTAATTCAGACCATTGTGTTTATTTTAAGAGGTTGGATGATGACAACTACATTATTTTATGTTTATATGTTCACTATATGTCTGTAGTAGGGTCTAAGTGGATCACATTAAGGGGTTGAAATAAAATTTAGCACATTCTTTTGCTATGAAGGATTTGGGGGAAGAAAAAAAATTGCAGAGATGGGAAGAACAAAAAATGAACTCTATCTCAGGCTAATTATGTTGAAAAGGTGTTGCAAAGATTCCATACGGAGAATGCAAAAGTTGTCATCACACCTTTGCCTAGTCATTTGAAATTGACTAAGGATATCTGTCTAAAGATGCAAAAGGAGGAAGATAAAATGTCCAAGGTACCATATGCTTAAGATTTAGGCAATTTTATGTATGCCATGGTATGCACTAGACATGATATTCCGCACATTGTAGGAGTTTTTAGCAAGTATATGAGTCATCCTGGAGTTGAGAACTGGAATGCAGTAAAGTGGATTGTCAAATATTTGAGAGGTATATCTAATAAATGTTTATCTTTTGGGGTCTCTAATACTAATTTAAAATATTATGTTGACTCAAATTTGGGAGATGATTTAGATACCAGGTAGATTTATCGATTGAAAAAGGTGGTTTTTTTTGTCTACTACAAAGGAAGAGTATGTTATCACTACAAAGGGAGCTAAGGAGATGATATGGCTTCAATTTTTCATGAAAGAGTTTGGAAAATTATAGATTGAAAATTATCTATTTATAGATAGCCAAAGTGTTATCCATCTTGCAAAGAATTATGCCTTGCATTCAAAGATCAAACACATACAACTGAGGTATCACTTCATTTGGTCAGTATTGGATAATGAAAATTTAAACCTAGAAAAGATAAGTACAGATGAAAATATAGTGGATATGTTTACAAAAGAAATGATAAGGGAGAAGTTAAAATCAAGTCCATCTTTGGTTGGTCTTCAATACTGAAAGAAATAAAAGGAATAGAAGAGTCTAGGTGCATCAATCCAATGGGAAATTTAGGGGTAGCAATGTTTCTATTGGATCAGTCTCCAAGTGGGCGATTTCTTTTGTGTGGAGCTTGATCAATCTCCAAGAGGGAGATTGTTTGTATATGGTGATTGATCATGCTTGGAATGTTCACTTATTGGGCAGATGTGTCGGCGTGAAGTATCATCATAATAGGGGGGCCTAAGGTCCACCCACTTTCTCATACACATGAGTATGTATGTACAAGATTATGAGTACATGTACAAGTACAAGTGGATATTACTAGAATATTATTTTATGGTTAGGGTTAACCTTGTTAACTGACATTAGTAAACTACCTAAAGGGTATATAAATATGTGGCAATGTATTGTAAAAGAGATTAGACTATAATCTTATCTTTTCTGGATAATAAAATAAGATTGGACTCTCTGTTTGGCAAACACAACCCAAGATTGGGTGAACCACATTACATCGTTGTGTCTTCTTGTTCTATGTCTATGTGTTTTATTTGTTTGTATTATTGGTTATATTTACATGTAAATGTTAGATTTATGTCTTCTAATCCTAACATAGCTAAATATCCATAGTTGGACATAGTCTAAAAATAAATCTCATTAGGTAAAAGTGGTATGAAGAAGGTAAATAAATATTGAACCTTGATATAGGTATAAGTTCCAATGGCACGGGGGATGGAATTATGCAACTATGTAATTTGTAAATTTATAAATTTTTTAAGTGTGGATGGAATGATTTCCTCCAATGTTATATGATTGTTAAAAAAATACATGAAAACATAATTAAACATGGTGGGGGATGTCATTATACACACCCCCCAAAAAAAAATTTAAAAAAAAATGATGCAAGAATAAAAACAAATGCACGTGGGAAAGTATCGTAGTAAATTAAAGAAGGAAATGGTAAATAAAGCATAGGTATAAAGATGATATAAACAAGAATAAGAAGAAATATTCCAAGGATGGGAAATGGAATCTAAAATTACTCTTGCCAATAGGAGAAGATGAGAAGGAAATAAAATATAAAATGTTTAATGAGTGTCAATAAAACATCAAACAATTTTTAATAAAAGAGGTAAAAATATACAGAAACATATAAGGTACATAGAAGAATAGGTAAGGAGGAGTACTTGACATACATCAAATAATAAAAATGGTCCAAATAGAGATTAAATAAAGCAGGAGGCAGAGACAAGTGTTAGAGTAAATATTTTTTACTCTTGATTAAGTTTAACTTAGGCATAATTAGTTATCTTTTTTATTTCTTATGTGCATAGGTATTTGCACCCACTAGTTGTTTCTAAGGTTACACTTGCACATTACTGGGACACATGTCCTCTTCTGTGCCCTCCATTGTCTTTTTCCTTGGCTTTATAATTAGGCTATTGTACATTGCAAAATAAACAAGAAATCAAGCATTTCTCTTACATCTCTTTCTTTAATTGATTTTGTCCTGGGGATTCTTCTGTTTATCAAAAACAAAATAAACACAACACATTTTCACAATCATTTCGATTAGCACACATTACTAGAGATATTTTTGTGTCATCCACATGCTAACTAGGAACATGGACACAAGAGCATAAGCTCAAGATAAGGAAAATTAAACCATAAAACGTGTTAATAAAAGATATAAATAATAATATTATCTAAGGATTGAATTCATTTTTCATGTTTGGTGTTTTCAATTTTATGTCATTTATAAACTTGATATACGGTATGTAACTAGGTATAAAGCAGATATAAAATATGTAAATAATGGAAGAACCAAGATATAAAGATAAAAATTACATAAAATCTATTTGTCCATGCTATTATCATTTAAATAAGGCACATTTAAATAATCAATGAAAGCATTGGGAAAAATAGTGAAATAAAAATTAAGAAAACATGATGAATTAGGCTACTCAAAATATTTACCATCAAGCATAATCTTAACTTACTAATGGAAAATATTTGATCATATATTTGTGTGTGTGTGTACATACATACATACATACACACACACACACACACACACACACACACATACATATGCATATGCATATACATATACATATACATATACATATGCATATACATATACATATGCATATGCATATGCATATGCATATACATATACATATACATATACATATGCATATACCTTCTGATTTTCTAAGAAAGGTCGACCTTGACCTAAATACGGGAGCACAATTGTGCCCCTTTTATGTCAACCTTGAGCTGCGCTGCTCCAATGGAAATTTTGTTCACGGATCCAAAAATTTTGTTGAAAAGGGTGTCCAGATCTGCATTGTAATTCACTATTCTGTACCTGTTCCTACAAGAAAAATGGTTTTTTTTGTTTAAATGATGGGTTTGTGTTGGTCAAACCCCGGTTTGGAATCAACCTTAGAAATGGAATTGAAATAGAGAATGCTAGCAAGTAGTAGAAGTAGATCTAACAATGAAGCTATGATATTCAATAGATATGCAATTATATTTGAAATGTAAACAAGTGTGTTAATATGAAAGCTTGGACTCAACATTAACAAATGTAAATCAAAACCTCCATGATTATATGCTTGGAATACACCTTGAAGGGAGAATGAATAGATCTTGAAGATAAACAAATGATCTTGATGGAAGATCACACCACCCTAGTGGATAGATCTAGGGTTTGAATGATGAATCTTGAATGCTTGAACTAAATCGCTCCAAAGGATTGAATGCTTGAATCCTTGATCTTCAATGGAGAACTTGAATACTTGAATGTAGATTATTTCTTGATGGAGATGGATGCTTGATTGAGAATGCTTTCTTAATTGAAAGATAGAGTGCTTGAGTGCAAAAGAGAGATGATAGATTGATTGAAATGAGAGAGGAAGGCTTCCTTTTATACTAGTCTAGGGCACAAACTTCTAGAGATGCCGACATAGGAGAATTAAATTCCCATTTAAACCTTTACCCCTAGAAATGGACCTAAATTAAATATAATTTAAGAGTTTATCATTTCGAAGCCCAAAAAATCCAACCCAGAAGTGGGAAATAAATCCTTCCAAAACCTAACATTTGAAAACTTTGGAATCTTGAATTTTTGACCTTGGGGCAAGGTCGAGGTCGACCTTGACCTAAGTCATGGTCAAGGTTGACCTTGACCTAGGTTAGGGTCAAGGTTGACCATGACCAAGGTCAGGGTCTAGGTCGACCTTGACCTAGAAGGTCAATCTTGACCTTGAGGTCAAGAATCTCAGGGTTTCAGGTCAGGATGCCAGAATAATGCAGAAAAGAAGTGGAAAATGGGGTAGAACAGGGGAAAAAGCTAGAAATAACTTAGAGACCTAGGATTCAAGGTGTTTGACATGACTCTAAACCACTTACTCGAAGGGCTAAACTAGTCCTAAATGGAAGTGCTTACATTTTTTGATGATCTACAGTATCTAAGTTACTTTGAGCCATAAGTTTCGCTAATCCTAGGCCTCTAACAAACTTTTTGATTTCAATATCAACATTAAACTCTTGGATTCTATTTATCCATCTACACCTCCTTCTTAACACATCATGTTGCGCTAAAATATCCTTTACAACAAAACTAGGAATACCCGAAAGCTTTCACATCTTTAACCAGAGCATGTGCTTATTTTTCATTATTTTTATATTTCTGCTACCTCCAATGACTTGCTAAAATAGGAAATGGGCTAATTAAAACCTTCAACATTATTTTGTAACAATACTACAATTAAATTTTGGTAAGAATAAAAATAGAACACTTTCATAGGCTTACCAAAATCAGGATTCCTCAAAACATGGCCTCTTTGATAGCTTTCTTTATATTTGAAAAGGCCCTAGATACTTCTTCATTCCTGATGCAAGAGCATCTCGGGTCCTTGGAAATGCTATGTCACCAAAAACATATTTGAATTTTGTCTATGTTGCTCGGTTCCTTCTTTAACCGAGTTGGTTCGGTGTTGCTTAGTTTCCTTTGTTTGCCAGTGTTGGTCAGTTATCTCTTTGGTGCTCAATGATGCTTGTCTACCGCTTGGTTTCGTTTCTTACTGAGTTGTTTGTTTTGGTGTTCTTTTGAGGCCGACTTGTGCATTTAGTTTGGGTCACAGATTTAATGCTGGTATCCATCATTGGGAAGCATATGGACGTAGATCTGGTCATTCCTTCCATTGATTGTGGATCTGAAGGATGACTTGATTTGGTAGCCTCTTGTATAAATGTAGTTGTTTGGGTTAGAATTAGGGAGTCAGTTTTAGGAAGTTTGGGAATAGAAGATAGAATATAGAAAATTAGAGATGGTTGGTAGATCCTCACATGTGTGAGGACTTTTTTACTTGATTGTAATATCTTGCCTAAACTGGGAAGGCCTTATAGCCCAACATGTATGAATCAAATTGAAGATAATATATGAAAGACATCTACATTCTCTCTCTCATTGTTGTGTGTTTTTGCTTCCGCATGTTCTTGTGCAAGGTGGATATGGTTAGGGTGTGCCTTTGGCCCCTCTCCCCATCCTCCTTTGCATCAGGTCGTATTAGAGTGAGGTGAGATCTACATCTAGGTTTGTGAATCTAGGTTTGAAGGTTCCTTCTTGTGAAGCCCTAGTTGAATTGTTGTGGGGTGGTAGATTGCGATCTGACCTATAATTGTAGAGGGTTTTCAAGATGGTTCATGGGAGGTGAGATGCAGAACCAGAATTGGTAGACATGTTGAGACAACTTGCTGCTAGATTAGAAGTTGTCAAAACAACCAGGAGAAGAGGAAGACATCTTGAAGATGTTAGTGATGATGAAATTGAGGTAGAGCAAGGTGATGTAGACCCTGAACCTGTGATGGATCAGGGTGAGGAAAGATTCTTGAACGCTTTGACAAGTTTCAAGTCTACACCACATTTTAATCAGGTTCTAAGTATGGTGGAAAATTGGATTCTGATGAATTGGTGGATTGGATCACTGAGATGGAAAAGTACTTTGATTATGGAAATTTACTTGAGGAAAAGAAGGTGAAAATTGCAAGCACAAAGTTGAAAAGTCATGCATCCTTGTGGTGGGAACATCTGCAGTTGGACAGAAAGAGGAAAGACAAAGACAAAATCAAGGTATGGAGTAAAATGGTGAATAAATTGAAAGGAAAGTTATTACCTTGTGATTATCTGATTAACCTAGTTAAGAAAATGCAAATTTTAAGGCAGAAAGATAGCTCAGTAAAAGAATATACTGAGGAATTCTATAGATTAGATGTCATATTTGGACATGATGAAGATGATGTGGAAAGAATTGCTGGATACCTAAATGGTTTGAGAGTTTCCATCCAAGAAGAAATTAGTTTGGTCAAATTGGAGAACATTGAAGAGGCTTATCGATTTGCATTGAAAACTAAGGAGAAATTGAACAAAAGACATGAGCAAGGGAAAAGAGGTAGAGATGGTAGGTTCCCTAGATGAAGAGGTAGATCTCATGGTGAAAGTAGTAGATCTAAACCCAAAAAGACAACTCTAGATAAAGGCAAGACTAAGTGGAAAGGTGAAAGTTCATCTAGAAGCAGAGGCGGTAGCTACCGAGGTGGTTATAACAGAGGTGGTTTTCGAGGAACTTGTTACAATTGTGGAGAGGAAGGACATAGGTCATTTGAATGTACACATGCAAGTAAGAAGGCTGGTTATAGCAGAAATGCTTTGGTGCAAAAAGAATCACCGAATGAACTTGAGAAGGCAAATAACTTGATGGTAAGGAGAACACTTTGGAATGAAGGTAAAAAGGAAGATCTGGTAAGGAAAATTTTGTTCAAGACCAGATGTAGAGTTTCTGACAAAGTTTGGAAAGTAATCATTGACAGTGGTAGCTCAGAGAATCTGGCATCTGAGGAAATGGTCACAAAGTTACAGTTGAAAAGGTTGGAACATCTGAAGCCCTATCATATTTCATGGATCAAAGATGAGCATACACTCTGGGTAAGTGAAGAATGTTATGTAAATTTGAAAATAGGAAAGTACTATGATAAGGTGTTATGTGATATCATGCCTATGGATTGTTGTCATATTTTGTTGGCTAGACCTTGGCAATATGATAGACATGCTATATATGATGGGAGATTGCATAAATATACTATTTGGGCTGATGGGAGAAGACAAATCTTGTTACCTATGATTGAAGAACTTTTTAGTAATGTTTGCATATCTATGATAGTTTTCTTGATGGAAGGAAGAAATTTTGTTAAATATTTGAAGAAGAATGTTGTATGTTTTGTTGTGATTCCTAACAAACCAAGTAAGAAAATAGAGGATAGTGTTCCTGAGGATATTGATAAGTTACTCATAGAGTACAATGAGATCATTTCTGATAATGTACCTGATGGCTTTCTACTGAAGAGAAGCATTGATCATTGCATGGATTTAATCCCTGGAACTAATTTACCGAATAAGGTACCTCATTGATTGACACCTACTGAGAATCAGGAATTGAACTAATAGATTCAAGAATTATTCGAGAAAGGTTTGACTAGAGAAATTTTGAGTCCTTGTAAAGTACCTGTTGTATTGGCACCGAAGAAGAATGGGGAATGGATAATGTGTACTGATTCCAGAGAAATCAATAAGATAAAAGTGAAGCATAGGTTTCCTATACCAAGAATGGATGACATAATGGATAGTTTGACTGGAGAAAAGTATTTTACCAAAATTGATTTGAAAAGTGGGTATCATCAGATCAGAATTAGAGAAGGTGATGAATGGAAGACTACTTTCAAGATAAAGGAAGATTTTTATGAGTGGTTGGTTATGCCTTTTGTTTTAACTAATGCACCGAGTACTTTTATGAGGTTGATGAATTAAGTTTTGAAGATTATTGGGTAAGTTTGTGATTGGATATCTTGATGATATTCCGATATTTACTAAGACCAGAGAAGAACATTTGTTGCATGTTAGACAATTTTTGCAGAGATTGAAAGAAGAAAAGTTGCTAATAAATCTGAAAAAGTGTTCATTTATGAAAGAGGAGATTGTGTATTTGGGATTTGTGATTCTAGTTGATGGTTTGAAAATAGATCCTAAAAAGGTTGAAGCTATTTTGAATTGGCCTATACCTAAGAATGCTAGTGAGGTAAGATCATTTCATGGTTTGGCAAGTTTTTACCAAAATTTCATTAGGAATTTTAGTTGAATTTGTAATGCTATGAGTGAGACTATGAGAGGAGATAAAAGAGAATTTAAGTGGACACATGGAGCTAATAAAAGTTTTGAGACTCTCAAGTAGAAGGTTGATGAATTGCCTGTTTTGGCATTGCCTAATTTCAATAAGGTATTTCAAGTAGAATGTAATCCAAGTGGAAGTGCAATTGGAGCTGTGTTGAGTCAAGAAGGTAAACCTATTTCTTTCTTTAGTGAAAAGTTGAATGATGCAAAAAGGAAATATTCTATTTATGATCAAGAATTCTATGCTATTGTTCAAGCACTGAAGAAGTGGAGACATTATTTGATACCGAGTCAATTTGTGTTGTATACTGATCATAAGGCTTTACAGTATTTGGGTAGTTAGAATAAGTTGAATCAGAGACATATGAAATGGATTGAGTATTTGCAGAGTTATACATTTTTTATAAAGCATAAGAGTGGAGTCACTAACCGAGTTGCTGATGAATTGAGTAAAAGAAGATCCTTGATGACCGAGATGAAAATTGAAGTTCTAGGCTTTGATGACATGAGAGATTCTTATGAATTTGATCCTGATTTTTCTGAGTCGTGGAGAAAGTGCAAAGCACCTATTCAAGATCAATTGAGTACTAAATGGGATGAATATTTTATGCAAGAAGGTATGTTTTTTAAAGCTATTCAGTTGTGTATATTGAGAGGAGCAATGAGAACATTTTTATAAAGGAGAAACATAGTAGTGGTTTGGCTGGACATTTGGTGTTGATAAGACATTCAATTTGCTTAAGGAGAAATAATTTTGGCCATAGTTGTAGGGTATATGCACAAAGTTGGGGGACCAAAAAGGTGCCACTTTCCTTTTTTGCCCCCAAATGGCCATAGCGCATACACATTAAATGGGTAATAGAGAGAGAGAGAGAGAGAGAGAGAGAGAGAGAGAGAGAGAGAGAGAGAGAGAGAGTAGGAAGGTGGGAGAGAGAAAGAGATGGAGTGAAAGAGGGTAATAAGGGAAAATATAGAGGGTATGAAGAGAGAGAGAGAGAGAGAGAGAGAGAGAGAGAGAGAGAGAGAGAGAGAGAGAGAGAGAGAGAGAGAGAGAGAGAGAGTAGGAAGGTGGGAGAGAGAAAGAGATGGAGTGAAAGAGGGTAATAAGGGAAAATATAGAGGGTATGAAGAGAGAGAGAGAGAGAGAGAGAGAGAGAGAGAGAGAGAGAGAGAGCTATGATATTCAATAGATATTAGAAATGTCTTCTCACATCCTCCTCTATGTAACTACGAATATGATCTTGGTGATAGGTGTAGTCTTCTCTTTCATCTTTGTGGCAACATTCAGCACTATCTTTACCTCCACAGTTGGCTCAATTGTTATCTACCTTATTGTTGTGGTAGGAATTGTCAGCTTCTTTCTCTATGAAGGGAATATTGACCTTCCATTTTGTTCCAATATGGATACATCTTCCTTGTCCCTTAGATGTGCTCCTAAATTACCACACCACACTCTATTGCAAGAGTTTATTTCATCATTCTCTTTGGTGGCTGTTTATATATTCCAAGTTTTGATTCATCTTCTTCTATTAGTAAGAACCAATTGGTAGGTCTATTCTACTATTTTAATATTCTACATACCCAATTCCTCTTATATGGACTCCCCTAACCCATTAATGTCTTTACCACATTTTTAGTTCCCTCTTTATGATTACCTAACCTAATCAACAATTGGTAATAATCTCATTCACTATCATGTTCCTCTATCATAAATTGTACAACTCCTTAGAAATTTCAATTAATAATTAATTAGGATGAACTTATATTTTGGGCTCTCCACCATCTATTCCCACTTTTTTATTCTTAGATTCTTGTTGTTGATCCTCTCTAATTGAGATATTTTCATCATAATTCAACATGGCCTTTTTAGCATGTTCTTCACAAAAATCACCAATCCAAGTTCATGATGTTTTAATACTCAAACTGTTCCCCCTCCTTAGGATCCAAATTTCTAAAATAATTCAAAACTCTCACTTTAGTCAGCTTGTCAGTCCTATTTATTGCCTTTAACATAATATATTATTTATCCTCTTTACTTTCATTATATTCTATAGGATCCACCTCTGATCAATCATCATTCATCACTCTCCTCAACCATAGAAGTAGGATTCCTTTGGTGGTCCTACTTAAATAAATTCATCTAGTTCTACATAGATTTTAATATTTTGAATGTCTTCTCAATTTTTCTAACTATATTAATTACATCATACCTTCTCTCTAACAACATATCAACCAAATCAAATATACCTTTGGGTCAATAATTTCTTCATAGTTGCCCCTTGTAAATTGCTTCATAATAAAAAAAAAAATCATTTACAACTCGCTAGTGGGTTGCCTCATGTCAAAAAGTCTTATTTTACTTACACCTTAATTGACATCAACACTCCAACCCTTTTTTGTTAAAATTATTCTTTGAAATTTTATTGACTAAGTGCATTCACGTCTATTACAAAAATCCATGATCCACCTTTTTCTAGTATCACTTGATGTGTCAAGTATTGAAGGCTCTAGTGAATGGTTATCCATCTATGCATTATAATATTAACGCACACATTAAACTATTGAAAATAACACATTTCACTTATTCAATTTTGAATAATTATCCCCATGGTTATAGATTATTATTGTGTATAGTTGACTCTCTTACATGCTAGGTCACAACCATTTAATTGCACTTACTATAACAATTCGAATACAATTATGTTATTGAATAATCACTTGTATGTTTGCACATTTTCTTCAAAGATGACTTCATAGCTAAGGTGATTCTTTTGAATAACTAATTGAATCATTCTAAAAACTCCCATATGGATTTCTTTCTATTTTTAATTTTATTAGAAATTTGAGTAAACAAAATATTACCCATTTGATAAGAATTTCATGTGCATGGTGAGATCTAATTGGCAATCCTTCTTAAAAAATACTAGCTAAAATATCTTCATCTTACACTCATAAAGTGATGCAAGTTATGATGAAGGATATATTGTGTTCATTGTGGTGTATAGTTTCAAAACTAATATTTTCTTTTAAAATCCCTCAAGCCTTGTGGAAAGTAATGGTAAGCTACAAGTTCCAAGAAATGAATGTTTAATCTCCACACAAAAGAAATGAATTTCACTTATTGTCATCAATATTATCACCCATTACCTAAAATGGTCCTACTTCTCGATCTTCATTTTATGTAAATATGTTAACTAGTTTATGAACCATTAGTGAAGATGATTCTTCACTTGAATATTCTTTAGTGTGTTCTTGAAAGATAAGATCAAGAAGCCTTTTTTCTTCCATAATTTGATACATATACCTTATCAACTAGGATTAAAAAAATCAGCAAGAGGTGATAAGATCTTCCATTGCAAGCTTGACTTGTTCTATCTCATTCCCAAAAGAGTTGCCAAAAATTTTTAGCATTTGGACATACTTTTCAAGACAACTAAAACAAGAAATATGATAGAAATATTTTTCAAACTATATGAGGAAACTCTTTGAGACCTAACTAAACCTGGATCAAGCTTATTTATAATATTCACAAGTACATGCACACTGTGCAATATCTCGATAAGTATTTTAGTTAGATGTGTATTAATAATCTACTATCATTTTTCCCAAATGCAAAAGCGTGCATTGTTAACAATCAAGTCTCACAAAGATATTTTGAAGTATTAAAGAGGGTTAATTGTCAAACTTGTAAATGAAGATACTGAATTTTCTATTGGTTAAAATAGAAAGTAATTTATTCTATTAAAACATAAATATATTTAACAAAAAAATAATGTTTAATGCTAGCTAAAGTAAAGACTAGTACATTAAAATCAATAAAAAATAAAAAAAAATTTGAAAATCAAGTGATTTCATAAAGTGAGCAACTAAATTACATTCCATGTCAAAATCTAGAAATATTAATCCCCTTACTGCTACCCCCCTCCCGACCGCCCCCACCACCCTAATGCAAAGCTTGAACATATATGGAAACTTGACATAGTGGAACAATAAAGATAGAGACACACAATAGATAAATTCGTGCGCGTGGTCCACCCTCTCGCTAGAAAAAGTTTACGACAACATATCTGGATATTTTTGTCTCGAAGCTTTGCAGAGTCGATGGTATAGCTTTTTTCAACTATCATTCTTGCATATATTTGTAAGCGAAATGATGATTATGATCTGGAAACAATGACCTCAATGGAAGAGAATTTCATGTTTGTCTCTTCCATTCTCTTCAATCTCTTCTTTTTACGAGAATACATAATACATGCGCTCCTCACACACGGTTGCACTAGAAAGATGATAGAGCACGTAGCATCAATCTGCAGGAGAGATGATCTTCCACGTTTGAACCAGACACTGCAAAGCAACGCAATGTGGAGGTGCAACTACTGGATCAGAAATTATGACCTTCTGAACAAGCTTCTAATCGCTGTAACCGGTGGCCATACTTCTACTTGGTTGGAAACTAAGGTAGAAAATGCTATATTGGTGGTAAAGAGTTTGTTAGATGGTGGAGCTCAGCTTGGATCAGTCTATTTTATACAATGTAAATTGACAGCTGTAGAACTAATAGTTCAAAAAGAAATGCTTTCCAGTGATCTTGACATACGCCTTGTTTCGCTTCCTACGCCCGTCGTGGAAGGCCTACATGGACGAGAAAGGTACGACCTCGTTCCCCTGGAGTCGAGGAACCTCATCTTTGAAATGGTGGAAAAACTTCAACACCCTTTTAACTCTTGGATGGAGGAGCAGTTCCACCAGCACACATCAACACCTCTTTGTATTGTCTATGATTTATTTATAAGGTGGGTTGTCGATATGGCCCAAAAATTTAACATTGCTAGTGTTTTGTTCAATACCTGTGGCACCTTCTCAATGAGTATGATGCATTCTATTTCCTGTTCGATATTGAAAAGTGGATTGGAGAAAGATGGGGAAGATAGTCTTGTGGTGAGCTTCAATTTTCTGTGTCCTCTCAGATTGTTTAAACATGAGGTATCCTCAATTTTCCTCAATCCAGACCTTTCAAACTCCATTTGGCTTTTTTCTTATTAGTGTTTCCAGGAGATTGGCAAAGGATCGGGAATGCTGATTAATATGTTCCACGAGATTGAGGTTTTCTATGTCCACCACTTGAAAAAATTGATGGCTAAATCAGTTTGGGTTGTAGGTCATGTGCATCAACAAAATTTATTTGATGAAGCTGGCAACGTTAACAAAAGAGTGAAAAATATGGTGGACATGAATGAAGAAGAGCTAGTCTGCTGGCTGGATTTGAAAAGTCCTCGCTCCGTTGTTTACATTTCGTTCGAAAACCACAATGCTTTGTCATAAGAGAAAGCACATGCCTTGGCCAGAGGTATGGAAGCCAACAAACAACCATTTGTTGGGGCTCTCAAAATGCACCCAAAAATGAAACCGACAACTTCAAAGCCAAAGACTGATCATATTAGCTGTAATTTTCCAGAGGGATTTCTCGGGTGAACAAAACTACTTGTAAATTTTTTTCTCAAGGAATGCGATGGAGGACAATAGTTGTTAAATAAACCAAATAAATATGAACTAGGTGGACAGACTCCTCTCCATTTTGCTTCTCAACGGGGTCACGCAAATACATGTTTGCTTCTTGAGCACGAAGCTGAAATAGATGTTCAAGATTGTTGGAAAAGGACACCTCTGCATGTGGCTTCATGGAATGGTTACGCAGATACATCTCATTTGCTTCTTGAGAAGGGACCGAGGCTAGATGTTCAAGATGACCAAAAATGGACACCTCTGCACTATGCAATTAGATAGCAAAAATTTACACTCGCACAGAGCAAAGATGCAGTTGTAAATGTCTTTATGAAACAACCACAAATTGATGATGTGCTTGATTCAAAAGACATGTCGAGAGTAAGCCCTTAGATACAATTTTTCCACCAAATAAATGAATGCATTTTTAATTCCTGCAACATTGCTACGGCGTACCCATTGCACACCAAAGTGCGATTACTAGTTTTATATAAATCATAAATAAGAAGATGAAGAGAAGTTACATGCGGTGGTGATAAAATATATGACTTTGTAAATTTTTTAAAATTATCAATCTACTTTTCCAAGAAACCTTTATTTACCTGAAATCGGCCTCCCAAAAACTCTTGTCATCGTGAAGAAATTATGTTGGTTGGCTGGAAAAGTGGAGATTTTATTCAACTGGTGTAGCAATATGATTGGATGAGGATTTAGCATTGGTCACACTGACGTATTCATTTGAGATACTCATTTGCAAAGTCAAAGTAATCAACTTCAAATAAGAAAGAAATACGGCCTAATTATTTCTTTTTAATTAAAAATTATCTTTTTAAAAGTTATCTTTTATTTTATCATAATTTTTTAATATAAGATAATATTTTGTTTATGTTTATGTTTATGATTGGTCTGAATTCAACTATCTCTTAAGGCCCCATTTGTTTGCGGGAATACGACCGGAATTAGCGGCGACACTTCCCATTTTTCTTCAAATCCATTGTTTGTTTTGCTTATTTGCAATTTGGGTTTTAAAGCCCAAAACCCGATTTAGGCCCAAAAATGGGCGGCAGCGTCTTCCCACCCGAGAGGTGGAATTCAAAATAAAAATCTGAATTTGTTAAAAATCACGTCAAATTTAATAAAACCATCGGGTCCGTGTCTTCCAGGATAAGGAATGGGGTTTCGCATCTTCCAATTCTTGCCTCCGCAACTGGCTCTACAACGGTCGACCGCTCCCACTCTGCAACATTCGGCTCCTGCTCTGCATTGTTCGACCACTCCCGCTCTGTATTGTTTGACCGCTCCCGCTCTGCAACGTTCGACCGCTCCTGCTCTGCAATGTTCGGCTCGAAAAAGGTAAGTAGAAAATATTTCCTTGCTAATATGCAATGCCCATTTCATTTCCTCATCTTTTTCATCAAGTTGTCGACTGGGTATAGTTGATTCGTTCTGTTTTATCACTGTACAAGGAAGATTTAGTGAAACCCTACCATCTGCTATTTATTTTTTTCTGAAACTGACGGTAGGGTTTTGTGATTGTTTATGTTTTGTAATTTTGTGTTGATGTATTTTGAAGGTTTTCATCGTAGAAGACTGGGTGAATATGTGTTGGGATAGTAATATTTTGTAATCTTGTGTTGGGGTATTTTTGAGATCTCCACTGTAGAGGACTCGGTGATGATGTGGTGGGTTACTGTCGATAGTTTCAACGTTTTAATAGCTTGAGCGAAAGTAATTACTGCAATAAATTGAATAAAATAATCGCAAAAAATTATGAAAAGTCTAAATTGCTATTGTTGCAAGAAATTTTCTCAGGAACAATCTGAGACTTGCATTCTCTGTATATATTTCAGACATATTGTTATACATTTGATGTCAACCCATTGTGCGTCCAGGATACATTATTTATCTATAGATTTAAGCCTTGTTCAAACTTAAATTGACAGATAACTGGAAGATTAATTTTATAACAAATCAAAGGGCAAAACAGTACAACTGTAGTAGTTAAGTAGTCAGATTGCATAGGTAATACAACAGATGAACAGAATGTAACCATCATCACAATCGGTTGGTTTGGTGAGTTGAAAATTAAGTGTTCTTGTTCAACATTCATTTTCTGCAAATCTTCTTAATCAAATTGTTCACAGATGAGTAGATTTCTAGAAATTTTCAAATCGATTTCACTCCTATAAAAGATAATTAATTAGGTCAGATGTGCTTGCACTTTCTTTCAATAGAATATGGGCATGGCAAATGGGTTTTCAAATGGTTACTTCTCAGAAACTTTATATTTCTACAGTCCATGAGAATGAAATTAGATTGGGTAGATAAATTCTCATGCTACTCAAAATTTTTAGTGGCATCTTTCAACAAATAATTAGGCTTGATTATGCTATTTCCTAGTAAAGTATTCTAGCAAACTCCTGTATTTTACAAAGTGACATCTCTCCATTGGGATTCTACATTTTTAAATTGGGATTACAAAAATGTGGGCCAAATAATAGATCGTGTAATCTAAAATGTGAATGCAAAATCTAATAGATTGTGAAAATATGATATCATTAAGATCTCCCATACTTCAATGTAAAAATCTAATAGATTGTAGAAATATCCTTGAGATCTCCCATATCCCAATCCCAAAAGATGAAAGATTTCATTGGATCATTAGTGAAAAGTTCCCATCTGACCTTCAAACATAAAGACTAATATGCCAACCAAATTTTTTGCACCGCGGTCCTTAAAATTTCTATCCAAGCTGATTTCTAGCCCCTGCAACATAATAGGGGCCAAAATCTCCCTGTCTGTCCTATCAAGTTCTATCAATACCCAAATCCCAAAAGAAAAAGAAAATTCATAGTTTTTTTTGGTTCTAATGTCACAATGTGGTCTTCAAACATGACAGATTTATATATGCCAAAAATTAAATTGATTTTTAGCCCCTCCAAAATAACAAGGTCCAAAACCACATAACTGAGTTTAAGAAATCCTTGGTAGTCCTTAAATGAAAACCTATCATACCCACATCCCAAAATACAGTGAAATTATTTCTAAGGTGTCATAGGTGGAATGTTCCCATCTGATCATCCAATGTGAAAGACTTATAGATGCCAACCAAGATTTTTGCACCATGGTCATTAAAATTTATGTCTTAACTGATTTCCAACTCCTCAACATAACAGGGACCAAATCACAGAACTCTATATTAACACTATTTCTCCATCATCTACTAACACTACTTTATCATGATGATGAGAACTCTATATTAACACTATTTATCCATCATCTACTAACACTACTTTATCACGATGATGGATCATAGTATAATCCTAAATATATTATTTCACCATGATGATAGATCATAATCTTAGATTATGATCTAAAATATTGATACAAAAACTATCATGCACTCACAATTGAATTTAGAAACAACCTTCAATTAATTGATTGATTATAAAAAAACTTGATACACTTCACACAACACAACTTAGGTTAAGAGATCCTTGCCAGTCCTCAGTCAAATCTATCATATACCTAGATCCCAAAAGATGAAAAAATTCTTGGGCTCATTGGTGCAATGTCCCCATATGAAATTCAAACATGAGAGACTTATATATGCCAACCAAAACTTTTGCATCATGGTCCTTAAAAATTCTCTGTCTGAACTGAGTTCTAGCCCTTGCAACATAACAGGGGCCAAATCCGCCTCCCACATCAGTGTTTGCTAAATTTAGCATCAGATTCACATACCCATCTCTCAACTTAACCAGAAAAAGCTTGGCAGCAAGCCATCTTAACTTCAACTTGGGCACCAATCTCAACCTCCAAAACTTTTTCTTCCTACTGCCAAACTTGGCAATCCTTATGCGCCTCCTGCTCCTGAATGATGAATCTAGCCTCTCATATTTTCTTCTCTGCATGAAACGCTTCAAAGATTCTACAAAACCCATGACAAACCAACAAGATCATAGCATATCTGCACAACACTTTAAGTATGTTGGTTGAGTAAATCACAGAGAGAATGTGTACCTGGCCACATTTTGGAATATTAAGGTCACGGGTAGCTCATGATATAAACAACAACTAGGTACTACATGAAATTGGAACACAGAAAGATAAGGCACAACATTTTAGGTATGAAGTGTGGTGGTTAAGTATATTTTAGAGAGGGTCTGTATTTGGCCCACATTTTTGTAATCCCAATTTAAAAATGTAGAATCCCAATTTAGAATATATCTGATTTAGCAACAAGAAGGGAGTGTACAGTGATTTGGCGTTAATGGTAGGGAGAAGGGAGTCCTTTTTCCATTGGGAGGAGGGAAAGCTAGAATAGGAGCTATTGCAAGTCTTAGAGAGGAAAAGGATGTTGCAGGCCTCCACTAAATCTTTATCAATAGGATAGTATGCTTGATAAAACAGTGTGCTTGATAATTTAATTGTATATTGTTTGGAAAGAATTAAAATATCAAGCATACTGTATGTTTAGTTTTCTCTAATCTAGTTTAGCTTAGCTTCTTCCTGAGTTTGTATGTTAAGTTTTCTCTGATCTAGTTTCCAATGACTCTCAATGAAAAATAAAAAATTTTAAATTGTCGACAAGATGTACTTTTAGGGAACACTCGGTTCATATTGGATATCTCCTTGCTGATATCGTTGTGCTTGTCCACATTTCAGGCCATTGATGGATCCTATTAAGAATATTGACGTTCTAGGATGGGTAGCTGTGGAGACCCAATATTCTCTTCTTCTCACAGCTCTTATTGCTTGTGTTGCCATAGCCAGAGTAGTGGTAGTTCGATAAGGTAGAGCACGTAAATGAAGAAGACAAGGAAATTCTTTTTATAGAATGGTTATTCATTCCAACGATGTGGATTGTCATGATCAGATTCGCATGAGTAGGGGAGCCTTCTTTTGTCTAGCTACTATCCTAAGGTTGAAAGGAACCTTGAGAGATAAGATACACTTGACGTTAGAAGAACAACTTGTGATGTTCCTCCACACCGTTGGCCACAATTTGAGGAACCGCAAGATTGCCCACAACTTTGGGCACTCAAGAGAGACAATCAACCGATACTTCCACAAGGTGTTGAGGGCTATCTTAGGACTCCACCAAGATTGCTTTCTACCACCTAGTCCAAACACTCCTCCTGAAATTAGTGGGAACGAACGTTTTGATCCATTCTTCAAGGTAGTTGTTGTGTTGTTACAACTTTCTTGTATGGATTTTTATCCTTATCATATTATTGCTTGACCGTAGAATTGATGATTGTATCATATTGTATAGGATTGTGTTGGAGCAATCGATGGAACCCATATACCAGTCATCGTCGATGTCGACATGCAGGGTAAATATCGTGATAGAAAAGGCAACCTGTCACAAAATGTTATGGGTGTGTGTTCCTTCAATCATAAGTTTCAGTACTGCCTTGCTGGTTGGGAAGGGTCTATTGTGGATAGTCGTGTTTTGGCTTCAGCACAGGAAGGGTAGATGGTGCAATACATTGAATGCCTTTATACCCATTTGAGCACAAGTTCATTGTAAGCTTTTTGGCTCACGTACGTACCCATTGAGATTGACTTGTAGCCTTTAATGATACGTTGACTAGAGTGGCCTAGAATCTACAAGTATTTACATGGTGCCAACAAACCAAGTTTTATAGAAAACATAGTGTGATCTATCGTGATAAATCTTTACCTAAATTAAATAGGTAGGCAGTCAAATTATGATTCATTTATCAAAGATACAAGAAAACAAATTTTTTGAATATCTTTTACTACATGGTTATTCGACTTGTACTTTTCATGTCAATGTTTCCCTCCTTTCTATTAAAAAAAAGCATGTTACAGATGAAATTAACTACTCAAATTTTGAAATTAAATTTTATGAAATTTAGAGTATATAATAATATCAAAATCTTATTTCTAAATTTGACTATGTATGTCCTTGGTTACAAATGTTTCTTATTAAATTTTGTGACATACCATCAGGACAGATAGTTTGATAAGAATTGATGACTATAGAACAAATAATTTGATCAGAAACCTTGACAATAAAAACATACATAATCAAATTCAGAATATTAAGATCATTAAATTTTGAAAGTTTAACGTAATAGATCAAAACTAGAAAATGAAATCTGGGCTTACAAATCAGGGATCTATTTTATTATAATATTATAACAATAATTAGTTTCTTTTCAAATTATGTTTTCTATAATTTCCTACTATTATTAACACTTCTCAAATTCTTGTTTTGTCAGGACATGTTCGTTGCAGGGATCGGCACAACTTCAGCAACAATCGAATGGACAATGGCAGAGCTTCTGAGAAATCCAGCACTAATGAAAAAAGCCCAAGCAGAGCGGGATAATGTTGTGGGTGTCGAGAGAAGAATGGAGGAGGCAGACATAGAAAGTCTTCCATATCTCCGAGCAGTAGTGAAAGAAGTGCTTAGATTACACCCTCTAGCCCCATTGATTTTTAGAAGAGCAGACATGTCTTGTGAGATTAGTGGGTTTTCTGTTCCAGAGAATATGCAAGTGCTTGTGAATACATGGGCCATTGGGAGAGATCCTAGTGCGTGGAAAGATCCCTTAAATTTTAACCCAGATAGGTTCTTGGAAGTCAGCATTGATTACAAAGGCCAGGATTTTGAATTGGTACCATTTGGAGCAGGAAGAAGGATATGCATTGGGCTTCCACTCGCACACAGACTGATTCATTTGGTGGTGGGATCATTTCTGCAAGCTTTCGCTTGGTCCATTCCCATGGACAATGACGAAGGTATTGATATGTCTGAGAGATTTGGGTTAACTCTACAAAAAGCTGTGCCACTTCTAGCCATTCCTACTCTAAGAGACGGTCTCAAGTTTTAGTGTTAAAAATTACAGAACTCGCTGGGCCACTTGTAGTCTTCAGAAGCAAGGTTTTTCTTTGATTATTTGAAAATATCTTAAAAATTAGATTATGATTATATATATCTATATGTATTTTTGTAATATTAGGTATAGTGTGTTGATTAAGTGATAATGGTGTTCTGTCCACAAAATTCAAATTTCTATTGGATCATTGCTATTGCAAGATTGATCTTTATTGATCCAATGTGATTGTGAATAAAACTTTTACCTAACATATTTAAATAAAAAGAAACTATATCATGTTTTTGCAATCTATAGTAAATATTACAAATTGTGTTAGAGCATTTTTTAATGATGTTTCGATCAAACTATAAGTTCAAGAAACAACCTAAAAAGTCGTAAAGTAGTATAAATATCTTAAATACATCGATTTAAAAGACCAAGAGGTTGTTTAAAATATTTGTAAAATAATTGAAGGCACTAACTTGGTTTGGCCAATTTAGGTAGACTCTCCACAATTAGCAAAAAAATGAAAGGTGATTTTTTATTTTAGAATATTAAGAACGCTTGAAGTTAGTGACTCATGTGAAATTGGAAAGATTCTCTAGTGAGGTTAAATTGAAAGTTATTCAATGTTAGATAAATCTCTACAATGACTGACAAATAAAGAAAAAATTCAGAACACAACAAAGATATTTGATTTTGGTGGCTTATCCCAATTTAGTGTCAAAGATAAAGAGAAAAATAATAGTATATTAAATAAATATGCTACCACTAGTGACATTTTCTATTTAAAGAAGGCTCTTCGTAATGAGAGACAAACTAAAATGAATAATGTTTATTTAATATTAGAGACTCATCCCAATTTAATGACACTCTATAATAAGGGCATATTGAAGAGAAACTTTAAAATATAAAAAATACATTATGATGGTCACTCAAACTTAGATTTCACTCATTCCTGTTTTCACCGCTTCAAGTTTCTATGGAATCGGCATACTATATTTTTATAAAAAAAACTCAATATGACACTTAAATTTATTATAAACCATCAAAATTTACTATAAACAATATAAAATTTTATTTAATACTATAAATATATATTTTTGATTAAGTAAAACAAGTTTTACAGGGTTCTTGAAACCCACAACAAAATAAAATGTAGGAAATACGAGTTTAGAGCTAGTCTAAAGCATCAAAAACAGAGGAGCAGGCCACATAAAGGTTGACAAACAAGCTACCACAAAAAAGAGTAGACAAAACAAAGCAAAAAAGAGACAAGCATCAATTGTTGGGGTCAAGAAAGGCTCCTGAGCATTGCGGCAAAATTGCATTCGAGGACCTCCATCTTCTCTGCTGCCTCTTTTACCTTTTGAATGTCTTGGGGTCCTTAGTAGCCATCATCATCCCTATTTTTCTTTTTTCTTGCTCTAGTTCTCTTGTCTAGACCTTCACTAGGCTTCTTCTTTTCTTCCTCCATGGTCCTCTATTCTTCCCTATTGTCCATATTATCTTCCATTTTGTTAATGATCAGCTTGATATGCTCGTTGGACGCTTTGAGAATGTTATAGTTTTTCTCTGCAATGTCCTTAAGGGTGTCCTCAATACTTTTCATTTTTGCTTCCAGGTGATCAAACCCTCGACTCCAAACTTTGCTTACGCTAGCTATGTGGCTTTATGGTCCTTTTCGGCTATGCTCTGTATTTTATCTTTGAGATCTTCAATTTTATGGAAGAGCCATTTAAAGGACATGTACTGGTCCAGCATGCTATTCTTAGCAGTGTTTAGGAGATTCATCTCCATTTCCCTGGCCTTGTCATTGAGGACCACCAAATCAGGGTCAACTAACTCCTCCTTATGGATTCTCCCATCGGTCTCCTCTAGGATTTTGGGGTTCACGGCCTCCCTTATGATTCCCATCCATAATGTGTTCACATTGAAGTTTCACCATACCTTTTTCCCTTTACTAGAATCCTGACTTTGATACTCCCCCCTGGATTTTTCTTCTAAGGTCTCTTGTAGATTGGGTGACAGGGTAGAGGGATTACCTTAGTCATCATTGGGGTCCTAAGAATTAGGAACTTGAGCTTCATTTTTGGCTCCAGACGGGGACTGAGGAGGGGGGGAGTTTTCATTGCTGATTATGAGATCAATAGAGAGATGGCCTGAGCAATCCCCCTTATTGTTGAGATTTTCCCCTTTTCCTTCTTCTTACTAGCCTCCCCTTTGGAGTTTCCCTCCTCATCATTTGTGTTCATTTCTTCATCAAGGTCATTATACTCCTCGTCCGAGAGTATCTCCTTTCTATTCTTCTTTTTCAAAGATTTTTCAATTTTGACCGAGCTTAAAGGTCTCTTTTTTTATGAAGACCCCTGTTTCAAATTTTTGATCTCTTCTTCCTCATAATCCTCAGAGTGCATATCCTCACTATTACCATTTGAGGGAATGTAGTCCGACCCATAATCTTCACTATTATCTTTTTTATCCGTTATTTCCTTACCTAGAATTTAAAGTCTTTGAAGAAATCATAAATTAATAGTAACAGGCCCTCATGCAAAGAAGGGTTAGCAATGTTCTTCTCTCTAAAGCCATTTATATTCTCATTTATGGAGGAATAGACATAAAACAAGATAGATACCTTTTTTCCGTGCCTAAAGTGGTTCAACAAGAAAAAAAGGTAGGTCCTGATTCTATCGAACCTGGTATCCAGAGTGATGTATGAGATTAGGCCCTTGAGAACATATTTCCACAACATTTTCATACCTATAGGCTGGTAATAGGTACCTGACTTGACTATAGCCTTCTTAGCCTCCTCGTCTCTCACAAAGTCATTGACAGCATTATCTAAAATTTTATGGTCCCTGTAAAATTTTTTACCAACTATAGGGATACCAGTAACCATAGAAATCACCTCTTCAGTGAGAGTGAATGTCTTTCCCTCAATCTCTGCAATGCCTTCATTCCAGCTTTTGATGAAAATGTTGGTGACTGCCTTCTTGCTGCCATGAAGCCTATCAATGAAGGTGGTGATTTCCCCTTTTTGTAGGGCACTCCAAATTTTTGTGTGTTTCTTCCACTGATACTGTCATTCTCAAGCTCCCTTATGTGTCTTTCTCCAACCATGGTTCTAGTCCAGAATTGGGCTTCTCTCTGGTAAGGATGAACCCTTTTTCTTTCGGTCTTTCTTGCAACCGTAGTTCTTGGCTCTCTTGTTTTTTGCCTTTGAGCTTGAATGTTGTTCTTGCGAATGAATACCCAGAAAGAATGCAGAGGGGACGCATAGTAATTAGCTTTTCTATCCCTCCAATACTTGTCATTAATGTAATGGCTCCTTTGAAAATCTCCATTATCTTTCATAATTATCTTTTATGTTTCCCTTAGTTCTTTGGAGTCTGTCCCCTTCAAGTAAATCCTTCACTTCACTTGGAAGATCTCCACCTTGATGCCACCTCATCTTAACTTCTTTTTTTACTGCTAGGTTAGCGAACCAGTCAATGACACTGTTGGCTTCCCTATACACATGGGAAATGTGGACCACTTCAAATTTTTTAAGAATAGCCTACATTTCTTTGATCATATTGGAAATGGACCATGACGGGGATTGAATGAGATTTAAGCTTTTGATGATATTCATAGAGTCACCTCAAGCCAGAGTTTTTTGACCCCTATGTCATGGGCAAGTTTGGTGACATGGAGGGCCGCACTCGCTTCCGCAAAGTGATTAGTTTGAGTTCCAAGGCATGAGATGACCACCGCTAAACCAAAACCAAAGTTGTTCTTGATGATTCCTCCATTGCCTGCTTGACCAAGGTTCCCTTTGGCAGCACCGTCAAAGTTGGCTTTGGACCAGCCAACTGGTGGGCATCTCCAGATGTAGTTCTATCTTTTCTCTTGAGCCGCGTCCTTGACCTTTCTTGCAAAAATATTAGAGCCACCATAGTGATAGAAATTTTCCTTAATAGCAAAGTCATTTTTTCAAAGATTATTTTGGGAGGAGAGGAACAATCATGGAAGATTTGATTATTGTGTTCTTTCTAGACTCCTGAGCAAAAGTGAGGGATGATCCAGGAACAAAAAATTCTAAAGTCCAATCTAAAGCTGGTGAAAGCCCATTGAGAGAAGAGGTCTTGGAAAGATAGGGGAAAACACAAGGATAAGTCCAGAGTAGAAAGGAGGTTCCAGATATTACTTGCAAAGGAGCAATGAAGGAACAAGTGATCCACTGATTCCAATTGACTTCTGCATAGCACACACCTGTTGGGTATCTGATATCCTCTCTTGATGAGGTTATGGACCGTGAGGATACAGTTCTAAAGCAGAAGGCAGAAGAAAACATTAATTTTGGGAATAAGACCAGGAACCCAGGCTTTCGCCCAAAGTGGTTTGGCTTCTTGAGTTTGAGACATCTATGAGGAATAAGCTGAAGCAAGAGTGTAGTTTCCATCTGAAGAGTCTTCTTAAATGAGCATGACCTGAGCATTGGTAAGAGAGACCACATGGAGATCTTTCATCAAAGGGGCCAGGTCCTGAGATATCCGGTAGAGGTCCACCCAATTGTCTTCCATTCTATAGTTGCTGGCTTGGGAACCACAAGTTTAGATACAGTCTTCCCTCCAAATATTGAAATTCTCAATTTCTCTCAAGCATCCCATTTGAAGCCAGTTGTCATTCCAGAAGTTTATGGACTAACCATTCCCAATTTTCCATTTCGCCTTGGATTTAGCCAAATCCTTAGCATTTAGAAGACCATTCAATATTACTAATCCTTTTAGATGATCCATCTCTTCAAAAAAGAGCTTCATAGAGTTGTTTGTGAGGTATTTTTCTTCAATTATGTCCTGCCTGTAATGCCCCTCCAACCCTAACAAGTCCTAGTTATGTTCTCTAAAAATTAGAAAGTGTTCTATGTGATTTTGTAACAAAATAATCCTTCTTGAGATTGTTGCTTCCTAGTTACTATAACTTCATATTTTAATATTGCATAGGTATGTTCCTATATATCTTCTTGTGTGTCTATGATAGTTTAGGACATTAATGCTAAAAGGGTCACCTAATAGACTTATATGATTCTATATGAGATCCTTAGTATTAATATTTAATATTTTCTTAGGTTAATTAATTATAATCACTTAAAGGGGTTAGGTGTATTACTTACTCTAATGATGTTACTTGTTATACTCAAGATTATACATGATTTCTATATTGAGGATTGTATGAATTGTTTATCTTGATTTGGTAATAGGACATCATGAGTACATGCCTGATGGTTAAACTAGGTTGTGAAAATCAATAGATGACTTACATTTACATGATTATGTTATGACACATTATTGTTATACAAAATGGAATAATATTTGTTCTAAAACTAACCATACTAGTATATTTATGCTTTCTTGATATTACTGTTTGGTGTGAGTGTAGGATGAGGGGAGGCAGGTGTAGTTACTCCTACAGGGGGTCCACATGATGTCTCACTCTCCCTCCTTATTTTCCACTGTTTGATGATATATATATACACACATGTCTATGCATCCTGGTTGGTGATGCAAGATGTAGGTACCAGGCATTGTCTCCACCTGGCTACACATGTCTGAGCGTGCCTTAAAAATCCTTGAACTATTGTTGTGTGGAGATATTACCAAGATTACTCTCAAGGTTACCCGTGGACTTAGTTTTTTGTTTAGGAGGTTACCCTAGCTGGGGAATTTGAATGCAGTATGTGATGTGGTCCTGTGAATTATGATTTGATGTTGTTCTGAGATTTTTGTTGTGAGATAGAATTGCCCTTATTCATATATATATTATTTATTTTATATTTATGTTATAATTGATTGTATGTTATATAGGTATGTGTATATGTGGGTGCACACACATATACCCATGCTTATATAAATAATAATATTTGTATGTTTTTTTTAATTAAATGGTATGTTCTTTATTATAATTAAATAAAGTGTATTTAATGAAGTGTATTAAATAAAGAGTGAAATAATAGTAATAATAAAAAGAAATAATTAATAAAAGCTCTTGTAGTAAAACTGGCTAACTAGGAGGGAGTTGAACTCGAGACCTCCTAGAAGTTAGGCTAGTTGGTTTCCAATTATGCTATGTGTTTTATTTGAGAGCATTATGTTTATTATAATTTTTTTAGGGTTTTTAGAAGGGTATTTTAATTAAAATAATTAAAAGCTTTATTAAGTGTTTACGGGGAGTTTTCCTCAACCAACCATGGAAGTTGGAGAATTTTATTATCGTAAAGAAACTCCTCCAACCACATAGTTGGGGGATAAATTAGTTCCCAAGAGGAGTTTTGGAGGAGGAAAAGTTTGGGAAAATTTGGGGATTTTTGGTAAGATTGAATCTGGAAGTCAATTTTTGGGTTTTGTATCTCTGTGTGTGTACTTCATAAAAATTATGTGAGAGAATTGGAGATTTGTTTGTATAAGGTGGAAGGATTTTTTTCTAGAGGGAAGACTATTCAGGAGACTACATCTCAAGCTTGGAGGATATGCAGTGGGTGCTCCAACCATTGTGAGGTTTCTCCGTAGGACTCCAGGTAGGATCTGGATCCGAAAAAGTTACCTCCTTCCTCCATAAGTGTGTGTGTGAAATTATTGATGTGTTTTTTTATATTAATATGATGATAGGATGATATAGATTATATCTAGATGTTTAAAAATGATACAACCAAGAAGATGCATTGTGTGTTGTTATTAAATGGATTTCCCAAATTGCTTCCTGTGAGTTCATAAAAGTTTATGATTCTATATTTTGATGTGTTTATCTACTTTTTTATGGTTTAGGAAGAATTAGGGAGATTTAGGGAAGGATTAGGGTGGTTTAGGAAGAAGTACAGTGAGTTTTCCTTCCATGGTTTTTTTAGATTTATGTTTTGTATTTTTAGTTTTGATTACTTGTATTTAATTATGAGTGTAAAGGTGTGTTGAGGAGGTGTATTGGATGTGGTACTGAGGTACTTGAAATAGGTATTCCTCAAGGAACCTTCCCCAAGCACTCTCCACACCTTAAACTCTTGTTTCGGAGCAATTCTGGTCGAGTTTTTGACTGTCCTTGTATGAGTAAAGAACCCTGATCTTGTTTACTCATACGAGTCAAGATGAAGGCTTGTATGGGCCTATGAGGATACTCATATGGTCCTATGAGAATACTTGTATGGGCTATATGGGGTCCTAGGGTTTCTATTTTGCCATTTTTTAGATTTCAGATTGGTCTTGTGGCTTCTGCAATTGTTCCTTGTGACTGGACTGTAATTTTTATCACCTGTGTATGTCCATGAATTGTTTTTGGTGTTTTATGAGGTCATTAATGATATTTGAGTACTTGCCTTGTACTTGTGATATTTTTTTATGAGGTCAGGACCCGTTCCGGTGGCAGGATTTATACAAATATAACATTTAAGTATAAGTATGATACATTTAATTTCTTATACTTTAAGTTATATTTGTATAAATACATTCTAGGATGTTTGAGATAGGTTTCAGCTTCATAGGAATTAAGATGAAAATTCTAGATTTTTGAGTTCTCCGAAAATTTTAAACTTAGCCAAATTTCAGGCACATGAGGTTTCCATAGATGGAATGTTGTGTTAATTCTTGTGGAAGATTGTATCCCCTATGTACATTAATTACTTTATTTTTTTGAGGTTTTATGCTATTTTTATGATGTTTTGTACTTGGCATATACTTGAGCTTAGTTTATGAGGCTAGGACTCATCTCGGTGGCCTGTGTGCACAGGAGGGTTCCATAGACCTATGAATAAGCCGTGGAAAGTTGTATTTATGAATGTGGAAAGTTCTATGATATGGTTTAAGGTGTCTTTTGATGGATACTCTTCCAATGGTTCCTATTATGTAAATGACTAAGGTTAGGACTCACTCTAAGGGCTTGAGTGTGCAGGGGAGTGTCCTAAACCTATGAATCAGGACATGGAAGTTTTATTTTGTGTATTTGGCTTGTGATGGGATAATGGAATAGGAACCCTAAGTGACTACCTCACCATAGGTTTTGGAACCCTAAAGTGGTTGCTAGATGATCCTATGGGTGGGTTTGTAAAAAGTGATAACCTTAAAAATTAACCTGGGAAGGGGGGATTCAAAATATAATGAAAGAAAATATAATAAAGGCCACACAGACCTGATTGGAGTACTAGGACTAGGGATAACTACCAAGATGGATCCCTATTCATAAAGGGGGGACCAGGGTTACATGGTTGCTAGGAAGGATCCCAATATACAGGTTGTGTGATGAAACTCACTTAGGTGGTCTCCTAGAACCTTAACCTTGGTGTTATAGTATGATGATATTTATGTGCTTTATTATTGTTCTTTTGAGTCTTGGATTTATTAATGGTATTTGAGACTTAGATTTCCTTAAGGTCTTGAGAGTACCTTGGTTCTATCTCCTAGCATGTGGGGTGGAACTTTACTAGTTTCACATGGTTGCGTGGAAAATCTCTTTCGAGGTATTGTTCATGGTTCATGTCATGGCTTGGATTCTGAGTTGTTCGGTGGTGAAGTTCTATTAATGTATCATGTATCTCTATCTTTTGTAATGAAGATGTAAAGATGTATTGTAAACCTTGGACAACTTGTTGAATTTATCTCTCTGTATGCCTTCAAGCCATGTGTAGTAACTGTAACTATAGTTACATTTGTAAATGGAAATTGTAAGTTCAAGTAGTTATGTATGTGGGAAGGATAGTATTAAATAATCTCAAAATGAATTAAATATTGGTTAATCAGTTATGGATTATAATTAAGTAACTTTCCTACCTTATCTCTCTTATCAAATTTAAAGTGACTTTGAAAGTAATGGTTTTATGCAAACCTTTGTAATGCAAGTACTTATGGATGTAAACTTCTTTTGATATGTGAAAAGATATGATAATGGTTGATGGGTATCTCCAGGTAAAAATAATAAGGGAAAGGAAAACATGTATGTTATTGAAAGTAGTATTAAAGATTTAATTATTTCCTAGTGTTCTTAAATGTATCAATGTGTATGATGTAAGGTTAATAAACTAGGTTTTAATCTCAATTCTTAACTGGATATATACAAGGTTATAGATGATAATTTGTGATAGTTAAAATTTTGGAAAAAATTATTCATTAGATGGTTTATGTTGGTTAGAAATATATGGTTAAGTACTTTATGATCTTTCTATTATTATCTTGAAATGAAAATAGAAAGTAAGGACTTTTAATGGAAAGATAATTTATATATGCAATTGAGTTGTGCATAGATAAGGTTATGGAGTAAACAAATAGGAAAGGATAAATATACTTAGTGGATAAGATAAATAATGTGTGCTTGTTTCACTTCTAAAATTAAATGATGTGTTAGTTTGGTAAAGAACATGAATTCAATTAATTCATTAAGGCAATTGGTTTTGATGTAGAATGCAAGCAATGTCTCGATGTAAAGTGAAGTTGAAATGGAAATAGAATTTGTTAGGTTAAGTAATAAAAGGAAATGCTTGATAATGGTAAATGAATTCATTAAGGGAACCTTAAGGAATGTACTTGTGAATGGTAATGATGATATGTTAGAATGTTAAAAAAAAAATTGTCAATTTTAATTTTAGGTCATAGACCTGATTCCTTATGGGTTCCCTGGCAGGGACGTTACACCACCATTCCCCTATGTTGTTAAAGATTCTCCATATCTATTTTTCTTGAAGAACTTTGTTGAACGATCTAATGCTCATTATTCTGAGGCCTCCAGCCTTCTTCGGGTGACAGACTTTCTCCCAACATATGAGGGGAATACGCTTATGTTCTTCTGATCACGACCAAAGGGATCTTCTTTGAATACTTTCCATAGCTTCAATAGCTTTAGTAGGAATAGTGAACAGACTTAAAGCGTAGGTAGGGAGATTTTGTAGAGTAGATTTGACCAATTGCATCTTTCTAGCCTGACTAAGGGTAATCCCTTTCCAGCCTACAAGCTTCCTGTTGAATCTATCTATTAGTTTGTTCCAGAAGGCTTCCGAAGGCTTAACACCTAAGGGGAGGCCCAAATAATAAGATGGAATAGAGTTGAGGCCACAACCTAATATGTTGGCTATTTTCCTTTGTCTTCCCTCCTGGGTGTTGATAAAGAAGATGGATCTTTTATTCCAATTTATGGACTGACCTGTGGCTCTGGTGTAAGTGTTGAGAAGGTCCTTCACCATCTTGTCTTCTCCTATAGAAGCCTTGCCACCAAGGATAGTATCATCCATGAACTGCTAGTGAGAGAAGACATTGTTCCCAGATGAAGGATTAATTCCTTTCAAAGACCCCTCCCTCCTAGAAGTTGTAATAGGTCTACCAAGGCATTCAACTAGAATGATAAAGAGGATAGGAGACAAGGGATCCCCTTGCCTCAGGCCCCTTGTGGGTTTGAAGAAGGTCGACGGAGATCCATTGATCAGGATACCCAGACAAGGAGTAGATATTATTTGCTGAATGATCTTGCAAGAGTTAGAATTAAATCCAAAGGCTTCAAGAACTCTGAGGAGGAACTGCCAGTCAACCCTGTCATAGGCCTTAGAAAGGTCAAGCTTGAGAAGAAAACCTTCCCTATTTCTAGCAACTAAGGAGTGAATACTATAAATATATGTTATTTTATAATATATATTTCTATTTTATTTATAATCTATTTATATTAATTTAGAATCTTTTTAAAATAAAGTATATGAAATTTAGAAATTTACTTTAACAATTTAAAATACTAGTATGCAATATATATATTTTTATATTACTTAATATTTATTTATATGAATTTTTTTTCTTTTTCTAATTTTATATTCTTTTTATCACACAAAGTTTCTATATTATTAATTTATACTCATTTTCTAATGTTAAAATAGTTATATCTATATTAAAATTTCATATACTAATAATTTTTATTTCTTATTAATGTACAATTTTAAATGATTTAATTTCAATTATATGTAATAATACATGTTATATTGAAAAAAAATTAAATTTAGATGATTTTATTAAATTATTTGTAAAATAATTTTTTTTTACTTGCTATTTAAGTTTTCTATTTGTATTACTATTGTTGTTCTTTTAAACTAAATAAATAAATAAATAAAATAACTGACATCTCTTAATTAGAGAGGAATGAAGTGAAAAATTTCAATGTATGTTATTCAACTACACTTTCTTTTAATTACTTTTTTTTTACTCTCTTGATACTATTATTTTTTAATGTCCTTCAAAGTTCTTAATGCCACTCATAATTGTTGTAAGACCTTCTTGATGGAGGATGTTGTAACTCCCTTTAATATCAATTCAATAACTGCTATTATTTAAATATATTTATATTTAGATATGTTATACCAATCTAATAATATCAAAATATTTAGATTTAAATAATTCAATAATATCAATTCAAGTATTACTTTGATACAAATTTTTCTCCTAGTGAGTTTTCTTATTTTCTTTAGATATGAGAGATTGCATTATAATTGTATATGGTATATTGGAGTAAATACTATTTTACTAGTTTACTCTTTATTTAAGTGTACTTAGGTCAACACATTTATTAGGTAGATAGATATTATTAAGTCTCATTTGAACTCTAACTCATTGTAGAAGATATTGATGATTTTTGTGAGGAATGAGTTGGAGTCTAAATAGGACTCAATAATATTCATTTACCTAATAAATATGTTGACCTAAATAAACTTAAATAAAGAATAAACTGGTAAAATAGTATTTACTCCAACAATATTAAACTTAAAATATGATATTTATTTAAAATTATACTTATATTTTTTATAAAGCCACTTCCTACTTTATTTATATATTAAACTAATCAAATTAATCTAAGACATGATAGATTCCACATACTATTTTACTAAAATATTTTTTCTATAATTTAATTCTTATATGGTATGGGTTTTTATATATTGGAAAATGCTAAACAAAATATTTCTACTTTAACTTTGATATGGCAAGACTTCAAGCAGTTTCAATTCGATACAAAAAAATACTTTTCGGTATTCACAAAAGTTTTTGATAAAAGCAGCAGCAAAAAAGGTTGCTGACCCATAGAACAAAGAGGTTGGCTATGTAATTAACAGAAAGTTAACCACCATAGCAAGAAGTATTAAAGCAAGAGAGTCTGGCACAATCAAAAACAAAAAAGCAGCAAAAAGTAAACCTCCACATACGCAGAGTATCACACATCTACGGAAAAGTTTTGAAAATGTTCAACTTAAACCCAACCAGGTGCCACACAGGGCTAAAAACCAAATTTAGAGTTTTGATCATACGTAAGGAAACAAAATCTAACCAAAAAAGAGGCAAGGAAACAACAACAATCTCCATCCTCCCATTCACAAGCAGCCACAGATCTATTTTCCATCCCATAAGTGCTTTGACAGTAGAAGGTCAACCCACTCTTCATTCAGGAAGTTGAAGAGCTCTCGGTTACTTTTAATAGCTTCCTTGTCCTCCAAGGCCTTCTCATTGAGGAGGCAAAGAGAAGTGGTGGATGCATGCATCAACTTAAGCATGAATTTACTGATATCCGTCAGACGCTTGTTGGTAGCTTCTAGATCCCGGGTGAGTTTAGACACTGTATTCTTCATGGAGGTGAACTAGTACTTAATTCTCCCCATCAAGCCACTACTAGTGTGCCCTTTATCCTCAATGGGGTCTTTCTCCTTCATCTCCTCCTCAACCACATTGGTTTGGGTGCCCTCATCAGGCTTAATTTCCACCTGTTTAGTGTCATTATCTGGGTCCTCTTTTCTAGGAGAGGCCACAAAAGCATCCTCTTGGGAAGAAACTTCCTCCCTTCTCATGAGCTCTCTGATATCTCTTTTCCCTTTCTCTTTGGCAAGGCGAGAGGAGCGGTGGGTAGAGGTGAGATGGGGCTTAGCGGTCTAGGGATAGTCCAAATTAATGACAATCTTTTTATGCTTCTTGGGAGGGGGCTGAGAGCTAACACCCAGGTGAAGGGAATGCTTCTAAGAGCTGGGGGTGGGTTGGGTGCTAGAGGATTTAGGGCTTGAAGCAAGGGTCACACCACCTTTAGACTTAGTGGTAGTAGGGAAGCCCTAGTTAAGGGAAATCAAAGATGACAAGGGTTGGTGAGAGGTGTGAGAAACCTGCGGAGGTGGAGTGGGGCAGAGGGCACGATGGAAATTGTATAAGTAGGGGATAAGGCCCTGATGGAGATAGATGGGGTTTTTACCAAGGGAAATGGCTTCACTCACAGTCTTCACGTTATCTTCCAATGAATGCAAAAGGTAAAAAGGAAAGGAAATTAATAGCTTCTAATGAAAATGGTTCAGAAATGGGAGATGATAGTTATAAAATGTACCAAACCAGCCCTCTAGAGTGAAATATTTCATCACGAGCTTGCACATCTTCGGTCAGAACTCTAGGAGCTCAGTGACAGTATAGCCACCATTTAGCGGAGAAGGTATAGTATCATTCTTGAAGAATTGCACAAATTCTGACTTCTCTTGTGCTTTAGCAATTTTTTTCCACTTCCTACCAATGGTCGACATTCCCATTGCCTGGCCAATAACCTCTCCATTGACCTGGAAGGTGATGTCGTTAATGGTGACCTGCCTATCATTCCAAGGTTTGGAAACTTATTTGGAGAGCATTTCATCATGGCCTTCAAGGCATTCCATGAAAGGCATGATACCTCCATCCTTGTAAAAGTACATAACCATGGGATCCAAGGAGAATTCCTCCTCAATCCTGTCTGGCTCAATTTTTTTCCTATCCCCACCCATTTTCTTCCCCCTGAGCCACCTTTAGAAAAAACCAAAAACCAAAGGAAGACCAGAGGAAAGATCTCTCGCACCAGACTCGGCTCTCTGAAAAATCACACAGAAAAGGTTGGGAATGCCAAAAAGAAATCCAAACAAGGGATTTGAAGTCGTTTCAAGTTGCAGAGAGTGATTAAGGCTTTGATTTTCTTTGGGTTTGTAAAGCCTTATCGTAAATTCCACTAGGGTTAAAATGTGATAAGTACATGATAACCTATAATTATCATAATAATTATCATCAGAAAAATCTGCTACATATCTCTTGACAACCTCTAAAGATTTATTGCGCAGAGGCCATTTAAAATAATGATAATCATTTAAAGGAAGACTCATGCCCATATGCCACATTAAACCCCTTTTGTACTTTAAGTTGTGCCCATAGTGAGCCATGTGGCAAGTAAAAGAGGTTGTGATAGGGGTCACAAAAATGTGCTGGCACTCGGCCCCACCACAAGGCATCCCACTCAAGCTTTCCTTTTTAAACTTCATGAGATTCAAATTTAGTTTCTCTCATTTCCCCCCTAAGTAGGTCTTGAGTATTCTGGAGTAGCTAACTAACAGCTCTCCAACACCGAAGCCTGTCCAGTTGTAGATTGGTAGTAGCCATGGCGTTAGCAACTGTGTTTCCTTCCCTGTAGACGTGCATGATTGTAACCCTGTGCATGTGATCCATAATGTCATAAATATCATGCAAAATGCTATCCACTTTCCAACCAGCATTACAGCTACCCCTGGAAGCATCAATTATGGTTTTGGAATCTCCTTCGATAGCAATGTTGGTGCAGCCTATGGACATGGAAAATCTCAATCCCCAAAGGATAGCCATACCCTCAGCCTGGTTGACTGTATGGTTGTGAAGGGGTCCAGCATAGGCCACCATTAAGCAACCCTTGTGATCATAGATGACACCACCACCATCTTGGAGCTGATTGCGAATGGAGCCATAAAAATTCAACTTGTGCCAAGTGGCATAGGAAGGAGTCCAGATAGTGGCATTTCGAGCTGCAATCTTGCTATTATCAAATTTGGAAAATCCATTATCCATTCCCCAGTTCATGGCACTTTTGTGGTCCCAAGTAGAAGGTGAGAGAGAATAGGTCTTCTAGTGGGTGACAAGTAAGCTTTCTTGAATTAATTTGAGCCCAAGTGGGAACACTATCATGCTATTTAGTTCAGTATCTTTGAAGATCATGCTATTACATTCCTTCCATAGGGACCATTAGAAAATTGGAAAGGCTTGATTCCACATGAGCTTAATGAAAGGGTGGTCAGAGGGACAAAGCCAATTATGGAAATAATCATGGATATCCTTATTAGGGACCCAGTAGATGCACATATGAGTTAAAATCTGCTATCACACCTCAGTAGCAAAATCACAGTGAATAAATAAGTGATTTATGCTCTCCTCCTCTTTTTTACATAAGCAAAATCTATTGGAAAGACTAAAGCCCCTCTTGGTGAGGTTGTCCAGAGTGATAATTTTACCATGTAGCACCATCCACTAGAAGAAATTAACCTTAGGGATAAGTTGTGGTTGCCACACTTTATTCCAATAGGTAGTGTTGGCAATTTCCGTGGTGAGCTGATTGTAAGAAGATTTGACCGTGAAGCCACCATGTTGGGTATGACACCATAGGAGTCTATCAAGCCTATCAAACAAGGGAATGTGGATAGAATGGATTAAGGTATTGAGGTTAGTAGCCATATTAAGGAGATTCGGTCTATCCCTCAGGAAAGGGATAATATCGATCCATCTGCCATTTGAAATGAAGTTGGAAACCGGACTGCCAACCCCATGGATAATAATGTTTATTAATTGGGAGAAATTATTGGAGACAAGAATACCATCAGGTAACCATGGGTCCTCCCAAAACCTGATGTCCCTATTATTTCCCAATTGCCATCAGGTCCCTTTCTCTAGAATACTTTTATTTCTAAGGATATTGTTCTAGATTTTAGAACCTCTCAAATGCCCCTATTCCATGAAGAGCTTACAGAAGTGACCCCCATCAAGGTATTTAGCCTCCATAATTTTGCATGAGTCAGTAGAACCCAAGACCAAGTTCCAAGACAACTCGGATAGCAGGGCCCTATTGAGATTGTTAATTCTTCTTAGCTCTAGGCCACCCAAGTGTTTAGGGAGGCAAAATTTTTCCCACTTGACCAAAGGGAGCCTTCTCTTTTCCTCAAACCCCGACCAGAGGAAGGTGCATTGAATCTTTTCCAACTTGTCATCCATGACACCAGAAATTTTGAATATAGAAGGGAAATAGATAGGAATACCTTGAAGAGAAGTAGCAAGGAGTTGAAGCTTACCAGCACTGCTAAGTAGTTTACCATTCCATCTAGCCAACTTCCTTTGGGTTCACTCAAGGATGGAGTTCCAAAATGTATTCTTCACATCTTTGACCATAAGAGGGAGACCAAGGTAAGTCACAGGGAGAAAATCAGCCTGGCAGCCAAGAATTCTTAAAATCTTTGTTTGAAGCATCAGTTCAGTGTTGAAGAAGAATATTTGGCTTTTATGATAGTTAATGTTTTGACCCGACGCAGTATCATATCTATCAAGAATAAGTTTCCACACCCTAGCTTCTAGAACCGAGGAGGTTTCAAAGAAGAATGTGTCATCCACAAACTATTATAGGACTTCAAGAGGAAGGCTGGAAGTGGGTTTGATACCCTCAATTTCTCTAGAATGTGTCAGGTGTATCATGTTATGACCCAAGACCTTAGCTAGAAGGATAAAGAGATAGGGTGATAGAGGGTCCCCTTCGCGAAGACCCTTAGTAGGAGAAAATTTAGTACCTGGTTTTCCGTTGAGTAGCACAGAGAATTTGACAATTTCACTACAGGCTTTGATCAAGGTTATGAAGTCTTGAGAAAAACCAAAAGAGGCAAGGACCTTATAGAGGAAGGTCCAATTAACTTTATCATAGGCTTTATAAATGTCAAGCTTGAGTGCCATACCAACAACCTTGTTGTGATAGATAGAGTTTAGGATTTCATGAGTTGTGATGGTTGCGTCCAAGATTTTTCTACTAGGGACAAAACCTTTCTGATTGGAATTTATGACTTTACTAAGTAGAGGTTTGATTTTGCTAACCATAATCTTAGAGAAGATTTTGTATAGGGTATTACAAAGACTAATGGGTCTGAACTCCTCCATTTTTCTAGGCTCAACACACTTGGGCACAAGGAAAATAAAGGTGTCATGGAGCTGTTTGAGAATTTTCTTAGTTCTGAAGAAGTTCCTAGCCACCTGAGTCACATCATATCCAACAATATCCTAGAATTCTTGAAAAAAGGCCAGGGGGAAGCCATCAGGGCCAAGGACTTTGAAAGATTTCATAGAGAACATAGCCTTGCAGACTTATTCATCAGTAACTTTGGAGAGTAGGGAGTTGGTGTCAGTGTCAGTGATCACCTTCGATAAAATAGAGATAAGCTGATTTTGGAGGATTTTAGAATTCCCTGTATTTACTTCAGAAAAAGAGTTAATGAAGTAGTCCATAGCTAAATTCTCCAGAAGAGTAGGGTCAGAGATCTCATCCCTTTATTATCAGTAAGAGTGTTGATGGTGTTACATCTCTTGTTCTTGCAAGTAGATTGATGGAAGAAAGTAGTCTTCTGATCACCCTCTTTGAGCCACAACACTTTGGACCTCTGTTTCAAGAAGACTTTCTCATTAGCAAGAGTAGCCTTCCAATTTTTTTTTGGTCTCTTCCTGCTCATTGAGTAAGTCAGTCGATAAGTTGCCAGTAGCCATCTTCCCTTGTAGGGTTTCCAATTTCTCAGCCAGGGCTTTTTTCTTATGGAAGACGTCCCCAAAAGTAGTTTTGCTCCACCATTTAAAAGCTCCCCTGACAATTTCTAGTTTAGAGGCCACTCTAAACATGGTTGTACCCTTTATCGGGGTAGTCCACCATTGTTGGATCCTGTCCCTAAAGTTGGGGTGTGAAGTGCACATGATTTCATATCTGAAGGGAGCAGGGTAGGGATGCTTCCTATCCATCCACTTGAGCAGAAGAGGGTTGTGATCTGAGGTGGTTCTGGGGATGGCAGAAAGAGATCACAAAGGGCCCATATCCCAAGAAGAAGAGTTTAGGACTCTATCCAACCATACCTGAATAAGGTGATTTCCCTTCCTATTGTTCATCCAGGTAAAGGGATTACCTTTGAGATCCACATCATGGAGGCCATTTACACTGACAAAGCGGGAAAGGTCCCCCATGCTTTCAGTGAAATCAATAATGCCTCCACACTTTTCAGAGGGTATAGAGGGGAGTTGAAGTCCCCTTCCACCAAAAAATTTGAGTCTTGTAGGGGGAGAAAAGAGGATGAAAGCTCCTCCCAGACCTCCTTTCTACCCTAGCGATAATTAGGGGCGTAAATATTAAAACAGTGCTAGGTAGCCACCGGGGAAGTGAAGGAAACTACCAGATGATGGTGGGAAAAGATGAGGGCATCCCCTTTGACTTTAGATAGGTTCTAGAGAGTAGCAATTCCTCTAGAAGCCCCACTAGCCTTAGAATAAAAGAACATGGCCCCATGCCATAGCCATCCCACAAGAGAATCAAAATTACCATAGGACATTTTAACTTCTTGTATAAGGAGAGAATATCAACACTATAATCAATAATGTACTACTTAACAACAAGTTGTTTTTGGGGATTATTTAGGCCCCAAATGTTCCAGGAGAAGACAATCATTTCTTACCTTTGTGTGTGAGGTCGAGGGTTTGCTGCCTCACAACAACAATATCCTTTGTTGTGCTCCTTTGTCTTATGATCCTGTCAGATGGTCATCTTGTTTTTGTGTCCACTCTAACATCAAATTTTTTTTTCCTTGTCTTCTTGTGTTGGGTTTTCCATTCTCTGTCTTCACTGTTCAAAGTCTTAGTTGAGCTTACCAGGGTACTGCAGGCTACCAGTTGAGGGCTGGTGTTAGAGGTATTAAGAACCACTTCCATCACTAGGGCACTCACCAACTCCAAAGGTCGCGTCTCAAGCAACAATCATGTACTGCTCATGGGCATCTGGTCATCTTGGACAAAGTGTTTAGTCTTTGTTTCACTATGAGGAGAGCAAGCTCCTTCCTCATTGGAAGCCCCACCCACTGGTATTTCTCCATCTTCTAGCTAAGTACTCAAGGAGAGAACCCCCAGCAAGGGAGGGTTTTCCTCAGTTACATGGGTCACCAGAGCAGCAACATTTGTGGTCTTTGGGGGTGAAGAAGCCATGTGCTCTTGATTTTTGGCTCTAGAAGCTTAGGTTCCTTACAGTCCTTCCTAGTGTGCCCTTTTGTATTACAATCTTGACAAAAGAGGGTAGTATTCTCATAGACTATGGCCTGAGACCATTTCCCCATTTTGGATTTGAGGATAGAAAAATTAGGGAGTGTCTTGTTAATGGGGACATTAACACAGAAACAAGAAAAGACTAAAAGGTATTGACAAAAATTACTCAATGACTTCTTCCTTCATTTAATTCGAGTTCACAATAGCCAAGATTTCTCCTTGTTGGGTGAAAAACTACAGCAACATTAAATTCACAACAACATAACAACTTTCATTCACTATCAATGTCACATCCATACTGAAGATTTTTTTAGAGAAAGCATAAAAAGTTAACAAAATTTTGTCGACTCTTAAAAATGTGATAAGCTTCAATAATGCCACACATTTTGTCAATTGTTGCAATACCTACTCCTTACCTCATTGTTACAAAATGCTTGAGTGCTTTCTTTGTTCACACTTATAAAAAATGCTCAATGCTTTTATGTTTTGGAAAGGATTTGTGTGTTTGGTAGTGTTAAAAACTAATAATATCATCTCAGATTTTATTATTATATTATCCATAATTTTAATCAGTGTAAAGGAAAATCAATTTTTGAGAAATTATATAATTTTTTAAAGCTATTTATTATTATATTATATTGTTAAGTATACAAATATTTTATTGAAAAATGTTAAATTTCTAAATAATTTTGTAAAGTGATTAAATTGTTTTTAGTTTCTTCCATATATTATATTTGTAATGTAAAATATGTTTAGGTGTGAAAAAGTCAATATAAAATACATTAAAGAAAATTAAACAACATAATTTTTGTTTATATTTGATTTCTTATAAAGTAAATATTTAATAGAATAATATTAATTGTTTACAGTTGATTTTTACAAAGAATCAATGTTCGAAAAATAAGAGTAATGATAGATAAATTATCTAACAAATATTTTTAATTTAAATTCTATTTGTATATAATATATGTAAATTGTTATATGATAATAAATCTATTTCACCTAATAAGTAATATTTTGAAAATTTAAAAGTATAAGTTTAGAAAATTGTCACATTTATGGTATAAAAATAAAAAGTAATTATTAAATTTTTTTATGGTGTTAGATTTAAATAGTAATATAGATAAAATAAGATCAAACTTAATTTTGTATACTTTTGAGTTTGACCTATGGTAGTTTCACAGTAAGTAAAAAATAACAAAGGAAGCTTGTGAGAAATTATATTAGTCAATAAATAGAATATTATATCACTCCAATATTGTGTCTTTGAATTTTGTCTATGGACAATGTTTCTCTTTTTATTAACTAATTGAAAACGTTTGGGGCAATGATTATGAAAGAAGATGTTACATGAAACTCCTTAAGGTATTCTAGAATTCTGCTCAATATTGTTATTACTTAAAAGTAAGTGAAGTAGGTGAGAATTATATAGGAGCAACTAAAAGTACTCGATAACAAGTGCCACTTAATGGGAGTACTTTCTTTTTAGTTTAGAAATTAATCGTCATTATAATATTAAATATAATTATTGAAAAAATAGTATATTGTGTACTTACCATATCTTAATTGTTTAATTTTAATATTTCAAATTTTACAATCTAACATTAAAATTAAAAAAAATATATTTGAATATTTTTTTAATAAACTGGATATTAGTAGTGGATGAATGAAATTTGTCCTAGAGGAGCCTATTTATTTTAGCCAAAATAAGCACATAAATTAAATAATATGCATCTATCTAAATATCTATACAAGTTTAAAGCTCTTGTTTTTATAAAAAAATATTAGATGGTGTGTGAATAAAAATAACTAAAAATAATATATATGAATAAAATGATAATAAAGATTTGAAATTTCAACATTAAAAAAATGCAAACTAAATGAAGAAAAAAATTGAAATTTAGGTGTTCTTCTACATTTAGAATAAAACATGTTTTTGCAAAAGGTGAGTCCAACACAGTGGGTTGATAATATCTCAAGTTACATTTGATATACTTTCTTTGTAATGATATCTAAGGTATCATTTACCATACTTGGTTTATAATATTGTCATGTTATAGTGTGGTTGTATTATAACACAAGTATATTTTTTGTGTATGTAAATAATTAAGGATAGTTGACAAATTGGGAATGTTTTTGTAGTTCCTCAAGGTTCATAGATCCCACTTCTTAATTCTTCTAACATTAGTTCGAGATGTAGAGAATCCTCCAGGTTGAGGGCTAAAGAATAGAGAGACGGGAAGGATTTAGGAGTGGATACAAAGAAACATAAGGAAAGAAATAAAATTAAAGGAGGTAATATTTCACTTGAACCTTTAACACATAGTCCCCACAATCAAGGACCCTTCATGAAGAATTTTTTGACAGATACTCCAGTAAATAGGTAGATAGAGTCTCCAATCTCTCCTAGGCTTCGGGCAGTTTATGAACTCTTTGGTTGTGTGAAAAATAAATATTTTGATAATAAGACTAATATACTTTCATTTTTTGGAAGACTTCTTGAAGAAGACTATGTCAAGGAGGAAGAGAGATTGAATATTGGTATAATAGAAGACAGTCCTTTTTTTAATGATACAATGGAGGAGCAGTCTTGGGATCATCCCACTAAAAGAAAACCCTTACATATCCCTCCTTGTCTTCCATCCATTAATAATTTTAATAACTTAAGCCTCCATAAATCTTCATCAAAGGGTTCTCTTTTGGATTGTGGGAGGGGTCAAAAGAAAAGGTAAAGGCAGAAAATCTCTTACAAATTTAAGAATTGAATATGGGCAGGAATATGAACAAACTAAAATTACAACATACTTACAAGTAGGGAAGGAGAAGTTACTTACCAAGTCACATTGAAAATCCTATCATGGAATGTTAGGCGTCTAAATGCCCCTAGCAAGTAGCGAGTGGTTAAATGTTGCATTTTATCTTCCAAAGTGGAGGTAGTTCTCTTAGAGGAAACAAAAATGAGTTGGGAACAATTATCCAATTTCACCAAATCGTTGGGAGATTGGAATGTGGCAGGGATTGAGGCTATTGGTTCTTTAGAAGGTATGGCTATTATTTGGAATCCAAGACATTGATCTTACTCACATAAGGAGAGAAGTTCACAATGGTTAGGGGGAAAAATTGAAAGTTTATCATCCAATCTGAACTTCTATATTGTAAATGTATATGGTCCAATCCTCAAGAGAAAGAAATTGGTAGTCTAGAAGGAGCTTACCAAATGCTTTATAGAATGCCCGGAAGGTAATTTTGTGGTGGGAGGAGATTTTAATGCCATGATTCATGCATCAGAAAAATTGGGAGGCTCTCTCTATGGATCCCAATCCCAAAATGATTTCAAGGATTGGTTACAATCGGAGAATCTTATGGAGATAAAGCTTGAGAATGGTTCATTTACTTGGTCAAATAGAAGATTAGGACACAATAAAATCTCAAAAAAATTGGATAGATTCTTATTCATAGGAGATCTAACAATCTTTCCATTTATCTTTAAAGCATCCATCTCCCCAATGTTAGGTTCAAATCACTATCCCATTCAGTTGTATATTCTAGGGGAAGATAAGCCTTCACTCTTTCCATTTAAATTTGAGAACTTATGGCTTAAGGATGAAAATTTTGTTAACCTGGTTTCTGATTGGTGGTTAGAATGAAGAGTGAAGGGCTCAAAATTGTTTTTTTTGTGTCTAAACTTAAATATATCAAACAAAATTTGCTCATTGGGAATAGAACTCATTTTAAGAACATTTTCTCCTCGAAATTAGAGATTGAGAAAATGCTTAAGGACTTTAATGAAACCATCATGTAATTAGGGATGAGCGAGGACCTTTATGACTTAGGAAAAGTTCTACTAAGAGATCTAGAGGATATCTTAGCTAAGGAAGAAATTTTCTAGAAATAAAAATCTAGGGAATCTTGGTTGGAAGCAAGGGATAAAAATACCAAGTTCTTTCACTCTAGCACCAAACAACGCATGAGTGTGAATAGGATTCATCAAATTTTTAACTCTAAGGGAGTCCTTCAAGATTAGAAAAATATTCAGATTGAAATAGTTAAATTTTATTCCAATTTGTTGAATCATTTAGAGAGTTCCCATCTAATGGCTCAAGCTAATTTGTTGGCTAACATTCCTAAGATCATAGCTGATGAAGATATTCAAAAGCTGGCAAATAAATTCACCAAAAGTGAAATTCTACAAACTCTTTCACACATGGCTCTAGACAAAGCTCCAGGGCTAGATGGTTTCCCTGCCAAATTCTTTTTACATTGCTGGAACATATTGTGGAAGGAGCTTACAAAGGCATTGGAGGAAGCCCATTCTTTAGGTAGATTTCTATTTGAAATTAATAACATGTTTATTGGTTTAATTTATAATAAGGAACAAGATAATTGCATGGGTGGATTCAGATTGATAGCTTTATGTAATATGATTTATAAATTTCTCTCCAAAACTTTAGCAAATAGATTAAAACTAGTCTTATTTAAGATTATTGGGGAGGGGCAAATTGGCTCCATACCAAGTAGATCAATTTTTGGATGGCATCATCATAGCTTAGGAAGCTATCCACTCCATTCAATGTAATAAAAATCCAAGCATGATTATTAAATTAGACATTAAAAAGTCTTATGATAAGGTTAATTGGAGGTTTCTTTCAAAATGCATGGATAACTTTGGCTTCTCCAAAGCTTGGATTAGTCTTATCTTTTATTGTATTTCTACTCTAAAATTCTCCATTCTTGTCAATGGTTCTCCCCAAGTTTTTTTGGAAGGTTCCAATGGAATTAGACAAGGACACCCTTTATCCCCTTTCTTATTCATCATCATGGAAGAATCTTTGGCCTGTAGACTAATCAGTCTTCAAAATTAGGATATAATTAAGGGTGTGGAAATTACCTCTATTGTCAGGGTAGTAACCCATCAACAATTTACTGATGACATTCTTCTCTTTGGGAAAGGCATCATTAGGGAGGCATTACAGATTAAGAATGTTCTTGATAATTATGCACTAGCTTCAAGACAAGTGGCCAACAAAGATAAATGCTTGATCTTCTTTTTTCATACAAAAAATAAAATACAATAGAAAATAGAAAAAGTTTTGACATTTAAAACTGGCTCTCTCCCATGTTCTTATCTGGGTATTCCAATTGACAAATCATTTCTCGAACATCTTCAATTTGGAAACCCATTAGTGAAAGAATGGATAGAAGGATGGACTCATGGAAATCTAAATGGTTATTTTGGGGTAGCAGAGTTGTGATGATCAAAGCTACACTAGCAACAATCCCTATCTATCTAATGTCTTGCATTGCCTTACCCATGGGGTGTTACATGGACATTGTTAAGAAATTTATAAAATTATTTTGGCAGGGTACACACACTAAGAGAGAATTTACACTCATTTTGTGTGATAAGATTTGTAGACCAGTGGAGGAAGGGGGTATAGGCATTAAGAATCAACTTTGGAAAAATCAAGCCCTTGGTGAAAAACTTTATTAGAAAATCCTCAAGGATCAAAATTTCAAATGGGTTAGAATCATCAAGGGCAAGTACCTTCACACCAATAATGAGTTAAAGGTAGTTCAAAGTAAGGATATCCCTAGAGGATCTAGAATTTGAAATTTCATTGTTAAGTCAAGAGACACTGTGGATAGCAATATTAATTGGAACATTAAGGATGGAAGAAAAGCTCAGTTTTGGGAAGATTCTTGGGGTGGCTTATCTAGTATTAATCACTTGATGGGACCAAATAGAATTAGCCAAATATGTACTGATAGGTGGGGTCTTTTGGTTAAGGATTACATAACCCCTGCTCCATCATATTTGACAGATAGATCTTGGCAGTGGAAAATTTTCTCAAAACTTAATCTAGATCGGCTGGAGCTAGACCAATTGAGAAAGCTTCTTAAAGATAGATTCTTTCTAATCAAACAAGAAAAGGATGAGATAATTTAGAATGGTGCAAAATCTATTCTTTGCAATGTGAAGGATGACTAGAGGATTATATCAGGAGTTTCTTCTCATAAACACTTTGAATTTCAATTACAATTATGTTGGAATAAAGTCTACCTTCCAAAACCAGGACTATTCTCTTGGGTAGCAATTCAGGGCAGAATTTTAAATACTAACTGGTTTTTGAAGAAGGGTTATTGTGATCCTTCAAGGTGCTCTCTTTTTTATAATAGAAAAGAAGATACTAATCATTTTTTGTTAGCATGTCCATTTGCTAATGAGTGTTGGAAATGGTTATGTGCCAAATTAGGCTAGTCATCTGGTCTCCCAAGTGATATCATATATCTCTTTACATCTTGGCATGTGCTTTCTGGGGAAATCCTATGTGGAAATTTATGGATTATTTCTCCATCTATCTTATTTTGGGAACTATGGAAGGAAATAAATAGAAGGATTTTTCAAGGAAAATCTATCGATAAAACTCCAGTTATTAACAAAATAGAAGTTGTCATTGTAGAAGTAATGAATTCTCGTATTCAAGCTCAATATTCCCAACATAAGTTTTATACCAACTGGGATGATAAGATGTTAAAGAGTTGGTTCGGCCTTAAAACCCCCACTACGTTAAGAATAGTACTGAAAGAAAATGTAGTTCTAAGAGCTACTTATGTTTGGTTGACTCCAACTCTGAGTTGGTTCAAATTAATTTTGATGGGGCCTCCAAAGGTAATCCAAGCCCATCTAGTGTTGGATGCATTATTCACTCTTGTGATGACAAGGTATTAGCTAAATTGGCAAGACCTTTGGAGATAGGTACTAATAATATGGAAGAAGTCTAAGCTCTTCTTTTTGGTATGTCAATGGCTTTCAAATTGGGCTTGAATAAATTGGAGATTGAAGGGGATTCAATGATCACTCTAAATGTTGGGTATGTGTAGGATCATGGTATTACAAAAAGTGGCGATGTGAAAAAGAAGTCCTGATTGATAGACTCTTTGAAAATCAACTATAACTTTCAAACAATATAACATTTTTGAAATCTAAAATATACATCACATTTTATGCTTCACCTAATACAATAATACTAAACAATTCTTTCAATTTGATGAAGTTTAGACTAAGTTAAGGTGGTCAGACACGAGAGTTTTTATATTTAGGAAACTTTGTAGCAGAAAAATCATAATTAATTATTTTCTTAGAAAAAAAAAACAAAAAATTATACATCACATCTTGACATGAGTCTACTACTTTTATCTAGAATTTATAAAAATATATTATCATTTTATTTTGTTTAATGTGGTTAGACATACACCTACTTTTTATATTTCTTGTCCTGATTGATAGACTTATTGAAAAATAGCTCTAACTTTCAAACCGTATAACATTTTTGAAATCCAAAACATGTGTCACATTCTATGATTTTCCTACTACAAGAAAAATTTAAAAAAAAATCAATTTGATAAAGTTTAGACTGAGTTAACGTGGTCAGACATGAGATTTTTTGTATTCTAAAAAATTTGTAAAAGAAAAATCATAATTAATTATTTACTTGGAAAAAATTACAAAAAATATGTGTCACATCCGGACATGAGTCTACTACTTATATTTAATATCTTGTAAAAAGCATTTATCATTTAACTTTGTTTAAGGCGGTCAGACATACACCTACTTCTTATTTTTTCTTGAAATTTTCATACTACTACATAGAAATTTGAAATTTTCAACATATAGAATAATTATTTTTCAAACAAGGCCTAGTATCTTAGAAACTAAATTCAATTTTCTACAGATTCTCTTCTTACATATTTTTGATATAATATTTATAACTTGTTGAAATTTTTATGTCATTTTCCTAAACCTGATTTTCTGAATTTTCATTGCCACTTAAGGGCCTAGTTTGGCATACCATGATCCTGCACATACCCTATTGTAAGGTCAAGTTCCACACCTAATTGGTGCCTCCAAGCCACTTTGGATGTTATTTTAAAAAATTTAACAAAATTTGAATCTATAACAATCAATCACATATTCCACGAAGGGAATTCCTTGGCAAATGAGTTGGTAAATATAACAGCTGGTGGAGTATGTGTGAAAATCATTCAAGATGAGGAGGTAGATGCTCCTTCAACTTGAGATATCTTGTATGCAATTTTTTGTTGGAAGTGTTTGGTGTAGTTGGCTCAAGTCCATCATGTCACTTGGTTAATTGGGTCAGTTGTCTTCTTCATCACGGTATTAGTAGTTCTAGGGATTTGACAGATTTCGACTCATTGTAAAGTTGGTCAATTTATTTTCTCTTTTTGGGAGTTCATGAGTAAATCCTCATGGCTTCCTCTCTGTACTATAAAAGTGGAGGTGATGGGATGGATGTCCTCTGTCAAATGCGATATGTATGTTATGTCAAATCTTTCAAAATCTATCTCTTTCTTGGAGATCCCTCCATGGATATTTTCCTCTTGTAATTTTTGGAAGGTTTCTATTTTTAACAGCTACATTTTGGGATATCTTATAACCATCACTTTCCTGGCTAGAAATATTTTGAAGAGGTGACAGGTTGAGGATGGCCATGTTGATTGTATTGGAGTACTTGTAGTCTTTCTCTAAATGAGTGATCAGAGATTTTAAGGGAATTGAAGCTTCCTCTCTCCTTTCTTTGAAGCTGATATTCAAATCCTTTTGCTGTGAGTTTCTCTATAAAACTACTCTCATGGATTCTTTGATCAAGCTATGTGCAGATATAGAGAAAATTTCTTTTCATCATCCTATCAATTCTTCCAAATTGCAGGAAATCTACAAATTCCATCAACACTTGGTTTTATACGTAGTTAGGGAAGTCTTGGGTACTAATTTTTTGTTCACAAACCATAGGTATAGAGTGAACATAGATATTTTTGCCAGCTTCTTGGCCAGTATCTTGGTGATAGGGGCTCATAAGAATTTGGCAGAGGATATATGTAGGCATCTCTTCATGAATAACTTTCTTCTAGGCCTCCATGAAACCATTGCCAATGTAGACTCTGATTTAACTACTTCCTTTCCATGGGAGCTAGCTATTGTTATGACTGTTGGTTCAACTTTCCCTATTTTTGGCTCTAGCACAAGGCATAATTTTTATGGTGGTCCTCCTAGGAGGTTTTTCATCTTATGGGGTTGGGAATGGGAGACTCAATCCTTAATAATATCTATGAAGAGTAGAGGAATCAAATTCCTCACTTGATTCCTCGGTATTGAAGGAGGACTGGATGAGCCTTATGGAGATGGCTTGGATGAGGACCTAGACTGGGTTTTCCAGTACAGGTACAATGAGAAATTAGATGGGCTTGTGAGTAAGGACTCGTCGGATATAGAGGAATATGAAGCTGATGGTGCCAAGGATGAGGATGATGAGGTTGAGGCTTTAGCTGTTGATGAAGATGAAGATGAAGATGAAGAGGAGGAGGGTGTGGTTGATGAGGAAGCTCTAGGTGATTTGAAAGAGGGTGATGTTGACCAAGAGAACTCCACTAGGTCTCATTCTTATGAGCATGATGGGGAAGGATCCTCCACTTCGAGTAGCAGCTTGAAGAATTACTCTACTTTTATATCAGATTAGTATCAGATGTCAAGCTTGGTTAAGGTTTTTTTTTTTTTGGTTATTTCGATTTAGTCTCTTAGTTTCAATTAGTTCCTCTTTGGTTTTTGGTTTTAATGGGTGTTTTTGAGTAGTATCACTCAGCTTTTGGACATGGTTACTCTTATTGTTGCAGGCTTTCTTTTCTACTTGCATTTTTTGAACAATATATATTTTATCTTTTAATTAGTATACTCCTTCGGCTATAGCCCCTTATCGATAAAAATAAATAAAAATAAAACTCAATATGCTATTCTATCTTGTCAACTACATTTTTCTCTAAGCAAAAATATGTTTTTTTTAAATAATTTTCAGAAATTGGTTGACAAATATATCACCTAGGTCCTATTCAATAAATTTCACATTTATGTAAAAAATGAATACAATACATGAAATATATTTTTCATATTCCTCTATTACAATGTAGATTTAATTTTTTGGTGAGAATGTATCCACATTATTTCAAAAATACCAATTAATTTCATATTAAATATTTAAATATTTCATGAAATTTTACATGTTTCCCCTCTTGATTTTATATTTTTTTTGTAATTGACAAGAAAGATAATCATATATATTAAATTATAGAATTTTATTTTTAAAAGAGAGCTGCATATGCATACAATATTTGTTCTTCAATTGCTAAAAGTGACTCTAAAAGATATAATAACCATGTAATAGCATTTGGTATAATGTTGGAACATGATTATAAATTTATTTTTTTAATTAAAAAATCATAACTAGTGGAATATTGTAAAAAAAATCATTTATAATTTCACTTATTTGGAAGGGATATAATATTAATTTAATGTTGAAAATCCATTGTCAATATGTATTTATAAATATGATGAGATCTAAAGTGGAAATTGAAAATATGTTACTTATACCTAAAAATCATTTCCAAAAAAATGCAATAGGGATGAAAACTACTAAAAAATAGGTCCTATAACACCAAACCAATTTAACCAATCATAATTGAGATATGTAGTTTGTATAATATATGAAATTAATAATATCTCAAATTTAGAAATATTCCAATTATAAAAGAAAAATAGTTATCTTATGATTGATTGATTGGTGTAAAACAATTCACTAATTGTGCATGTGTCAATGCAATATACTCTCCTATGGCAAGTACAATAATCAAGAGAGGTTGTTTTAAAATATTAATAAAATAACTCACGGTGCTAGCATGGTTTGGCCAATTTAAGAATACTCTCCTCAACTATATAAGTTGAAGAGATAAAAATTTTAAAATTTCGATAACATTTTATGCTAATGCATTATTTGAATTTGGAAATATTCTCTATAATGAGGGAAACTAAAGAGAGAAATTTTAGTAGACGGAAGACATTGAATGTGAGTGACCTTTCCTACTTCAAAGAAAAATGGTAGGGGTGGATAGGGACAATGTGGGTGCATAGGGACACATGAAACACATTTGATATTGGTAACATATCCCAATTTAGACAGAATCTTTACAACTAGGGTAAGCTAATTACAAAAATATTAATATATTAAATAAATTTGTTACAATTAGTGACCTTTTCTATTTTAAGAAGACTCACCATAATGAAATTTGATACTAGTGACTTGAACCAATTCAATAACTCTCTCTATAATGAACTTTCTATAATGAGGGCATATTAAGGAGATGAAAATTAAAATATCAAAAACATTCAATGTCAATGACATGTCCTAATAGAGGGGACCATTCATAATGAGGAAAAATTGAAAAGTAGAAAGTTTTTTAATAGATACTTTCTCGTAATTAATATCATTGTATTTATGTTATCTTTATAATACTATTTTTATGAAGAGGTTTTTTTACTATGAACTAGGTATCTTTTTGCTAGTCCATGCCTACTATTCATCAGGGTGGATTGTAATCACCTACTTTTCCCCTTCTTACATCCTATTCATGGATTAGTTAGACCCTCAATTCATACTAGCTAATTCAGATTTCCTCAAATAGTACTTAGATTTTTCATGCAAAATTTTTAAATTATAGAGTTACAGAAATTTAAAAAATACCTTTCTCACTAATTAAGAGCTAGTGGAAGAAAAAACAAACCTTCTTGATAGAGGATAGAGTAATTCGCTTATTATACTCAATTAATAATTATTTTTCAATTTTTTATATATTTATATTAAATATAAATATATGATAATTCTTTTTTAAAAATTAGTCATTTTTCTTTGTAAAGCCTCTTTCTACTTTATTTCTATACGAAGCCAATCTAATTTTTCTAAGACATGATATAATTCCACACACCATTTTTTTAAAATTGATAGTACATTTTTACTTTAATATAAATATATAGATATAATTCAATAAAAATAATTCTCTTAAAAGAACACACATATACTTTCTAGTTAACAAACATTTAGTAATCATGTGAAGAGTGGTGTAATAGAATTTTGATAAGAGAAGATAAGAAGTAATGTACATTTTATTTACTTCATTCTTACATCAAACGATTTTGAAAGTTTAATTTTATAATAAATTTTAGAATCTCTTATTCTTTTTTATATTATTACATTTTATTTTTTATAAAATACTAGTAAATGATTTTATCAAAATAATTTGTTCTATTAATTTATTTCTAATATCATATGACTTTTTCTGTGTATTAAAAAAATGTTGAGTTGTTTCCTTCTACCTTTAATTTTGATATGGAAAGAATTTTCTATATTGATAAAAATCTATTCTTTTTCTTTCATTTAATGTATTGACAAAGAAACACTGAATGTCTTATTCCTTCATTTGATTCATGTTCATAACAGTTAAGTCACTAGTACATTTTGCACCATTTTTTGACGCACTATTGGTCGAAGTTTCTACCCAACTTGGTCAAATAGTCGACCAATTGGTTCGTCACTATTATCTGCATCGAAATATCAACCCATTGCTGTAATCATAGAATAATCAATGGCAATATTGGTAAAAAATGAGGGCAATCTAGGCCGAAAATAACATTAGCAAGTGTTGGTATATTGGTCGATCTTTCGACCAATATAGATTAATATTGGTCAAAAAATTTGGTCGCTCCAACAAGGATGCCAAACTCGCGACGGTCATATTTCAACCACATTTTGTCGCACATTAAACCAAGATGCCAAACCCACGATGCCACATTTCCACACATATTGGTCAATTTTTAGACCAAACTAGGCCAAACTTTCGAAGGAAATATTTAGTGGCTCTGACCAGGATGCCAAACCCACGACGCCACATTTTGGCACAGAATGGTCAATTTTTATACCAAACTAGGCCAAAATTTTGACAACTGTGAGTCAAAATTTTGACAAAATACGGAGTGTTAAAAAAAAATTGAAGATAAATATCCAGACTAATCATTAATGACATCCTAATCGGTGATTAGTCTAGATACTTATCTTCAGGTGTCCACACTCATTATGCTTCTTGTTGCTAGCGGGTCCCTGCTCATTTTATTTTCTAGACTACTTTGGGCTCTAGCAATCCATCTGCTCTGCTCTACGTGAAACTATGGGTTTTTTCATTTTGTTTGAACTATTTGAGAGATAGGCTCTGACTAGTGATCTATGAATTGGTAGAGATTCCTCTTAGATGTCCACAACTCTTCAAATCTATTGGTGTGAAGCCCCCAAAGGGTATTTTTCTCTATGGGCCTCCCGGTTCTGGGAAAAATTTAATTGCTAAGGCAGTGGCTAATGAAACCGGTGCCTTCTTTTTCTATATCAATGGACCTGAGATCATGTCAAAGTTGGCTAGAGAAAGTGAAAGCAAACTCTAAAAGGCTTTTGAGGAGGCTGAGAAGAATTCCCCATCCATTATATTTATTGATGAGATATTACATAGATTTTTCAATGGGCTTGCAAGTATGCTATTAGAGAAAATATTGAGAAGGTGTGTTTCAATTGTGGTGGCTTTTGCAAACTAGATTTGGTTATGAATTTCTTAATGGTTTTTTTTTAACTGGTTTGTTAGAATTTTACATTTTTTGATTCAATTTTCCTCAACTTGTATCATATTATTTCAATTTGTCATGTTCTCTTTCCTTTGCACTTGTACAAGATAATATTGAATGTGAAAGAAAAAGAAGTGAGAACCGAGAGGCAATGGATGAGGATTGTAAGAATTTGCAAATAGAAAATATTGAACCAAGGATCTAGAGGTTGAAGAAAAGCACAAGAGAGAAAACATGAATGCAAAGATGGATTGAATAGATCCAATGAATTCAGCTTGATTGAATTGATGAATGAATCAATGTTGTTATGAAATGATTACATAATAGGCCTCCTTATATAGGAAAGGTGATATGAGAGAATGATAAGGAGCTGATAAGCTATCACCTATACTAGGTGTAATCACATGTCCACCAAATGTGGATCATCCTCCATTATGCAATAAAGTATGTGCAATAGATTAGGATGATAATGTGATAAGAGCACAAAAGGTGGATCTCACACACAATGAGGTATGTGAAGACAACTATCACACCAAAAGTGAAATTTCTCCTACACCATGTGCTTAATAGATGTGCACACTCCTAGGTGTCTCAATCACAAACTACTATGCAATAAATTATCCTAAGTAAGATTAATTAAAGTGTAATTAGGAATAATTAATTACACCAACACCCCCCTTAAGTGTAACTTAGAGGAATGCACTTAAACTCACAATGCAAGATGGGTCCCAGCAACTAGGCCATGCTAGGTACCCATGTACAAAATGCAATACATGAAATGCAAAACTCTCATAAAGTGGAGAAAGAGGGAAAACCTCATGGGAAAAACCCTCCCCCAAAAAGAGAGAAGAAAACAAGATGCATGCATGGATGGAGTGCTCAAGACCCCCCAAGAACTACATACATCATGTATATACAAAGAATTATCCCCCCATAAGAAGGATAGTTAGAGACATGATATCCCCCCCATAATGTAGAAGCTCCCATCTTGATGAAGAGTACCTGCAAACAATAGATCAACCAATGCTTACAAGAAACATGTCTCCCCTTAGGAGAAATAGTTACATAAAATGATGAAGAATCCAATCCTTATGAAAATGGAATGAGGAAGAAGATGAAGGTCTCCATGCATGAATCTCTAAAGATTGAGTAGGAATCTCCAAGCTCAAAGAATCTATCACTTCATGTGACAAATCAAGTGAAGAAGGAGAAGAATCAAGTACACCAATATCCAAAGAAGGTGAAGAAGTGTCCCCATCTATGATGAAACTGTCATCAAGGGAAAGAGAAACCCCCTCATGTATGTCTTCCAAATCTACATCATGAGAATCAACAAATGCTGAAGATGCATCCAAGTAGTCATCACACTCTGCAAGATCTGAAACACTATGATCATCCTGCTGAATAGTAGAGCCCATGTTTGAAGACACAGGAGGTGGAGGAGTAGGAAGATCAACACTTGTCTCAACAACAAAATGATTCAAGTGCCCAAGATTCTCCTCATGATTATCCCTTGGAAAAGGGATGGGTACATCATGAATATCATCATCATTATCAACAAAATTTGAAAAAGAATACAAGTGTGATGTATGATCAACAACTCCCATAGCTATGACATCTCTAGTCTCCATGTCCCTAATGTAGACAAAATTAGGAGTGAACTCAACAATTTTACCTTGTGCCCCATGTGTAATTTGGTAAATAGAAAGGAGATTAGTGGTCAAGGATGGTACACAAAGAACATCATTAAATGTCCCCTCTCCCATAGGAATAGAACCTTTCCCACAAACTCTCATGAATGTGTTGTTACCCATCAAAATATTAGGAGAATTACAAGGCTCAATAGAAGAAAACATATCCATAGAAGATGCCATATGATGTGATGCACCTAAATCAAGAAGCCATTTACCTTGCTCAGGATGTGTGGAAGCCACGAGTGCTTGTCCTTTACCTTTATCTTTGGATGATGATGGAGATGTAGAAGCTGTCGATTGTGTAGAAGAAGGAGCATACACTGATGAGGGAAACTTAAGGTTGTGTTTCTAAATAATGTGAGTTAGCTCATCAATCTTGTTTTGAAAACACTTATGCTCATCATGTCCTAACTTTTGACAATATGCACATTTATCTCTCTTTCTTCTAGATGATTCCTTTCTTGAAGAGGACTTGGATTCAGTACTTTTTGGTGAAGAAGATTCATTACCTTTGTCATGAGGCTTAGGATCCTTATTCTATTTCTTTCATTTTCCATTAGAAGCCTTTGATGTAGACTCACTTGCAATCAATGCTTGATGTGTGGAAGGCTTCAACTGACCCATGTGTGCTAACTTTTCTTGTTCCCTTGTGAGTTGCACTACAAATTCATCAAGAGAGGCAAATTTGTATGCACTACCAAGAGCATCCATAGTAGCATAGAATGTAGAAACAAAGATAGAATAATTAGGACCAAGCTTGGAAAGAATAGAAAAGATCAATTGTTCATCCCGTTTAACAATGCCACATGAAGAAAGCTCCAATCTAATAGTATTGAACTTAGAGAAAAAATCTTGAATATTGTCAAAATCACTAGGATTTAGACCTATGAGATCATTATCTAATTTGAATTTCCTCATCCTATCAGGTTGACCAAAGAGTCCTTCCAATGTGACCCAAGCATCATGAGGATTTGTGCAAGATGCAATATGAAAGAGCAAGTCACGAGAGATGGATGATCTAAGAGAGCCAAGTGCTTTATCCCTTCGATCAAACCATTTTTGCCTTTCTACAACACCTGTTTGAGGTTCTTGATCTTGCCCAAGAGTCATTCTATGCAATCCAAGACTCAACAAATGATCACTTAAAGATACTTTCCATTCATGGTAGTTATATGGAGTGAGGATTTTAACCTTTGAATTATCCATATTTCAACTAAATAATGATTGATAACTACTGATAACTTCTTCAAATGACTGATGCAAATCAAAAAAATGAAATCCAAGGATTAACCAAGTGCAAGTATAGCCCCAAAATTACCTATTTCTGAAAGTGATATTTCTACCCAAAATAACTCAAATCTGATTGTAGATCTAAAAACTAGACAAAAAATAATGCACTTTCAAAAAAAAATTCACCTCAAAATATTACCGTATGTGCCCAAACGAAGCCCTGGAAGTTGCATACATTAGGAACAGACAAGTATAGTCAACAAGATGTGTAATTTCTGACAAATCAGGCCACCAAAATGCAAAATCAACACCACCACTAGAAATTTGAAGAAATTCTACCCAATTTCAAAAAAAAATTGCACCCGATTTGGAGCCCGGATGACCAAGTTATGGTCCCTCAAAGTTGGACTGTCAAATTAAAAATGCATATGGTGAAGGCTGGGAAATCTCTAAACCTTGCTGACATCAGCATTTTAGGAGGTAAAATTTGATGGTCATATGGCCATCAAGAAAAACTAATTCTACCCTCCAGTGACGGCTAAATGGCCATCAAATTAAGGACACTGTGGTAATGACATAGGCAAAAAATGGCCCCTTCCGGCTGATGTGACTACTGAGTTGGCCAGCCGTATAGGTCCATACCATGTTGACATGGTAGTGAAGTGTCTAGGAAGGTGATGGGGTAGCTTATGCTACGTGGTAGGATGAAAATGGTCGAGGGTAGCCTGAGGTGGTGATCCGCAAGGATTTCTTCGGGCTGTCACATGGCGGTCTATAATGTGCTACGTGGCGGCCGGGCAGAGGTGTCCCACACTAATTGGGCACTACCATGTGGACTGCGCAGAGGAGGCTAGCAGATCTGGGACCAGTGGTGGGCCACTATCTTCAAAGCGGCGGAGGTGAGTGTGTGGGGGCTGTTTCACAGTGGAAGGGAGGCATTGCTCACATTTGAAAAGACCGCAGTGGTAGGATCACCACTGGAGAGTTGCACGGAGGCAGAGGAGATCAGGGCCACAGGGAGGCGTGAGGAGACTGAAGCCGGTGGAGCACCTAGGTGGAGTGCCTTGGAGGTGGCGGTGGATTTTGTGGGTTTAATCCCACATTCCTTGCGATGAGGGATTTTGAACCCTTTTAATATGTAAGCGCCCCACACTTAAAACAAATAAGAAAGCTGATAGAGCTGCTCTTTGTGTTCGATCATGGGCTTGAGCTTGGGGTACAGTACTCATTCCGGTTCACTGATGTCATGCTCTATGTGCCAATGACATGATGTTGACACACCAAAATGGGTTGTACCTCACCCAAAATTTTTGCAGAGAAATTTTTTTTGGAAAATGCAGAATTAAAAAAAATTAAAATTTTAATAAAATCGTACCAGGAGTGCAAATCAGGCCATACAGTCCAATTTGCAAAAAAAAATTTCTTCAAATTGGACTTTCATCAAATATGGGCGAGTTTATAGTTGATTTTAACCAAAACAACCTCCCGGATGCAATGGCGAGGTTAGATCTGCTCCAAGACACCTCTATCACACGCTGGTTGCCAAATTTGAGATTTGAACCTTCAAAGCTTGCATCAAGAGCTCTTCAAATCAGCTGATCTAAAACACTCCAATGGCTTTGATACCATGTAAGAATTTGCAAATAGAAAATATTGAACCAAGGATCCAGAGGTTGAAGAAAAGTACAAGAGAGAAAATATGAATGCAAAGATGGATTGAATAGATCCAATGAATTCAACTTGATTGAATTGATGAATGAATCAATGTTGTTATGAAATGATTACATAATAGGCCTCCTTATATAGGAAAGGTGATATGAGAGAATGATAAGGAGCTGATAAGCTATCACCTATGCTAGGTGTAATCACATGTCCACCAAATGTGGATCATCCTCCATTATGCAATAAAGTATGTGCAATGGATTAGCATGATAATGTGATAAGAGCACGAAAGGTGGATCTCACACACAACGAAGTATGTGAAGACAGCTATCACACCAAAAGTGGAATTTCTCCTACACCATGTGCTTAATAGACGTGCACACTCCTAGGTGTCTCAATCACAAACTACTATGCAATGCATTATCCTAAGTAAGATTAAGTAAAGTGTAATTAAGAATAATTAATTACACCAACAAGGATGATAGTGATGAGGTAGTTGAAATAAAGGCTGCTCATTTTGAGGAGTCAATGAAATATGCCCAAAGAAGTGTCAGTGATGTTGATAGTTAGAAGTATCAAGGTTTTGCACAAACACTACAACAATCTCGAGGCTTTGGTTTTGAATTTTGATTTCCTCATGCTTCTACTGGTGCTTTGGATGTATTTTCTATAGCAGATAATAAAGATGACGTTGACTTATACAGTTAGGAAACTTAGTACACAATTGTCATCTTAATGAAGTGACAAATGTGTCTGTTCTAGCAGGGACCTTTCAATGACAAATAGCTAATGCTATTCAATTTGGCTCGAGCTTTTTCTTGTATGAGTTTTATCTGTTCATATGTTTGAAACATTATTTAGTTTATCATCCCTTTAGCCAAGGACTTACTAACTTGTAAGTCTTTAGAGCAATATTAATTGTGTCAAGGAAATTTAGCTATGGAAACTTTTGCTCAAGTGGTAGATAATGCTATGAAAACCTTTCTTTTTAAAAAAAAAATCCTGCTGGAAAATCAATATTGCTCACAATCGGATTGCCAAAGTGGCCAAAGACTATGTTAGGCTGATAAAATATGGGGATTCTCTTTACCACTGCAAATCTTTGAAGGTTTCTGCACTTGGACGGATATGTACCATTGTTAAGAGAATTGGACCGAGTTTGGCTTACCTCAAACAGGTGAGGCAACATATGGTTATGTTCTTTTTTCTATATGTCTGGTTTTCACTCCCTGACATTCCTTGGGATATCTTGCAAGAGTTCTATAATTAATTGATGGTATATATTTTGGTGGGTGTCTTGTATGGGCCTATGAACTTTTTAAGGGTAGTTGTTCTAAATTAGATGTAATAAGTTAGAGAAGTATGTCTCAAGGAGAATTTATTTTGCAATTTCAAATTTTATAAGAGCAGAGATGTTTTATTTTGAGGGTATTGAGCATGTCGCTTGACTCCAAATATTTCCTAAAATATTATAAGAGTAGAGATATTATACGATAATACAAATCACATTAATCTAAAAGAATACTACACCATTTAGAAGATCATATCAAACAAATTAATTTGAATCCTCACAAGGAAAACATAACATTCAGGCATCCAAAAATAATGGATGCAAATTCACTTGAACTAATTTTCTAAAATTAGCATTTCAACATATAAGAGGAACTGCCAGTATTAATATATTATCTCACAAATAGATGCAAATTCACAAATTAATTTTCTAGATTCAGCATTTCATCATATAAGAAGAACTGCCAATATCAATATATTATCTCCCAATGTATATTACATACAACTTTTAAAATTATAAATATACAAATCTATAAAATATACATATATAACATAAAAGGAAGTGTTGATGCATACTAACAAATAAAATAAGGAAAGCTTCAAACCCTAAAATAATATCATCACCATGTCCATTAACTTGAATGTTGTTTCCAATTTTGTTGTGATGGCAGTTACTGATGAGAGGCATGTGATCCCTGAAGCAGTCCATCTCTGATCTACTAAGAAACATCATGAACTGCACCAGGTCCATGGGGTATGAACACTACTGAAGATTTGGAATGTGCTCCAATATCTTTCATGGTGTCAAAATATTGTGTCACCAACACCATATCCATCACATCCTTTGCAGTTGTGCCAGGCACATTCCCTGAGAAAGAAAACACATTCTCTCTTAGCCCATCCACAATTACTTGCCTTTGCCTAGAAATGCCAACTCCTAACAGATACTTTATTTGATTCTGCTTCCCCTTCTATTCTCTTGATTTTTAAAATTTTCTCTGCCTCTTCTTTTTCTTATGTTGCCACCCTCACTCTTGCAACTGATATAAAGCAATGAAATGAATGATGGTGAAATTGAGAGAAATTTTGGGTAAATAAACTAAACAGATATAGAACAAAAATATGAACAAAGTTGAGGATAATGAGTTGGGTTTTCTTAAATAAATGAATACCATCAACCCATTTACAAAATGAAAAAGTATATGCTAGCAATCTCCAACAATATCATGGTAAAAAGGACATTTAGTAGTGGATGTAAAATTCTTGCCTGCATTTATTTCATTCATTGCTTTCTTGACATGCACATCAGCCTCTATATCCACAGTAAGTGTTTGAACTATCTCATATCCATAGTTTGACATAGCTTGTAAGCATAGAAATGAACGATTGAATCATACTACATTCAAATTTCATCTTGTTTGATATTTAAGAGATATTTTATAGTAATCAACTGACAATACACATCAATAAATAAATGAAACTGATATGAATATATCAACCTTTTCAAGTTCTTCAATAGCTTTATCAACCTCATTCTTTTTGTCAAAGATATCATCCAGATTCATCTTTGGAACACTGCAACGAATAATTGTAAATCATACATGGAAACAAGGTAGTTTATAAGAGCATAGATATGATATGATAATACAAATCACATTAATCTAAAAGACTACTACACTATTTCGAAGATCATATCAATCAAATTAATTTGAATCCTGACAAGGCAAACATAACATTCAGGCATAAAAAAATAATGGATGCAAATTCACAAACTAATTTTCTAAAATCAGCATTTCATCATATAAGAGGAATTGCCAATATTAATATATTATCTCACAAATAGATGCAAATTCACAAATTAATTTTCTAGATTCAACATTTCATCATATAAGAAGAACTGTCGCAGACCTTTTGTGAGGGTATCAAGCATGCCACTTGACTCCAAATATTCCTTGAAAGCTTCCTTCTTGGATTCATTTGCCTGCCATATAAGGATGACAAGCATTATCATAGAGCTAAAAAGTTACAAAAAAACTTATAAGAAATGTAAACCCTTCCAAGAGCAATGCCCATTTTCAAATAGTTCCCACACCATTTCAAAAAAAAAGTCAACCAAAAAATTTCCACAACTTATATTACCCATTAAAACCTTCAAGGGAATAATAGGACTCAATGGACATAAATAGATTTACTAGAGAAACAATGATAGAAAAATTTTATACAATGTTTGTGGAATCCAACTAAACATTTGGCACACCAGGGCATTGGATGAGAAATAGTGTGCACAAGATAAGTCAATTAATAACCACAGAGGATGGTCAAATGAAAATCCAAAAAATTACAAACGTCATAAAGAGAACCATCATTAAAAAGATTGCAATAGATTTGACCAATGAAGAAATGGAATGTTGTTATTCAGAGTTGTAATTCTACTTTTAAGAGATCATCATTGTGCATGCATAGCTTCTTGGATTAGCCACCCTTCACTAGGTTCTTGATACTTAACTGCATCGAGTCGTCATTTGCAAAGACCTAAATAGATAGGCATTTAAATCTTCAATAGGTATAGCCCTGTTGTGCAAGAGTTTTCACCACATCGCGCTTCTCTATAGTATTATCTTGTGTTATTGCTCTATTTCTTAATGTTTAGTTCTTGTCATTGAATTCATGCATACAATCATATACAATTGCAGCACTAAAACAACTTATTTTTTAGCACATAAGGACTGTTTGCTTAAGTAAATCCTAAGGGGACAACAAGTAAATTTATTCATGTGGGTGTATTAGGCTATTAGCTATAGAATGTCTATGCTACTTATAGATCCAACTGATATCTAATTTAACACTTCATCTACTAAAAAATACAAATCAATGAAATAATTCACATTAGGCCAAGAGAGGTTGACACATTCAATACGAGAATACTTACACAAAATGAAGTTGAATCGTGCCAGACAATGACAATGAGAAGTTGACTATTGGCCCTTCTAGTTTTTTATTTGATAGTTACCTGACAATGACACATTCAAAATGCACTTATGAGAAAAGACCTATAATGAATGAAATTGATTAAATAATGAAGGTATGTTACTTTGAGCTTCACTTGGTTTTGAGAATAGTTTAATATTCTCTACTTAACAAGGCCAACCACATGAAGGTGGAAGCTCATCTAGCCTCACGCCCCCTCTTCCTAACATCAATCTAAATTCCCCATTAACATCTAATTACACACTTCATTCATCCATTTATGAACTATAACATTCAATCAATACAATCACATAACATTCATTAATATGATATAACATTCATTAATATGCAACACTAATCAAGAATTCATTAACACATAACAATATTCATTAACATGACATATAATTTAATATTAATACACAACATTCATAGATAATTACTTAAAACAACGTTCTTTCATTATCTAACAAAGTTAATCAAACAAGTTTTATCAAAGAGCATTTTTAAGAAATCATTTCTTTTTTGGGTTTTCTTAGATTTCTTATTTAGGTAAAGGCTGACAGGAGCATCAATATTCTCTTCCTCCTCTTGTGGTTGTGATCTCAAATTATGATTCTTCCTTATGTCTCGAGGAGGATGACATATCTGCACTAAAGGGGGGTTTGCTGCAATAACAAGTAAATGGGTTAAATTCACATTCTTTTTTTTACTATTACATGTATTTCATTAACTAGTAGAACATAACATGCATTTTTCTTTACCTAAAAATGCCACATCATCATGTACAATAACATTTTGATCTTCCGCCACCTCAACATGCTCAACATGCTCTAAAATATTCAGAAAAAGGTTACACGGCCAATTGCAATTAAAGATGTTAAATTCTATTAATAATTGCATCATTTATTTCCAATAGAAAATTAATACCTCCAACATTGTGATGCACATCATGGCCTTCATCATGCCCAAGTTTTATGGTAGGATTTGAAGGCTGTAGTGAAATGTCATGCACATTGTTATCATGAAATAGTCAATTTATGTTCAAAATTAACTATTCAATTTGATTTACTTTTCATTTGACCAATTTACCTGTGTCTCATCTGGTGCAACAAATTCTTCATTATGGCTTTAGGACTCTTGGCATGGCGTGCAGCCATGACTGCATAGCCTTCCTTCAAGGCTATTCTCACTTTTATATGTATGATTTGATTAAATAGAATTGTTCGCAACCTTATATATATAAAATTGATATGAAATTCCAATGCTGCTACTTACAAGTCGAGAGTGAAGTTTCGTATAGCCACCAGAGCCAAGTTTGTGTTGGCCAACCTTTGTTAATCTCACTTGTGTGGCTTTTGATGTGTCTTGTAGTCTATGAAAAGTTTGAAACATGTTAGATTATATATTTAAAAAGATCATTAATTAGTGCATGATTACATTCTACTTAATACTATCATGACATACCTTCTTTTGTCATCTTCTGGTTGAATTCCACTACCCTTTAGCCTTTTCTCTATTGCATCTTCCATTATTTTATTCCACTCCATCGGTGGAATCATAGGAGGACGCTTGTACTTTGGGTTATCCTTTGGAGCCCTTCTATATTGGTCCCTCATAGTCTTTATATGTTTGGATGCTATTTTAAGAATCATGACTCTGTGAAAAGTTTTATTTCCAGAGAGGTTCTCTAAAGATTTAATGAGCTGATTTTTTAAGTCAACATCTTGATCATTCCACCTTTTTTGAAAAAAAAAAATTGTTAGATATCATAACTTTAATATAGTACAATAAATGGAAGATAAGAAAAATATTGTACCAATATTATGAAGCTATGTACCTTTTACGTATGGTGGGCCCAAATAGCTTCAATGCCATTTCAAAAATATGATCATAAAAAACATCATTTCCTACAAAAATATCATGGGATTATCAATCCAAAATGAGTTATGTATAAGTAAACTACAATTACACTATAAATAATAACAATTTTAAAGCACTTGGAAGCTTTGGTAGTTTTAAAGGAACCATATTGTTCTTGTTCAAAAATAATGTCCCCGCAAATGAACCAGTACTAGTAACACGGGCTAATCCAGGAAATGGTTGATCTTCACTAGTACTAGTCTGATATGTTCTTGTACCAGGTGTAGGTGTATCTATTAGTGCACAAAATAGGTCCATGCAATGTATAAAATTCACACAAGAAAAATAATCAATGCATGATTAGCACATAACAAAATATAGAAAAATAAGGTTTTACCAGTTGTAGATGGTATAGAGGGAGATGTCTGCAAGCACCTTGTTGCGGACAATGCAGCCATCGAATGTGGAATGTTAATTGAAGGAGGCATCTGCACTTCATCATGAGGTGAAGAATACATTGTTAGCAAAGACATTTGCAATGGATAAAGATTAAATGGGGTACTAGAAGCATCCCAAACATAAGTTGAGTCAATAATGCATACAAAGGTTAAATCAATGGTTAAAGGTTTAAGGATTATTTACATGAAGGTGGTGTGATGCTACAACCCTCACCATGTTGATGAAGTTTCACACATGTCAAAAAATGCAGTAAGAATAACACATCATATTTTAGATCATGATCCATAAGATAGTATAAAATATAAACATCTATTGAACTTTAATTATTGCTTAAGATTAATTACTGCTTACATTAATAGAATTGACTCTACATGTCAATTCTTCTTTGAGTTCCTTTGACTCCTTAGTTTCATTTTCTTCCATTATAAGGTTAAGAATTTATTTACCATATTTAGTTTTTATTTGAGTAGCCATGAATACATGGTTAGAGTTAGATTCTACGTCATCTATAAATGTCACCTCAACTTTAGATTGCAATTGATTTTCTACCTTGTTTTCTTTTATCTATCAATAAGTATCAAGTTGTGACATCAATATCAGCAAAATTCTATCAAAATAACTCCAAAGTGATAAAGAAAAGAACATAATAATATGACATTTGTTTCTATATAATTTTTAAAATTACACTAATTAAGGTTTACCTTCGATGAAGAAGATGTACTGTGAGGAACATCCCTGCCTATATCTTGAGGTGGAATATCCACGTCACCCTGTGACAAAGATTAGTAATTCTTAGCAATTAGAAGCGATTGGAGTCAATATTATTTGGAGGCAATTGGTTTAAATGTTATACTTACCAGTCCCATGATAGGGATTTTTTTTGTATCTATACAATTCAAATTGTAATCTAGTAGAAGCTCTTCCCTTGCACTTATTGATTTTATCGCACATACAAATACACGATTTCCCTCGCGTGCCTCAAATATACAATTCAACTCCTTATTAGTTGACATGGGTCGAGAAATATTTATAAAACCTAAAATATTCCTTATTTCTTTTGGCCTTCCATCAATATACATAGCGAGCCTTTTAGTTTGATCACTTTCTTTTCATTGTATATAATTTGTTGACAATGCATACCTACACATACTTTTTTTATATTGCACAATCTGCATCCAATTCTTGTAATTGTAACAAGGTCCTACATACTCCATCAATTCAACAACTTGATTATAACTGACCTTTAGGCCATCCATGGAAAATAAGCCCAAACCATGTAATGAAGATGGAGCTATGCGATATATCCTTTCATTAAAAGAAAAATCAATATTAACTAGAGGTAGTTCCTTGGGTACCCATTCTTTCTAAAGATGTGTGTACCTTAAGGGAACCTTCCTTTCACCTTTGGTCTCATTATCATAAGAACATGACCCCCCTCAGCAAGGAAAAATTGTATTCATTTATCAAATTTTATTCTAATCTTTTGACCTCTAGTTGATCTCCCTATTTTAGACCTACTATATGTCTCACCATTTTCTTCTATTCCCACATTTTCCTCACTTGAGGAAGATAGATCAAACAAATACCTATTTGGTGATACCTATAATCCATCAAATGAGAGACATATTAGGATCTATATATTTAGCTCACTAAAGAGAAGGAAATCAAATAATAAATTATACCTGTCGATCCATGTCAAAGGTGTTAAATTTCCTGCATATGTAAATCATTTATCTTAAGTTAGCCAAAAATTACATGATATGTAAGCTACAAATTACATAGAAAATAAAATTTACATGATGCAAAATATACTCCATGACTATAGATTTCAACACATAATAACTTAATTCAAATTTCTATGAATAAATCAATACCTCATAAGTGACATTGATCATACCTTGACATACATTTCATTGATCATGTTATTGATCATCCTCCTCATCCATGTCATCATCATGACTATCATCATCATCATCATCATCATCATCATCATCACGACTACTATCATCATCATCATAACCATCATCATCATCATCATCATCATCATCATCATCATGACTATCATCATCATGACCATCATCATCATTACCATCATCACCTTGATCAACACCATATTCACCACCATGACCATGATCGTCACCATCATCACCATCAATAGCATCAGCAGCACCGAAATCATCATCATTTTCTTCTTCTTCTTCTTATTCTTCTTCTTCTTCTTCTTCTTTTTCTTCATTGTGTAACAGTTGTCTGTGATCATCATTTACTTCATCTTCTGACTCTTTGGTATCTTCTTCTTCCATCACATTATATTGTACCAGCCTTCCTCTTGGATCATGTCTAACAACAAATGACCAACCCAGTTTATGTGGAATGAAAAAGTAAAACACTTGCTCACATTGGCTTGGAAGAACATAGGGCTCATCTCCAACTGGCTCAAATGACCTTGTATTAATCATTGTAAATCCACTATCATGTTCAATAATAGTCCTATCAGGATCATTTTGATTCAACTGTAGCCTATACCATTTGACAATAAATAGAACTAATTTGAATGAATTAAAGTCGCACTCAAGTATATCATCCAAAATTTCATAGTATTGATTTTCAAATTGTTGAGGATGTATGTCATTTCTAGATGAAATATTAGTGACCTCGAAGACTGCACTTATCCCAAAATCACAAGTTTTCTTTGTGTCGTCTAACTTTTTTATGCAAAATTTACGGCCATGGTAGTGTAATACCCCAAAAATAGGCTATAGGTTCATTAACCTCCTACATCTTCAAATCAAATGAAATCGACATCAAAGTCCTAACCAAAGGCACATCTGAACATCATCGAATCCTAATTGATTATCATAAATTCTACATCGGGGAATATTCCTAGTAATATTCCTAATCATCATAATTATCTTTAATTTAATGATTATTTGGCGATAAATCCTATTTATCCTAAAGTTTGATTAATTGAATATTCTCAATATTTAATTAATTAGATGTAATATTGCCACTTAATTGTTTAGTTGAAGTTAATTTTATTTATTCATAAATTGTATTATTTAATTATTGACAATAAATCCAAAATCCTATGAATAATTGATTAAATTCATATTTAATTAATTAAAGCAAGTTGTCAATTTTTAATAATATTGTTCTTGAATAAAAGTTTGAAAAATAATTGATTAACCCATAAATCAATTGTTTTATTTTTCAAAATCAATTAAGTTGAGAATAAATCACTTTATTTTTAAATTAATTCCCATTAAATCATGCACAATCAGAAAAGCAGGCAACTATCAATTATCAATTAAATCTAAACTCTATTTTGAGTTAAACTCTACTTTTGCATGTTTTTGTGAGTTAATTATTCTTTATAATCAGATAACTAAAAAATCAAGCTGAGTTAATCTAAGTGATTTATGGCTTTTTCCATGCACCTCCAAAGCCCTAGATTTCTATAAATTAAGGCTTTAGCTCTTCACAAATCATCCACAAGAATTGCATAATCACGTTGCCAAATTGGAGACTGAAGAATCATCTTTGCAATCCAAGCTATTGTGAGATCATTCTTGTTTTTGAGTATTGCATATCATTTAGAATTCATCTTAGATCATTGCATATCATAGATCAATTTCATCTTAGATTCTAGATTCATATCAGTTTTCATCATATCATTGCATAGAAAAAAAAAAGAAAAATAGATTAATTGCATTCATATTTCATATCAGTTTTGCATTCAAATCCTTCGTTTAGGTGTCATCAAGGTCACTGATCTCGATACAATCTGAGAACATCATACTCACACCTACTAGAAGGCAGTAAATCACCTGGTTAGTTTGGCTTTCAATTACTTGCATGATTTCGATTTCAACTAACCTCTAATGTTTTACTAAAGTGTTGTGTCTACAAAATAGGTACAAAATTCACACACACATTTTTGGCACCCATCATGGGGCCCTAAAATGGGTTTCCAAATTCAATTCTATCAATTTATATCTTTTTCTCCTTGGTTTATGTGCAAAATTATGATTTTTAATTTTTGTCCATACAATCTTCGTATGAGTTTCTGACAAAATTCATTTCGCACTATACCCACTATCGTATGATAGTCTATCAGATCAAGGATCATTTTGTACTGTACACACTATCATTTGAAAGTTCAAATTTCATTTCACAGAACACCCAGTGTCGTACAAGTTTCTGGACTATCATTTGGGAGCATACCCACTATTGTACGAGTTTCAAACTGTCGTCTGGTAATAGAACCACTGTCATATGAGTTTTGGCATCAGGTTTCAACTGTCATTTCATTTTTCAGGGGAGTTTGTCATATTTGGTTTTCAAATTTTGACTAACGACTAATCTTAACAATTGAAATTCTCTATTTTTTATTGACTCCTATTGGTTTTGATTGGAAAAAGTGCAAAAATTGCTAAAAATAGGTAAAAATCTACTAAGCGCATTGCGAGGAATTCAGGTAATCTTCTCAGCTGATAAGACTTCAATTTTGGATCTAAAACGAACATCTCATGTGTCTAGCTTGAGTGACTTTTATTGCTTTCCTATCACAGACTTCATTTGGGCTATAAAAATGAACATAGTTTGCTTTCAGCATCTTTGTTACACATAGTAATTAGGCCCCATGAACACTATTTGTGGGTCTTGAGAGAGTGGGTTTCCAGCGAAACTCTTCTCAATGAAGGATCCCTTGTAGGTGGGGAGGATACTGAGGGAGTCTCACGTTCCACTAGATCCGTGTGTCTTCAACTTTTGATCAAGGCATTCTCTCTCCAGAGAGGTTGATAGATCATAAGAGGTTGACGTCATAGATCTTTGTGAGATAATCTTGGTCTTAGCATGTTGGATTAATCTATCTACTTTGTTTGGGTTAAAAGTGAAAAGGCTAGGGGATTATGCTCTACTTCCTTTTTGGATAGTACCAGAAACCCAAATCCTTGAATCTGGAACCAGTCTCGATGTGGTATATTTTGTGAGTCACCTTTAGAGAGGTTTAATCATAGTGGACATTCCCTTAATTGGGTTAACCACATTGACAGAACCTCAAGTGGTAATAGCCATTTTCATTGTGGTAGTGACAATCGCTATATAAATATCCTATTGGAATAAATCTCCATAGGTGTGGTCTCTTGTTGGGCTATCAGATCTCCCTAGCAGATCCTGAAGATTAAGTTCTCAGACTATGTCAAAACCCTGGTGCGCTAGGATTGGAGTTCACCCCTTTGGATCATAAAAGTTGCAGAGTCAAACCATTACTTAAAACCCTAGTGAGGCCATATTTTTATTTTCTAGGGTATATGTGCATTATTGCAAAACATTTTTGGAACATACAGAATTAGCGCTTCTGAGGATTAGAATGAATAAGTCACTTGATTGTTCATGCACAAGGTTTCTTTTTCCCTTGTTCATTGTTTTCAGACATGCTTGAAATCACTTTCTTTCTATTTTGCATTCTTGTTTATCTATCTGGTTATTGAAAATGGAAAAATATGTTACAATCCTCAAATCTAGACATTAAAATTTGCAAACAATCCGAATCTGAAAACTCAAAATTTGCAAAATCTGAAGTAAAATTCTTTTCTGGAGTCAAAAGTCATCTCAGGAGGTCAGAAAGTCATATGATTTTCTATCAAGAGTCATTTCATTACTACCCATCTGTCATATGGTAAAGAACCCAATGTCGTATGAGTCTTTTTGCTAGTCAAATTCAAAAAGTCAAATCCTGCTAGCAACTATCGTGCGAGTTTTGCAACTGTCATGCCAGATACTTAGCTTTTTCAGCCTATTTCCAGAATCTTTCAGCTTTTTCAGCCTATTTCCAGAATCTTTCGAACAAATCACTGTCAAGAATAGAGCAGCAACTACTGAGAATCCAATCATCATCCCAAAGTGGTCTTTTGAATCCAATCTAGTCTTCTATTTAATCAATTTGAGTCTTTATCATCTTGTGTCAAAACCTTGTCATAACTATCAATCTTCAATCAATCATCAAAATGACTAAGTATTGTGATATCTTGTCCACTATCTTTTGGGAACCTACCCATACATCCAGGGCATAGTATCCTTCACCCACGTCTAATTGAATCTTTAATCAATCAAACCTTGACAAGGTTGCGTCATCTGATCATCTTGATTCCATTCATTCTTCAGTTGTCTTCATCTTATTCTTTTGCTTCACCCAAGGTTAATGGTGGAAACTAGAGCTTCCTCTCAGAAGAAATCTGGGGAAATATCTCATACTTTACCTTTGACCCACATAGGTCCAACTTTTGAGCAACTCCATGATTTTGGTCTTTACGAAGATGACGATGTTGGCAACCTTCGATTAAAAACTAGTTACATTCCTCCTTCATCAACTCACGGAGGTACCCAACAAACCCTACATCAATCTATTCCAGGGAGTCCATAAACTCCCACCATGTCTCAAGCAAGGACAAACTTTCGCTCTTAGAGAACTCAATCTCAACATGGTGCAGATCAAGAACCCACACCTAAAGAAATTGCTCAATATCAAAATGATGATAACTTCAAACGAATGATGAAGCATTTCTTGAAAGAAGATAGAGAAGCATACTTCTTATAATTAGATCATCAAGGAGCTAAGCTTCCTCCTAATTTTAATGTCAAAGCTATCATCACACATGAGGAAGAAACTCCACTCACAATTATGATGAAACAAATACATGCTTTACAAGTCAAACTAAATCAACTTGAAAAAGAGAAGGAACCCAAAGAGTTCTCCATGGAGGCTCTATGTCCTTTTACATTTGACAAAGACTTGTACATGCTGCCATTTCCAAAAAGTGTGGAGATGCTGAAGTATGATAAGTATGATGGACACTCAGATCCTCAAGATCATGTTAGAGAATTCTATACACAATCAATGGAGTTCATGCACGAACCAACCCATCTGATGCATCTCTTCCCTCGATCTCTGGGAGGAGCGTCCATTCAATGGTTCTCTCGATTACCTTCCACTATCAAAACTTTTGAGGAGTTGATCAAATTTTTTTATTAGCAATACTCCTACAATATTCAACATCCAGTCACCATGATTGATATCTGTAATCTCAAGCAATATCCAGGAGAACCATTCCTAACATTTCTCAAGAGATGGAGGAAGAAGTTCTCTCTATATGCCATACCTATTCCAGAAATAGAAAAATTGGAAATCTTCATCAATAACCTTGTTCCAGAAATCAATTATCCTCTACAAATGCAAGATCATACATCTTTTGACAAGATGGTGGACAATGCTATCAAAATCAAAAAAGTGCTTGTGAAAAAAGGAGAAATCACACTTCAAAAAGACAAGTACGAATCTAGATCTAGTTCCAAAGATAAGAACAAAAATTGGAACAAGAACAAAGGCATCATCATAGATGGCATTGTTGACACTATCCATGCCCCATCAAAGGTACTAGCCTAAAACCTAACTCTTGGTTCCCAAGCCATTAAAGCTTCAGAACAAAAGTCATCTGAACCATTTCAAAAGAAGCCAGAATACAAATCTTGGGATAAACAGAAAAAGTTCACTCCTCTTGGAGAATCTTTAGAATCAGCTATGAAAACTCTACTAGCTGATAACATCATCTCTTTGCCAGTGATCTAACCACCTGATTCTGAGCCTAAGCCAAAATAGTGGAGAGAAAATGAATTCTATGATTTCCATCGAGGTAAAGGTCACAAAAATAATAATTGCTTACGGTTGAAACACACCATTCAAGATCTGATTGATAGTGGAGACATCATAGTTGACAATCCTAAGAGCAATAATGATCATACAGCATTCACAGAACCATTTCTGCAACATGGTCAGGGAGTTTCAACTTCTCAGCCTAATATGGGGGCAAAAGTCAATTATGCCTACCCTAGAAATAATGTTGTCATCAATATGGTTGAACCATGTCTCTCTGAAAGTTGCAATTTCATCACAATTGTATGAAGAGAAAGAGATCATTCCTCAACTAATGCAATTACTTGATCATAAGCTCAGGCACATCTAAAAGGATAACTCCTAGATTCATCTAATGTCCCTAAGATACCCTTCAATCTTTCATCTACTTCCAAACAGAAGCCTGCTTCCAAATCTTCCAATCCAAAGGATAGAAGGCCTACATCTTATAGCATTGTCCAACAACTCCATCACACTAATGCCAAAATCTCTATGTTTGAGTTTCTTCAAATATCTCCAACTCATAGAGCTATCCTAGACAAAGCTTTGCTCAGTTCCAATGTTCCTGATGACCTTGATTTAGATAGGTTCCAGACTATGGTTGGACATCTTACATCTCCACAATATATCTCCTTTTCAAAGGAAGATGACAACTCCTTGAGTCACCCACATAATCAGCCTTTGCATATAGAGGTCTTGATCTAGAATCGTAGATTCAAACATGTGTTGATAGATGGAGGCACTGCCCTAAACATTTGTTCTTATAGCTTGATCACACAATTGGGATTTTTAGAATTGGCTATTGATCCTAGAAAGAAAATAACTATCAAAGCCTATGATGAACAAGAAATATCTTCTAAAGGCACCATTGTGTTACCTATCAGAGCAGGTCCAGTTATCAAAGATACCATCTGTCAAGTGCTTGATCTACCTTTGGCCTACAACATTCTTCTAGGGAGACCATGGATACATGAAATGCAAGCTATTCCTTCTACATATCATCAATGTTTGAAGTTTCCTTATGAAGGAGTAGAGGTTACTATCCCCATAGATCTGAATACAACTTGCAATACATTGAAGGAAAGTGCAGATAAGCTTGTGCCTAATAGTAGAGAATCTTCCATTGAATCAACTAAAGAGGCATCCACATCTAAAATGGAAGCTCTTGCAAAAGAGGTTAATATCAAAGAAAATAGTATGGGAGAATATACTATGGAGCCAGTCTTATCTTTGACATCTCTCCCTATCTCACCTAAATCTTATGGACAATCTTTGAAATAGTCCAAGCCCGAACCTAAGGAACCTCTTGAAGCATATAAAAAGAATTTTGTGGCAGAACAAGTATCCAAGAAAGAGTTTGAAGAGGATGAAGTTGTGTTATCATGGCTATACAAAGATGAACCTAAATCCCACAATGTTTAAACTAGCGACTCTACAGCACCACAGATCCCTTCTAAGTCATACGGTCCAAGAAATAAATTGATAGCTAAGATGGGATATCCAGGTCAAGGACCTCTAGGAGTCAGAGGAAAAGGTCTTGTGGCACCTCTCCCACATACTAGTAGAGAAAATAAAGACAAAGTTGGCTTAGGCTTTAAAAAGAAACCCTTCCACCTCAAAGGTAATTGTTCTCATGTCATAGAGTAGATCACACTAGGAGAACCTCTTCTTAAGAAAGAATAAATAGAACTATCAGATAGTGATTCAGATAGCTCAGAACTCATCCCCTATGAAAAACTTCCTAAAGAGATCAAAGACCTTCTTGATGATAAAAATGATCCAATCAAAAGAATTAATGTAGTAGAAACACAAGAACCTACTATCAACCAAGAGATATTTGCAATACAAGAACTAGCTAATCTTGAAAATAATCAAGAAGAGGGAGGTGGTAGTGATTCTAAGACAGATTCCCATGAGTATGAATTCAAAGAAGAATCTGAGGGTAACCCTTCTTGGGGTATTCACCCTGACTTTACTCATGTTCTAAGATTTCCTAGAGATCCTGAATCAGAAGCTAAATCAAATGACTATGAATGTAGAGCCATTCCAAAACTAAATGAAGATGAGCTTATTATAGAGAAACATGTTGATGTTATTCACCAATATGCACCTGAACCCAATGTAAGTCTAGAGCGAAATGATGAACCTATCAAGTCTGATCCACCTATGGCTGAATTGGACTCCCACAATGACATTGAGCCTATTCATGAATTGAATGTCTTAAGTTGTAATATCACCTTTGAACTCAAGCATCAGGTTAGGACCAATGATGATAGATCCATATCCGCAAACACTATCTCCCAATCTTTCCCCAATTTGACTATCAAATATCTAGAACTTATTGATCAAACCTCCACAAATCTAAGCCATGGTGTTTACACCTTTTCCAATGGCTATTCCCTTTCTTGCTACCTCAATGCAATTGAGCCTATGAGTACTTCCATTAGTGAACTGAGTGTTAGCATGATGGAGTTAGACATCAAATATCTTAGTCAAAAAAATAAGAATAAAAAGAAAAAGAAAAAGAGTTCTGAGGGTGAAAACCACTTTGTGGCAGTCTCAGAAACTACAAAAGTAAAAATAAAAGATGTATCTGAAGGTGAAAACCTCTCTGAGGCACCTAAGGATGAGATATTTGATGTCCTTCCAAGTCATTTATAGGACAGATCTCCAGTTCTAATTGAGCCCACTCAATCTATCAATTTGGGTACAATAAAGGAGCCACAATTGGTACATGTAGCACAATCATTATCAAAAGAAGAGAAGCAAAAATTTACTACATTCCTAACAAAGAAAAAGATCAACTTTGCATGCAAATATTCAGATATGCCAGGATTGGATCCTAATCTTACAATGCATCATTTATCCATAGCTCCAAATGTCAAACCTGTTAAGCAAAAGTTGAGAAAGATGCATCCTCACGTTGCACTCTTGGTAAAAGATGGATTAGAGAAGCTCCTAAAATCTGGATTCATCCAAGTTATTGACTATGTAGAGTGGATCTCCAATATTGTACCTATTTCTAAACTAGATGGTTCAATCAGAGTGTGCACAGACTTTAGAGATGTGAATAGAGCATGCCCTAAGGATGATTTTCCACTACCTAACATTGATATGATAGTGGACATGACTGCGGGTTTCGAGATGTATTCCTTAATGGATGGTTTCTCTAGATATAACCAAATAAAAATTGCTCTAGAGGATCAAGAGAAAACTACTTTCACATGTGCATGGGGTACCTTCTGTTGGAATGTCATGCCATTTGGGCTTAAAAATGTTGGTGCTACATATCAAAGAGCAATGACATCTATTTTTCATTACATGATGCATCGAACTATGGAAGATTATGTTGATGATACTTTAGCAAAATCTATGATTAGAACTGAACATCTAAAGGACTTGAGCATTATCCTAGATAGAATGGAAAATTTTTGTCTCCGACTAAATCCTAAGAAGTGTGCTTTTGGTGTCACTTCTGGAAAGCTCTTAGGATACATAGTTTCAAAGAAGGGCATTGAAGTTGATCCAGCTAAAGTCAAGGCTATAATAGAGATGCAACCCCCAAGAATATCAGTCAAATGAGAACTTTACAAGGGAGAGTACAATCTATCAGAAGATTCATATCACAACCTTTTACAAAAAGATTACATAAAGGTGTGACCTTTGCATGGAATGAAGAATGTGAGAACAAATTTAACCATATCAAGAAGTATCTATCAAATCCTCCTATCTTGATGCCTCCTATTCATGGGAAGCCATTGATTTTATATGTCTCTGCTACAGATACATCACTAGGGGCATTGCTAGCATAGCATGATGAGAACAAAAAGGAAAGAGCTATATACTATATTAGTAGAACATTGGTTGCATATGAGAAGAACTATTCAATGATTGAGAAAGCTTGTCTAGCTGTGATCTTTGCATCATAGAAACTAAGACACTACATGTTATCTCATGCCACACAATTGGTAGCTAAAATTGATCCCCTCAAGTACCTACTAAGCAAAGCTGCCCTCACAGGTAGATTAGCTAAATGGGTTATGCTCTTAAGTGAATTTGACATTGAATACATGGAAAGAAAAGCTATAAAAGGATAGGTTATTGCTGATCAATTAGAAGATGCACCTATGATTGATAATACACCAATGCAAATGGAATTTCTAGATTCCTCTATCATGACTCTTTCTTCTAGAGAATGGCAGTTATTCTTTGATGGCTCCTATACATAGAATGGATCTGGAGTAGGCATATTGTTCATAACTCCTCAAGGATACTCAATCCCAAAAGCATTCAGACTAAAGTTACCCTGTACAAATAATATTACTAAATATGAAGCCCTTTTGAATGGTATGAAAATAGCAATTGAATGGAGAGTAACAGAGCTACACATTCATGGAGACTCTCAACTTGTTATTCATAAAGTCAATGATGTGTACCAAACTAAAGATGAAAAGCTCATTCCTTACAAGAGAATGGTAGATGATCTTAAGAAATATTTCATATCTATCACATTTGAGAAAATTCCTAGAATGGAGAACAAGGTTTTCGATGCAATGGCAACACTATCTACTTTATTACAGTAGCCTGAACATGAGCTACGCTATGAGTTCTGGTGGAAGCACTATCTTATCCTACACATGATTCCCCCAAAACCCGCATGATCTGCACTGTTGTTGGTCATGATTCATCTAGATACAAAAACCTATTTTCCTATCTCCAAGACCAAATCATTCGTGATACCTTCAACCACCATGAAAAGAGATACCTTATCTGTAATGCCTCCTAATATGTCATCATTGGTCACGATCTGTACAAATGAGGTCTAGATGGTACGCTACTTAGATGTTTAGAATGGGAAGAGTCTCGACGTGCATTAGAGGAAGTCCATGATGGTATTTGTGGGTCACACTTGAATGGTTTAACACTAGCTCAAAAACTTATTAGGGCTAGGTACTATTGGCCTGAAATGGAGAAAGAGTCTATCAAGTTTGCTAAGAATTGTCAAAAGTGTCAAGTACATGGAAACTTAATTCATGCTCCAGGGAGAGATCTAATTCCCTTTACTACACAATGTCCTTTTCACCAATGGGCCTTTGATCTTATAGGAGCTATACATCCTCATTCTTCTAATGGACATACCCATATAATCATAGCTACAGATTATTTTACAAAATGGGTAGAAGCAATCCCTTTGACACAAGCAACTGGGAAAGCAAATATCTATGTTCATATTGAACTATATCATATGTAGATATGGGATACCTCATTCCATAATCATAGATAATGGTGGACAATTCAAGAACAAAGACCTAGATGATCTATGTGCCAAATTCAAGATCACACAACATTGGTCTTCTATCTACTATCCTCAAGGGAATGGACAAGCAGAGGCTTCTAATAAGAATCTATTGAAAATATTGCATCGTACAGTTAATAAAATAGGAAGAGACTGGCATCTCATGATCAATCCAGCTCTCTAGGCCTATAGAACAAGTATCAAAACACCTACTGGGGCTACACCTTTTGCTTTAGTTTATGGGTCTGAAGTGGTACTGCCTATTGAGGTTGAAATCCCATCACTAAGAATCAGAATGCATGGTCTAGTAACTAATGATGACTACAGAGTGTCTAGGTTGCAAGAACTTGAACTACTAGATGAGTGTAGACAAGCAACATATGATCATCTCAGAGTATATCAGAAGAGAATGTCTAGAGGTTACAACAAGAAAGTCAAACACAAAGAGTTTCAAGTTGGTGATCTAGTCTTCAGAGAGAATCCTAAAAATCAATCACATTGAGAATGCAAGGGGAAGTTTGAACCCAACTGGCTGGGTCCCTTTGTAATCACTACTACTTTTGGCTCTGGTGCCTATCAGCTCTCAATGACTGAAGGAGAACAGCTTTGAGAATCAATCAAGGATCACAATCTTTCTTTGGTTTTAACCCTGCAAATGTGTTCCTCCCTTCAATTAGTTATTGGATTTGGCTCAAGGCCGTTCTGCATAGAATTCACTATCTTCTAATGTGTCACACTAAATCTTCTAACTAACTTTAACCACTCTACTCCAGCACTATTGACTGTCACAAAGACACCCTAATCTAGTTGATCAAGTTAGATTAGGGTCATCTAGAATGGTCTAATAGTGGGTCCTTAAAATGGTTATTGTCATTTAGAATTCTTCAATGTTCCTGAGGCTTTCAAATTTAACTAAGCCTTGAATCTTGATTATTCCTAGGATGTTGTTGCAAGCATTTTCTTACTTTGCTGGTTAAACACATAGCATATATCTAACTAGGGCATCAATCTTGAAGTAGTGTAGCTACTTCCCCCAAATCTAAGCACTTAGGTTATTAAAATTCATTTCCTTGGCTTTCTTCTCACCCAAAGGCATTAGAGACCAGTGGAGAAATCAAAATTCAAGGTACAATCTCCATGAAAAAGACGACTGAGGAGTTTTCAGGCCGATCTAATAGAGAGTTTAGTATCTCGTAGGCATAGCAAAAAATTTTCAATAAAATGTTTGCAGAACTAATAAATGAACTTCAAAACCATGGATGCATCGAAGGTTAAACTTGCAGAGATGTTCAATCTATCCACTCACTTCACAAATTGACAAGGCATGATATATAAAAAAAAAACATACTTAGGGAAAATGAAATCTAATCAATATAGTTACATGACTATGTTTGCAATGACAGTAAACTATTTGTTCATTGCGTAAGTAACTATGTAACATAGAGATAAAACTAATCAAGTGAACATCAAGAACCGTGAATGCATCAAATAGACTTGCAGGGGTGTTTAGTCTCTACATTCCCTTCACAACAAACAACCTAGCAAATACCCAATACATGATGCCCTAGCACATTGCTCATGGGCCCTAAGTAGGTAACCAATAAAATAATGCCAGACAAATGCATAGTAAGGAAATTCTTACAAGAAGTCCTCCTTTTACACCAAATCACAGTGGCAACCCTCACAGGCAGGCGATCCTCCTAAAACTCTCACCAAATAACAATTCAAACAATCACAAGCTCTAGCTCCTTTGCACGCTCCAAGTGAAAACCAAACAATGAAATGAGACACGAATTTTTTTTTCTTTTTAAAGTAATGCCCGTGTTGGTCGAAATTTTGACCTACATGGTATTAGTCTAAATTTTGACTAACATGGGCATGGATTAAAAAAAAAGGGAAATTTTCCTTCTATAATTCGACCAACCTAAACCTTTTTAATTGATTGTCAAAAATTTTGGTAGAAAAATGAGGTCAAATGTTGTAGTGAGTCTTCTCTGTATTTGGTGGAAAACTATTGTAATCTTCAATTTTGAAAAGACATGATAGCTTTTATTCACTATCAATGCCATGTCCAAACTGAATATTTTTGACAAGGAGGAAAAAATTACAAAATTTTGTCGATATATAGAAATGTCATAAGCTTAAATAATGTTACACTTTCTATCAATTATTTATGTACCTACTTCTTACCTCATTAATAGGAAATGCTTGAGTGCTTTCCTTGTCCACACTTCTCAGACAATGCTCAATGCTTTTTAGTCTAGAAAAGAATTTATGAGTTTGGAGAGGAAATACTTTTTTTTAATCAATAAGGGGCCAAAGCTGAAGGAAAATATTAAAAAATGTAAATATTACAAAGTGACTGGGTGATAAATGTAGAGAAATCTACAACTAAAGTATCAGGGCTATCCAAAAAACTGAGCAGCATTGCTCAAAACCCCCTAGAGCACCCAAAGAGAAAACATAAATAGAGTTATTTTAAAGAAAAATTATAAAGACACAAAGGTCAACTTAAAGAAACTTAGCAACATTGCTAATTAGAAGCAGAGGTCGATTCATTCTCTAAACTAGTAGAGGAGCCATGAGTGTCTTCTTCCTCAATTTTATTCCTCTGAAGCCCTTTGATTAGCCTCATCCTCCTCCTCATCATCAACAACACCAGCTTCTTCCTCCTCACCCAAATCCTCATCTTCATTATCTACTTATTCATCCTCTTCCTCATCCTCATCCATAACATCCGAAGAATCCTCACTCCCAAGCACATCCAGTTTCTCATCATACTTGAACTGGAAGACCTAGTCCAAGTCCTTGTCCATTCCATCTCCATATGGAGTGTCTATTCCTTCCTTAATGCCCAGGAATCTAGTTAGGAAATTGATACCTTTCTTCATCATGGATAACCTAAGAGGTTGAAACTCCCATTCCCAACTCCATAAAATAAATAAATGCCTAGGAGGGCCTCCTTAGAAGTTGTGTTTGGTGCTAGGACCCAAACTACGAAAGGGGGAGCCTACAGTCATAACTATTGGGAGATCCCATGAAAAGGAGGTGGTTAAGTCTTCATCAATATCCACAATGGCTCTATGGAGGCCTATTAGATAATTTTCCATGAAGAGACACTCACAAATCTCTTCTACCAAATTCTTGTGAACACCTCCAACTCGAATGCTAGAAAAAAATCTAGCTCAAATGTCAAAATTAACCCTATATCTATGATTGGTGAAGAGAAAGTTGGTGCTGAAGATTTTCCTTACCACATATAAGACTCTTAGGCGTTGATGAATTTTCAAACTTCCTATAGTTTCAAGATGTCAATGGGATAATCAAAATTAATTTGTTCCACATTAGCACTTAGTTTTATCAGAGAGTCCATCTCAGGAGAGAATGAGAAAACTTGTAGAGTGAGGAATTACAGCATAACTTCATAAAAGTGAAAAAGGCTCATATATCCAAGAAGTTACTACACATCAATGTAGGAAATGTTAGAAATTAAAGTCCACAAAGATAACTAAGAGGGGGGGGGTTGAATCAATTATCAAATAAATACAACTTTTATCACCTTTAATATATTTCAACCATGTAAGCAGTGTGATTAACAACCATAGAAAGATATACATACACAATGACACAATAACACAAGATATGTTGACTAGGGAACCTCTTGATCAAAGAGTAAACCCCAATGGGAATGATTCCCACAAAAGATGAACTAATATAAAAGTTCCTTGTGAGAGGATGGACTCTATTAGGAGTCTTATGAAATACATTCAGTACATATGAATCTCTATTAGGAGACTTTGAATCTCAGTTACAAGATTCTAACCTGGTTAAGAGTTATGGAAGACAGAAGGACCCACTGCCCAAATAGCTTCAAGGGAAAGATCACTGAACACATTCTCCAATTTATCTCTATATTACTCAATAGAATTATACCAAAAGATTACTAATCTCAACAACTTATCACTTGTCCTCTGACTATGCCAAACCGCACCAACTACTTCATTAGATCTCAATACCAGATCTCTATACTTTGCATATCCTCTTACTTCACTTTCACATAAATCTTACATAATCTTTCATTACAACAAGTAAAATAATCCTTCCTTTATACCACAATCAAATAATTACAATAAGTCGGCATACAAATTACAAAATAAAATCTTCCACATGTTACACAAAAATTCCATAATTACATAAAACTGTCAGCTTCCAATTAAGATAATTCTTCACTCATGCAACCTCTGACCTTGTTTTCACATCCATGTCACAATCATCATGTATTCATCATTTGTGACATTGCATGCTCATATTCTCTCCCGATTAGGAGATATCATCTGATTTTCACAAACCACTACTTAGAAACACTTCATGAATATTGCTTCAACTAATTTACACATAATTATCATGAATAGATGAATTTCCATATGTGGTCTTAACCATTATCTTAGGAAACATCATAGATCAAGTCCTCAACTCCTCATAGCTTGATCTTCAATATCCCATGTGCACTAATACAAACAATGTATGCTTCTCTGCTAATCTTTAGTAGATCACTGTGTTGACATCAATGACAATCACAGTCATGAATGCAAAAAAAAATGGTACAGAATGGCTATGAATACTCCCCCATAGGATATATTCATCATTCATTCCTAAAAATCTCCCCCATTGGCATTCATGGCAACATAGATGAAAAAACATCCAAGTTCCATGATTACCAACACTACAACACTACTACTCTGAAATGTTTTCAAATCCTCTTCATCAATCAAATCTTGCTTCATTTTCTTGCTCATGCTCAAATATTTTTAGTTTTCCATTTTATATTGTGTGTAACCTTCTCCCTCAAATTCTCTTCAATAGATCATTTTTCATGTATCCTTCTCCCCCATTGACATCAATGACAAATGTTGCATCACTGTGTCAACAACAACTTCAATGTCAAAAGACACTTTTTAGAAAATACACATTCACTAGAGTCCACATGACTCGGCTCAAAAAACACATACTACCCCATAGAGGAAGTACCAACATCCAGTCCAGAAGAAAGATAAGGCTCATATACCACTGGACTGATGCAATAATCTGCATCACTTCTCAAGAGTAGGCTAGGGCATAACCCCAAGCATACCTCTTAGATACTCAAATGTATCTTTAGGAAAGGGCTTTGTAAATGTATCTGTGATCTACTCTTTTGTACTTATATACTCAAGTATGACTTCTTTCTCTGCAACTTTCTCTCTTACTACATGATACTTTATTTCTATATGCTTTGTCTTAGAATGTAGTATAGGATTCTTAGACATACTAATTGTACTAGTGTTATCAAAGTGTACAACAACAGGCTCATCAAATTTTATTCCAATATCCTTCAACATTTGTTTCATCCATATTATTTGATTACAATTTTTTGCTACTGCTACATACTTTTCTTTTGTTGTGCTCTGTGAAATACAATTTTTCTTCTTGCTTAGTCAAGAAACCAATCTTCCTCCAAGGAAAAATGCTCCACCACTTGTACTCTTTTTATCATCAACACTACCTCCCCAATCTGCATATGTATATCCACATAGGGTAAAGTCATTAGATTTTTCATACCATAATCCATATTCAATTGTGCCTTTCAAGTACCTCAGTATCCTTTTAACTTTTGCATAATGTGATTCTTTAGGGTCAGCTTGAAATCTTGCAACTATTCAAACCACATGTGATATGTCTAGTCTTGTATGAGTTAAATACTGAAATCCTCCAATCATAGATCTGTACTTCTTCTATTCAACTGTAGGAGTCTCATCTGTGCTAGATAACTTGTGACTGGTTATCATAGGTGTTCCAACTAGCTTACAGTTCTCCATTCCAAATATCTTCAATGAATAACCAAGAAATATACCTTCATCACTTCTAGGGTCAAACTTTCCAATGTCATCATCTTTCTTAATATAGCATTTACTTCCAAAAATTTTGAAATACTTAACTGATGGTGCATGTCCAAACCATAGTTCATAGGGTGTCTTCTCTATGTCTTCTCTGATACCAATTGTTATAAATTAAAGTCCACCAAGATAATTGAGAGGAGGGGGGGGGGGGTGAATCATTTATCAAATAAATACAACTTTTATCACCTTTAATAGATTTCAACCATGTAAGGAATGTGAATAAAAACCATAGAAAGATATACATACACAATGACATAATAACACAAGATATGTTGACTAGGGAACCTCTTGATCAAAGAGTAAACCCCAGTGGGAATGATGCCCACAAAAGATGCACTAATATGAAAGTTCCTTGTGAGAGGATGGAATGTGTTAGGAGTCTTATGAAATACATTCAGTACATATGAATATCTATTAGGAGACTTTGAATCCCAGTTAAAAGATTCTAACCCAGTTAGGAGTTATGGAAGACAAAAGGACCCACTGTCCAAATAGCTTCAAGGGAAAGATCACTCAGCACACTATCCAACTGATCTCTGTATTACTCAATAGAATAATACCAAAATATTACTGATCTCAACAACTTATCACTTCTCCTCTAACTATGCCAAACCGTACCAACTGCTTCATTAGATCTCAATACCAGATCTCTATACTTCGCATGTCCTCTTACTTCACTTTCACATAAATCTTACACAATATTTCATTACAAAAAGGAAAATAATCCTTCCTTTATACCACACTCAATTAATTACAACTGATTTGGCATACAAATTACACAATAAAATCTTCTACACATTACATAAAAATTCCACAATTACATAAAATTGTCAGCTTCCAATTAAGATAATTCTTCACTCGTGCAACCTCTGACCTTGCTATCACATCAATGTCACAATCATCATGTCTTCATCATCTGTGAAACCTCACATGCTCAAATTCTATCTTAATTAGGAGATATCATCTAATTTCCACAAACCACTACTCAGCAATACTACCTAAATACTGCTTCAACTGATTTACACATAACTGTCATGAATAGATGAATTTACATATGCGCTCTTAACCATGATCTTAGGAAAAATCATAGATTAACTCCTCAAATATTAATAGCTTGATCTTCAATATCCCATGTGCGCTAATACAAATAATGTATGCTTCTCTGCTAATCTTCAGTAGATCACTGTGTTGACATCAATGACAATCACAGTCATGAATGCAACAACAACTGCTATAGAATGGTTGTGAATACTCCCCCATAGGATATATTTAGCATTCATTCCTAATAGGAAAGGCTTCCAAATCTCTTGAAAAATCAACAATGAAGTGCACCAGCCCTCCATCACAGACTGTACTAAACTTGCCACCTTCCTCTCACGAAGAAGTGATGGTTAGAGGCCTGTTACAAATAAGTTAACTAAAATAGAAATATGCCAAAATTCCAAGAGGATAAGATCTAGAGATCAAATTGGAGGGGTAGAAAAAAGGCTAGATTCTGCAAGATTTGACATAATGGACAACTAGCATCTAAAACCAAGAAACCATCCCATCACCTTGTCATAAATAATGAAAAAACCAACTTGCGCAAATCTACTGAAAAAGGCTAGGTCATAGACTCCCAAAAAGAGGAGAAAATTAAACCAATTTTTGGATAGTATCTTACGCCATCAGAATCTCCAAAGTACACCTGATAGCTCAAAAATAAGTATTTTTAAATTACAATGTAAAAGTAGGAGGGATGTCATTAATGGTCAACCACTACTGAACGTAGAAGAACTGTGTCGTGGAGATGGAGGTAACCTCCAATTAGAAAACTTAATGAAATGACTTGATTTGACCAGAGACATAAAAGCTCAAAACTATTGGTAGAGGAATGTTGGGGGTCAAATCGGATTTTGAAAACAAATGTCATGTATGACTGGGTTGTACCTCCCCTGAAATAGTTTTCACATATACTCCATGAGTTTCCATGTTGGTCAACTCATCAGCCAAAATATTTCCTTCATGAAATATATGGTTGACCATTATGGATTCAAATTTCCTTGACAAATTTAAAATAACTTCCAAAGTTGTTTGTAGATGCCAGTTTGGTGAAGACCTTGATTTAACAACATTTAAATTAATCACACAATCTCCTTCAATCTATAGTTTTCCCAAGCCTAGTTCACAAGCAAGAGATAAACCAAATAGTAAAGCTTTGAATTTTGCCATATTGTTAGTGTCTTTCTCCAAGGGTTTTCCCAATTTTGCTAGAACCCTACCATCAGAAGAGTGGATGATACAACCGGCCCCTGATGGACCTAGGTTACCTTTAGAGGCCCCATCAAAATTAAGTTTAAACCAACCCAGAGATGGATTCAACCAAACACAAGTAGCTCTGAGAATTGTGTTAGCTTTCCAACCTCTACCTAGAGTAATTTGGGTTTTAAGACCAAACCGACTCTTTATCATCTTATCATCCCAACTGGTATAAAATTTATGCTAAGATGATTGGGCTTGAATGCGAGCATTCGTAACCTCTACTATGACTACTTCAATTTTTTTGAGGACAGAGGTGATTTCCATGAATTTACCTTGAAAGAGTCTTCGGTTTCTTTCATTCCATAATTCCCAAATCAGAATTGATGGAGAAATAATCTAGATAAATTGCCACATAAGATTTCTCCATAAATCATGGTCCAAGATATGAAAAGAGATAGGATATCCTATGGAAGGGCTGAGAACCAACTTAGTTTTTCACAAAGCCAATTCCAGCATTCATTTGCAAATGGACATGCTAAAAAAAGATGGTTAGTATCCTCTTCACTATTTTGGCATAGTGAGCATCTTGAGGGACCACAATATCCCATCTTTAGGAATCAATCTGCAGTTAGAATCCTACCCTAAGTGGAATCCCATGAAAATAAACCTTCTTTGGGAAGGTAGACTTTGTTCCAACACAATTGTGTGGGGAGCTCAATTTTTTTGTTTGGGAAGGTCATGATAAAATCTTATATCCATCCTTAACATTATAGATCTCTTATTTTTCCCCATTCCAAATAATTTCATCTTACCCCTATTTAAATAAAATGAATCTATTTTTGAGAAGCTTCTTCAATTGAAGTAATTCCATTGAATCTAGTCTTAATTTTGAAAAATCTCTCCATTTCCAAGAACCATGTGGTGTGTATGAAGAAGCAGGAATAATGTAATCTCTGACCAAGGGACCCCAAAATTTAGATCACACATGACTAATTCAATTCAGACCCAACAACTAATTCATTCTAGGATTGCCTCCCCAGAATTCTCCCAAAACTGGGCATTATTTCCTTCCTTGATATTCCATGTGATGTTGTTATCCAAAACACCTCTTGAATTGATGATGAAATTCCAAATTTTGGATCCTCTCAGAAACTCTTGAATCTGAGAGACCTCTGACTCAATATTATTGCCAAGATACTTACCACTGATAATTATAATCCATTTAAGGTTATGATCCTTAAGAATTTTCCAATAAAGTTTAGTCCCTAGTGCTTGATTTTTCCATAGTTGGTTTTTGATGCCAGCGCCCCTTATTACCACTCGTTTGCAAATCTTGTCCCAATATATGAGGGTAAATTTTCCATTAGTATCTATACCATGCTAGAAAAATTTCCTAATTTTCTTTACAATATCCATATAGCAACCCATGGGGAGAGAAATGCAAGACATTAGAGAAATAGGGATTGTGGCCATTGTAGCTTTGATCATAACAATTCTTCCCACCCAAGATAACCATTTTGATTTCCAAGAAACCATCTTCCTGTCCAATCTTCCATTGATATGTTTCCAAGTTGAGGAGGTTCTCAAAGATTTATCTATCAGGATACCCAAGTAGGAACATGATAGAGAACCTATTTTGAAGGCCAATACTTTTTCTATTTTCTATTGGAGTTTCTTTTTGTGTGGAAGAAGAATATCACAGATTTTTCCTTATTAGCCACCTGACCTGAAGCCGAAGCATAGTTATCAAGGAAATTTTTTATCTGAATGGCCTCTTGGATAATGCATTTACCACAGAGGAGAATGTCATCAGAAAATTGTTGATGTGTGACTGGTCTTACAGAAGAAGTGATTTCAACACCCTTAATAATATCATGTTCCCAGAGACTGATTAAATTGTGGCCCAAAGCTTCTGCCATGATAATGAATAAAAAGGGGGAAAGGGGATCACCTTGTCTAATTCCATTGGAGCCTTCAAAGAACCCATGACGGGATCCATAACTAAAATGGAGAATTTTGGAGTAGAAATGTAGTAGAAGATAAGATTAATCCAAGCCTTAGAAAAGCCAAAATTTTCCATACATTTTCTAAGAACCTCCAATCCACCTTGTCATATGCCTTCTTGATGTCCAATTTGATAATCATGTTAGGTTTCTTATTGCATTGAATGGAATGAATAGCTTCCTAAGAAATGATTATGCCATCCAATATTGATCTCCCTGGCACAAATACTATTTGTTCTTACCCAATAATCTTACCCAGAACAAGTTTTAATCTATTTTCTAATGCTTTAGAGAACAATTTATAAATGGTGTTACATAGAGCAATAGGTCTAAATTCATCCATATAATTAGCTTGTTCTTTTTGAGAATTAGAGAAATGCAAGTATTATTAATTTCAAATAAGAATCTACTTGAGGATCAGGCAACCTCCAAAGCTTCTATGAGATCTTTCCCCAAAATACTCCAAGAGTGCAAAAAAAAACTAGAAGGAAAGCCATCAGGACCCGAAGCTTTGTCTAGAGCCATTTGTGAAAGTGTTTACAAAATTTCACTTTTTGAGAATTTCTTTGTTAACATTTGATTATCAATATCAGTTATGATCTTGGGAATATTAGTCAATAAATCCTTTTGAGCCTTGAGAGAGGAACTATCAGAGCGATTTAACAACTTTGAGTAGAATCTTACTATTTCCTTCAGAATTTATTTTTGGTCTTGGAGAAGGACTCCTTCCAAGTTGACAATTTGGTGAATCATGTTAACACTTCTATGTTTTTTGGTAGTAGAGTAAAAAATCTTAGTATTTTTGTTTCCTTCTGCCAGCCAAGTTTCTCTAGATTTTTATTTCTAGAAGATTTCTTCTTTGGTTAGAATGTCTTCAGGGTCCCTTAAGAAGACTTTTTTTGCATCAAAAAGGTCTTGATTCATCCCTGACTACATGATGGTCTCATTCGAGCCCTTAATATTTTTCTCTATTTCCACTTTTGAGGAGAAGATGTTCTTGAAGTGAGTTCTATTCAAAATGAGTAAATTCTATTTGATGTATTTTAATTTAGACACAACATAACAATTTGGAGCCCTTTAGCCTACATTCTGACCGCCAATCTGTAACCATATTAACAAAATTCTCATCTTTGAGCCAAATATTTTCAAATTTGAATGGGAAAAGGAAAGGCTTATCTTCCTACAAAATATTCAATTGAATAGGAAAGTGGTCAGATCCTGAAGTAGGAGATATGTATGCTTTTAAATCAAATGGAAAGAATGTGAGGTCTCCTCTAAAAATAAATCTGTCCAACTTTTATGAGATGTTACTGAGCCCTAGTCTTGTATTTGACCAAGTGAAGGAACCATTTTCAAGCTCAATCTCCATTAAATTTTCCAATTGTAACCAATCCTTGAAGTCTATTTGGGACTATGAAACTCAAAGAGAACCTCCCAATTTGTCAGAAGAATGGATTATGTTATTAAAATCCCCACCCCCCCCCCCCCCCCAATATAAAATTTTCATCTGGCCATTCTAAAAAGCATCTACTAAGCTCCTCCCACACTTCCAATTTCTTCATGCTTAGAATAGGGCCATAAACATTCACAATATATAAATTTAGGTTGGATCTAATACTTGAGATTTTACCCCTAACTAGTTTGTGCTACTTTGTGAGTGAAAATAGGATGAATGTCTAGGATTCCATAAGATAGCCATCCCACCTGAAGAGCCAATAAAATCAATTCATTCATAACTCAAATCCCCAAGAGACTTTGTGAAATCAAATAATTGAGCTCTACTCATTTTTGTTTCTTGTAACAAAATGACCTCATCTTTGGATGATAGGATGCAACATTTCACCACTCTCTTCTTGTTAGGGGCATTGAGACCCCTAACATTCCATGATATGATTTTCATTGTAGTTTGGGAAGGAACTTCCCCTTCCCTACATTTAAGTATGCTATGATTTTTGTTTGTTCAGAGTCTTCTCAATCTTCAACTCTGAGATTTGCAAAATATTTTCTTCCTTTTCCTTTTTTTTTTGACCCACCACAATCCAAAGAGCTCTTGGAAATGATTTTTTGGAACCCTAGATTATTAATAAAATTGTCTAGTGGGGTGAGAGGGAACAATCTATGTGGTCATTTTCCAAAGAAAGAGCTGAAGATAGCTCCTCCCTTTTGTCATTAAAGTCTTCAAAGTCTTCAATGTTGTTCAATCTCTCATCCTCCTCTACATAGTCTTCTTTTAGAAGTCTTTCCACAAAAGAGGTTGGAATAGTTTTACCAACCAATGATGCATTAGTTGCACAACCAAAGACTTCAAAGACTATCTGCAATCTAGGAGAAATAGGGAACTCTTGCTACCTAAATTCTATGATGAAACTTTTGAGAAACTCTCTGAGCTATGTTCCTAAGACTTATGAGTTAAATGTTTGAGTGAATTAATACCTCCTTTTATTATATTTTTTTGAAGATTTTTCTCTTTTTCTTCTCGAGGAATCTTCTTTAAGTTTCTTTGTTCTTTATCCCTCAATCTGGAAGACTTCTTGCATCCCGAGTTGGTATTAGAGGAGTACAAATTTGGAACTTGAGGGTCATTAGGAGGAGCTGAAGCATTCAAGGAATGAGAGGAAAATTTATCCTTTGCCTGTTCTCTTAAGTCACATAACCTTAATTTGAAAATATCATCCTCCTTCTCAATAGATGGGAAGGCATTTGAAGCCTCTTGATCTATAATAGACAATGGCAACAATGAGACAAGCTTGTCCTTCTTCCCCATATTCCCAATATTGTCAATCCTGTCAACAGCAACTCCATTCTCCTCTAAAACTTGATCTACTATTTTTTCCAACATTTCCATTTGCACCTCCCAAAACCAATGAGATAGTACTTATTACACTAATTTTTAGTTAAATATTGGAATGAATTGAATGAGAGAATTCTCTAAAGGGAAATGATTAGAAATATCCACTGTAGAAGTTGAGAAATCCAACTTCACAGAACACCAAGAACACCTGCATGCAAATAACCTGTTGCTGAAAGGAGACCAAAGAGAAAAAAAGCAAAGGCTTGGAAAATATCAACAGTGTGAGAGAAATTGTATTCCAAGATAATGAAAAAATAATTACATGGTTCAACCTATAAAGGTGAACAAAACCCTAAAACTAGAAAAGCTAGGTTGCACATTATAATTAATAAAGATATTACTTATAATTTACCTAAGAGAAAGCTTAAGTGAAAAAAGAGTAGTGAAACTAACTAATTACTCTAACACCCCCCCTTAAGAAAAGCTTAGGAGGTAAGCTAATCTAGCATAGATATGAACGTAGGAAATAGGTCCCGACAACAAGGCCTGATCAAGTACCCAATACAAGGAAATCTTTGTAAACTGGAGACAAAGGAGAAAACCCAGTGGGAAAAACTCCTCTCCAAAAAGAGATATAAAAGTAAGAAAAAGATAAAAAATGACTTCAAGAGACTCTCTCAAAGCCATAAGTACAATGTGTGCTGCCAACCCCCCCTGTGAGAGAGGGTCAGGGCTCCAAAGCCCCCCTAGAATGAAAGAACCCCTGGAACAATGAACGAACCACTGTGACTCCAATACAAAGGAGTGAAAGATAGTGTGCACTAAAGAGGTACCCTCAAAAGATGAGGTGTCACTGGAAGGATGAGCTAATGCTCAAAGGAGTAGACACAAGGATCCTAAAAGGGAATCCCCAATGTAGGTGGTATGACAGGTGTGCTAACACTGTTAGGAGAGATGAGATGATTGTCCTCTATAGAATCCTCAACAGCTACACCTAGTGGCTCGATGAATGGAGCTAGAGGGTCTGGCTATGCTAAAGAAGAGTCCTTATGAAGAGAAGAAACCCCAACAAGATTAGGTGAGGTAGTCACAAAAGTGGTCTCAGGAACAACACAGAGGTTCAAGTGACCTAACTATCCCACATGATGCTCTCACGTAAGAGGAGAGCTATGCTCTGATAATGGAGATGGTGGACCAAAGTGTGAGAAGGTGTAGAGATGGGTGGAATGATCAACTATCCCTATAGCAACAATGCCACCTATCACACTATCTCAGATGAAGACTAAATTTGGCATGAACTCAACTGTCTTCCTTGACCCATTGAGTGTAATATGATAAATTGAGAGAAGGTTTGAAGATAGAGATGGAACACATAATACATCATTGAATGTGCCATCCTAAATGCATACTAAACCTTTCCCTAGACTATCATAATAGTGTTATTCCCCATGAGAATGTGAGGAATAGGAGAAGCCTCAATAGATGAGAAGATCTCTGGAGAAGATGCCATATGGTGAGAAGCACCAGAATCCAATATCCAAGGGACCTATGAAGGGGATGCAATGGAAGCCCATAATGCATGACCCTATCCAAAAGCCTGTCTAGATGTCGAAGATGAGGTAGAAGACTAAAAAGAAGACCCCTGTGAGGTAGAAGAGGATGGAAAGGAAATAGTTCTCTTTTGAAGAAGAGCGTGCAAATCTGCAATCTATTTCTCATAGCCATCAAATCTCTTCTAAAAACAATGTGACTCATCATGAGGCCCCTTCTAACAATAGGAACATGTAGGGCTCTCAGTCTTTTGTTTCTCCTTCTTAGAAGAATATGGTGGGCCAGTAGAGTGATGAGAAGAGGAATTAGATGTCTGCTTCAGCTTCTACTTCTGTGTATCCTGAGGTGTCTTGGCAAGCAATGCCTGTGATTGTGAACCTATAAGTGAATCCATCTAATTGAGCTTGGACTACTCATGAGTCAACCTATCACAGAAGGTCTCAAAAGAGGGCATAACATGTCATGCACCTAGTGCATCCATAGTGGAGTAGAAGGTAGAAGTGAAAATTTTATAAGGGCCACGAAGCTTTGAGAGTATCAAAAAGATACACTCATCACTTGACTTTGTCTTTCTAGAAACCTGTAAAATAGAATGAAGAGACTTAAACTTCATCAAGAAGTCCTCAATGCTGGTGAATGATTCAGGTACCAAGGAGGTGAACTTTGCATCTATCTGTAGAACCCTGAACTGATTCGTCATGCCAAACAAGGTGGAAAAGTTGTCCCACATATCCCTAGGTGTGGTCAAACCATCCAAGTGGAAAAACAACCCATATGAAATGTTCATTACAATGAGGCCCATTGCCTCATCCATCCTATTTCTATGCATAAGAGCCTCATAAGGCCTCTGTAGAAATGGCTAAGCCACATCAAGGCATGACCATAGCCCTTTTGCCATAAGTAATCTGGTCATCTACCCTTTCCAAGTGTGATAGTTGTGAGGTGTAAGGTGAGTGACAAAAGAGTCTACCATCACTAATACATTTGGGGTGAAATTGCAACGGCAGGCAAATGTCATGCGGTTTTGGCTTTTTTTTTCAAATATAGCCCGACACCGTCACAATTTGCGACGACAATACATTTGGCACTGTCGCAATTGCGACATTGTCAGGATATAAGTGCAAAATTAAAAAGGAACGTTGTCATTTGTGTTTTCAACAGCGCCGTAACCCTCCGCGAAATCACATCAGGATATAAGGGCAAAAAAAACAAGAACATTGTCATTTGTGTTTTCAACAGCACCGTAACCCTCCGTGAAATCACATCGGGATATAAGGGCAAAAAAAACAAGAACGTTGTCATTTGTGTTTTCAACAGCGCCGTAACCCTCCGTGAAATCACAGCTACAATTTCTGAGTACGTTGGGTTTATTTTTCTTTTGTCATTATTATGTAATCTGGTATTCAGCTGTTACAGAGCTAAAATACCCAGAAATGAGGACATATCTATGTTGAATTTATTGTTAGCGGCTTTGGTTATTTAGAAGTTTAATTTTATTTGTTCATCTTTCAAGCACAAACATTTTGTGGACCATAACGTCTTCATTGTTTCGGGTATGCAGTGAAATAGCCCTAACTTGCAATTGTGATGTTGTCGGGATATAAGGGCAAAAAAAAAAAGGAACGTTGTCATTTGTGTTTTCAACAGCACCGTAACCCTCCGCGAAATCACATCGGGATATAAGGGCAAAAAAAACAAGAACGTTGTCATTTGTGTTTTCAACAGCGCCAAGAGAGATTCCCTCCGTGAAATCATAGCTACAATTTCTGAGTACGTTGGGTTTATTTTTCTTTTGTCATTATTATGTAATCTGGTATTCAGCTGTTAGAGAGCTAAAATACCCAGAAATGAGGACATATCTGTGTTGAATTTATTGTTAGCGGCTTTGGTTATTTAGAAGTTTAATTTTATTTGTTCATCTTTCAAGCACAAACATTTTGTGGACTGTAATGTCTTCATTGTTTTGGGTATGCAATGAAATAGCCCTAACTTGTGACTACCTTCACGGTACTTGTGTACATTATCATGTTGTCTTTATAGTGACTGTCCTCATTCAAGTGGCAATTACACAAGGGACAGTCACTATGAGATGTCCTCATTTGTGACAAGGACAGTCACACTTAGGACATCTCATAGTGATATTCCCTTGTGTAATTTCCACTTGAATGTATTGCTATTGAACCACATTAATTCTTTTCTTCTTCAACAAATGAGGACAATCACTGTAAAGACAACATGATAATGTACACAATTACCAAAAAATGATCTTGTTAATTGATGTAACACTTTGTCTTTCTCACTCCCTATCCTTCACTAGGGTCTCTTTAGGCCAATGTTTTGACTTGATAGGGTACTTAACTATCCCTACACTATTTAGGTATCTCTACCCAAGATCCCACTCCTTCAACTAGTGCACACCAACAAGAAATACAACGAACTCTGCTCAATACCAATCTAGCTACTAGGACACTCCTAGTCTTGTCTTCACAAATTGAAACACATTCAACTAGAACTTTACTCCATGGAGAGGCTGGCCACTAGGACCTCTATTGGTTTCAATATTACTCCTTCACCTATACTTTTCATCAGTACTTCAATCCGGTTCATCAAACCATGCCAATTGCACCCAAAAATAGGCTGCTAGCAATTAGGCCTTTGTCAAGCCTTTTTGTTTATATTAAGCCACCTAAAGGGCTTAGGATTCAGATGCCCTTTATTGAGAACTCCAAGATATCTAAGGTCTTCTCCTCCTAGATTTTTTGTACACCAACTGCTACAGCCATGCCTGAAAACAAGTATTTTGACACAACTTGGACAGTCTGACTAAGAGTTTGTTTTCTTAGCAGCCAAAGAAACTCACCCAATCTTCTAATTTGACTTGGGGCTTCTTTAGATGTGTGTCTACCTCTCCATGAGATTTTAGTTGAAGCAACCAATGCATTCAACTTGTTGTAATCTTCTTGTAATGATTTGTCATCCCTAACTGTGCTCAACTGACTCACCTAGGACATCATTGCAAACATAGAAAATGAGCTTCCTAGGGCCCCTCCTTCCAAACATATAGTACATGGAGTCTCCTCACCCATTCCAAGAGCCTGTACAAAATTGACAATGGAATGATGAGCTAAGACTCCATTTGTTCAACCTGCCTGGTTCAAACCAATGATAGGGTACTTAACAAAAGAATTAACAAACTAGTTGGAATGCTTCAAAACTCAAAAAAAACACAACACAGAATAAAAAAACAACTTGTACTAACTTTTCCAATAGACATTGCGAGCTATCTAATCCATTAATCAACTGAAAACAAAGAAACAAAAAAACTCAAGAATTCACTAAAACCGTGTTACTCTACAAATCTTCTTAATTCCAAATGTTTTTCCCCCCAACCTTTTGCACAGATCAATGGAGGCCTCTTATAGTTGATTTGATGCCTAATTCAATGGTTTCATATAGTTACATAACCATCTTACTCGAAAATGCTCCCTTGCACAAATGTTGTGAATGTTGTGAATGACAACATTGACAACTTGTTACAACCTTTGGGATTTTGGTTCAAAACTTATTGTTCAAACACCATAAGACCCTAACCATGACTTAGTTAGGCTATTTAGACCTCACATAGGCCACTTCTACACTTCTTTGCCCAATTTGACCCCTAAATGCTTCATTCCCACTTTTGCCACAATATTGGTAACTTGGGTACAAATTGGCACTTGCCTTCACAAAGGTCACACATGAGGACATCTCACAGTGATCGATTGTCCCTTGTGTAATTGCCACTTGAATGTATTGCTATTGAACCACATTAATGCTTTTCTTCTTCAACAAATGAGGACAGTCAGTCTAAAGACAACATGATAATGTACACTCACTGTAAGGACAGTCACAAATGAGGACATCTCACAGTGACTGTCCCTTTTGTAATTGCCGCTTGAATGTATTGCTATTGAACCACATTAATGCTTTTCTTCTTCAATAATTGAGGACAGTCACTCTAAAGACAACATGATAATGTACACTCACTGTAAGGATAGTCACAAATGAGGACATCTCACAGTGACTGTCCTTGTGTAATTGCTGCTTGAATTACACAAGGGATAGTCATTGTGAGATGTCCTCATTTGTGACAAGGACAGTCACACATGAGGACATCTCACAATGATTGTCCCTTGTGTAATTTCCACTTGAATGTATTGCTATTGAACCACATTAATGCTTTTCTTCTTCAACAAATGAGGACAGTCACTCTAAAGACAACATGATAATGTACACTCACTGTAAGGACAGTCACAAATGAGGACATCTCACAGTGACTGTCCCTTGTGTAATTTTTGCTTGAATTACATAAGGGATAGTCATTGTGAGATGTCCTCATTTGTGACAAGGATAGTCACACATGAGGACATCTCACATTGATTGTCCCTTGTGTAATTGTCACTTGAATGTATTGCTATTGAACCACATTAATGCTTTTCTTCTTCAACAAATGAGGATAGTCACTCTAAAGACAACATGATAATGTACACTCACTGTAAGGATAGTCACAAATGAGGACATCTCACAGTGACTGTCCCTTGTGTAATTGCCGCTTGAATTACACAAGGGACAGTCATTGTGAGATGTCCTCATTTGTGACAAGGACAGTCACACATGAGGACATCTCACAGTGATTGTCTATAATGTCCCCTTTTTGGCTAACTTGGAAAACAGGAACAATTACTCCACTTCTCAGACTTACTCTATCAGATACTTACAATTAAACTAAGTAATGGAGGTTACTTAAGATATCAACCGCTATTTCAGATTTAATCACAATATGTGTGCAAGATGATATTGATACCAATATGTTTAATAGCACTTTCGGATATAATGATATGAAATTTGCTATGAATATGATGTTTCCTATCACTTATAGTGATAGTATAATGATGCTATGTCTGATATAAAAAATATCGATATACAATCAATAAGTATTGCTTACAGCAATGTATTTGTTGTGTCTGATATGATGATGTAATTATGCAAATGTGTAATATCGCTATGAGTGATATGTTGCTATTTCAGATTCTGAATTATATGCTTGCAACTTCAAATATTGATGCTATTTCTGACTATCCTTTCTATCTATGCAATCATGGTGTTGTCTCTGATCTGCAATGATAAACTTGAAACCAAACTGCCAAAGGCAAATGCTCTATTGAGTATATCCAAATATGGATAAGTAAATAAAGTTCTAATGATGCCTTGAGTGACTGACGAGAATGCATTCTTATATTGTCTTTAACAAATGAAGAGATGCTATGAATGAGACGTGTCTTGTTTCTTCCTCCATGTCCCTTTGTTAATCACACCTTTCCATAATCCGACAGTTCACATAATATTATTTCATTATTTTCTGATCATAGATAACTCCCAGATTGACTCAATATCAAATCTTTTTATGAAGGTAATCTTCCCTAATTGGTAGTGCAACCAGTAGTTAACATCCATTGTGTTTGTATTAGTTTGGTCTAACTATCATTAGTATTTAGTCAATCGATATTAACTCTTGCCTTATCCATATTGTTATGATTATATCCAATCTTTCTACTCTGATATAAGTCGATATCATTTTTTGATAATTGTCCATTTATTGGTTGATTGCTGGTAATGGAGTTTGATCTTCAAATTGACTTCCATTCCTATTAATACTTAAGGATACATTGTACTTATTATCCATGACTGATGCCTCATTCATCAATAGCTTGTGATATAATCACTGATGCTTTTGTGTTTCTACAAGATGTGGTTTATCCCAGACAATCGATAATCTTTCAATCCTTTAGTCGATATCCTCCTATGTGGTGTCTATTGATATAGATAGTAGAATTCAATCTAGTTTATGTTATTGTCATGATAACATAGGAAGTGATGGTGCATATTTGCTAGTGGGTATTCATGTTTGATATTGCTTTATCGGATATGTCATTCTCTAAACTTGTGCAATTAATGATTATTTATAATATATGAATGGTTATCCTTCTTGCTTATCAATACATCTTCTAAAACACATAGCGACCTATCCCTTATTCATATCATGTTGATCTTGACTTCATAGTATTTGGTTCATTAATCATCCTCTCATGGTATCGATGTGTAATGACTAGTGATTGTTGTATCACTTCTTCATTCCTCATCGTGATAGATAATGCAGATGTTTAATGTAGATGTATATCGATTATAGATATTCGATATTGCTTTAAACGTTATTATTATTATTATTATTATTAATGTTATTGTTATTATTAAATATTATAATTAATGATGTTAGTAATATTAATAATATTATAATAAATATTATTATAGTGATAACATATTATTTTATATTGAGAGGTTTATTAATATTATTTATATATTAAAATTATTATATCAATAATTGATTTAATATTATTACTTAATATATTATTATAATATAATATATATAATTTATTAATAATTATTTATTATTAATTTATATTATAATTATAATCATAATTATATTATTTATTAATATTTTAATATTATTTAATTAACATATTACTTATTATGCTAACTATATATTATTATTATCTTTTGATAATAATTATATATTATTGTTATATACCGTTAATAATAGATTATTATATATCATCTAATCATTTTATTATTATACTAAGTTCAATATGTCACGGCTCATGACATTGTCCCTTGTGTAATTGCCACTTGAATGTATTGCTATTGAACCACATTAATGCTTTTCTTCTTCAACAAATGAGGACAGTCACTCTAAAGACAACATGATAATGTACACTCATTGTAAGGACAGTCACAAATGAGGACATCTCACAGTGACTGTCCCTTGTGTAATTGCCACTTGAATTACACAAGGGACAGTCATTGTGAGATGTCCTCATTTGTGACAAGGACAATCACACATGAGGACATCTCACAGTGATTGTCCCTTGTGTAATTACCACTTGAATGTATTGCTATTGAACCACATTAATGCTTTTCTTCTTCAACAAATGAGGATAGTCACTCTAAAGACACCATGATAATGTACACTCACTGTAAGGACAGTCACAAATGAGGACATCTCATAGTGACTATCCCTTGTGTAATTGCCACTTGAATGTATTGCTATTCAGCCACATTAATGCTTTTCTTCTTCAACAAATGAGGATAGTCACTCTAAGGACAACATGATAATGTACACTCACTGTAAGTGTACATTATCATGTTGTATTACAAATGGACCTTATGTTGGTCGGGATATAAGTGCAAAAAAAAAAAGGAACGTTGTCATTTGTGTTTTCAACAGCGCCGAGAGAGATTCCCTCCGCGAAATCAAGCGGGTTATCATTTGTGTTTTGAACAAAGTGGGTTGTCATTTGTGTTTTGAACAGCACCGAGAGAGATTCCCTCCGCGAAATCAAGCGGGTTGTCATTTGTGTTTTCAACAGCGCCAAGAGAGATTCCCTCCGCAAAATCACAGCTACAATTTCTGAGTACGTTGGGTTTATTTTTCTTTTGTCATTATTATTTAATCTGGTATTCAGCTGTTAGAGAGCTAAAATACCCAGAAATGAGGACATATCTATGTTGAATTTATTGTTAGCGGCTTTGGTTATTTAGAATGCTTCCCCACAATACTTAATTACACAAGGGATAGTCACTGTGAGATGTCCTCATTTGTGACAAGGACAGTCACACATGAGGACATCTCACAGTGACTGTCCCTTGTGCAATTGCCACTTGAATGTATTGCTATTCAACCACATTTATGGGCCCGTTTGGACAACGACACACAGTAGCATCTACAGAGAAGAATATCCCAGGTGTAACAAGTTGTAAGAATATACCAACAGTTCTAAGAAGTTCCCTAGCACGTAGTAGCATCTACAGAGAAGAATATACAACATGAGGGCAGCCACTGTAAAGACAACATGATAATGTACACTCATTGTATGTGTACATTATCATGTTGTCTTTACAGTGACTGACCTCATTCAAGTGGCAATTACACAAGGGACAGTCACTGTGAGATGTCCTCATTTGTGACAAGGACAGTCACACATGAGGATATCTCACAGTGACTGTCCCTTGTGTAATTGCCACTTGAATGTATTGCTATTCAACCACATTTATGGGCCCGTTTGGACCACGACACACAGTAGCATCTACAGAGAAGAATATCCCAGGTGTAACAAGTTGTAAGAATATACCAACAGTTCTAAGAAGTTCCCTAGCACATAGTAGCATCTTCTAATTGTCTATACTACTTCACAAGGTATTGTTTGCACACATTGTTTTTGGTTCTTTTGATGACCCTTGTTTTGAAATTGCTATTAGGCCTTGTAGCTTATATGTTTTGATTGCTGGAGAGCTTCTAAAGCTAAGCAAGAACACCATTGCACGAGTTATAGCCGCGCGCTCAGATTTGAAAATTGTATATTTTTTAATCTAATGTATATTTTAACTAGACTTTTAGCTTATTTTTGCTGTATATTTTAATCTAAAGGGAATCATGGATGTGAACTTGAAAGAATTTTGTACTTAGTTCTTATGGAGAGAATAGTAGTAGTTTACGGTCTAATATCAAATAGAGTTTTCCAATTATAGAAAGTTAATGAATTCTAATAGCTTATATGTTTTGATTGCTGGAGAGCTTCTAGAGCTAAGCAAGAAGACCATTGCACGAGTTATAGCCGCGCGCTCAGGTTTGAAAATTGTATATATTTTAATCTAATGTATATTTTAATCCTTTTGCCATGTCATGTAATATGTCTTTCCTTGTAGCTTATATGTTTTGAAATTGCTGTTAGGCCTTGTAGCTTATATGTTTTGATTGCTAGAGAGCTTCTAGAGCTAAGCAAGAAGACCATTGCACTAGTCGTAGCCGCGCGCTCAGGCATGAAAATTGTATATTTTTTAATCTAATGTATATTTTAACTAGACTTTTAAAATATTAAAGGATTTAACTAGGTCTAAGAAGATTTGTGTACTTTTGACAATTTTGCTTAGTCACTGAAAGTTGTAGACCGAAGTTTTCATAGCCCAATTTTTGCTTCCTGCGAAGAACGATCATGTCAGATAATATAAGTGAAGAACAAAATAGGGAGACAATCGCTAGATTGTGGTCTAACTTGAAAAGAAAAGGTGATGGAAAATGTTATTGTCCTTGCAAAATTTGTAAGGGCTTAAACCGTAGAAGACTGCTAATCAAAATAGTTAAGAGACATTGTGGGAGAATGGTCACATTGAAGGGGGGCATGACTATCATCCACTGGTAAGTTGTTCATTATATCATTTTAACAATTTATATACATATGAAATCACTTGATGATGAGTTGAAGATCATGGTTTATTTATGTTAATAAATTTTATATAGGTTGATCTCCCCAGGGAAGTACATGATATGGAGGAACATGGGGGTGCGAATATCCAAGGTGAAGATAATGATCCCATGGAAGATGACGATCATGCGCCAGAAAACACAATTGAAGATGATGGTATAAATACATTGATCCATGACACATTTAGTCCAAGCGAATCTGATCATGATGATGATGATAGCCTCGATGTACCTCTACTTGAGAAGGCATACGAGCCCCTATACAAAGACTCCCAAACAACTCTTCTCTCTGCTGTATTGTTGTTGTTGAACTTGAAGGTTATGAATGGTTTATCCAACATAACAATGTCACGTATGTTAAGGTATGTCATATATGTCTTTATAGTTAACAAAGGGTGAATAATGTACCACTAATATTGTTTATATTAACAACTTATATTTTTTGTTGTAGATTGATAGGCGAGTTTTTGTTACCACCATCAAATATTCTACCTCGCTCATATCGAGAATTATCTGCTATTATGAAAGATATTGGAATGGAGTATCAAGCAATACATGCTTGTCCCAATGATCATATTATATATTATAAAGAACATGAATTTGCAACACAATGCCCTGTATGTCATACGAGTAGATATCAAACAGATCGAATAACAAAAAAGGTGCCTCACAAGGTTCTTCGTTACATCCCCATTATTCCGTGGATGTGACAATTATTCAGGTGTACTAGCTTGGCACAATTTATGGATTACCATGCACGCAATAGAAGTCAAGATGACATTATTCAAATCCCTGCAGATGGTTTGGCATTTATGCACATAGAGGAAAAGTGGCAACACTTCAAAGAAGAACCTCGTAATCTCAGGCTTTCATTGGCAGCGGATGGTGTCAATCCATTTGGAGAGATGAGATCTATTTTCTCGGTGTGGCCTATTTTTGTTATCAACAATAACATTCCTCCTTGGATGTCAATAAAGAGGGAGCACATTATGTTGGCAATGATTGTTCCAGGTATTTTATCATTTGATGTTCCTGAGACAAATTTTCATGAAGAAGAAGAAGAAGATGATGACGATGATGCTGCTACTAATGATGATGATGAAGATGATGTTGATGTTGATGATGATGATGTTGATGATGATGACAACGATGACAATGATGATGACGATGATGATGATGATGATGACGATGATGAGGATGATGATGATGATGATGATGATGAGGATGAGGATGATGATGATGAAATTTAAAGGTATGCCATCAATCCTTAATGTATTTAATATTCATTTCTTGATAGAAATATATTTGTCTTAAATGGTTACATAGTTTATTCATTATCTATTTAAAAGCTACAAGTTTCAACTACAAATAGAATACTGCTAATCTAAATTAACTATTAATCTAAATTAATTAAATAAAACTATTTAAAACACATATTAATGTGAGCCTGATTTAAGTGTTATAATGTGTACGTTTTAATGTTTTTAATTTTTATGTGATGCTTATGATGGATGTGATTATGATTATGATGTGATTATGCTCATGATAATTGAATTACATTTGCAGGAAATTGAACCCCTTTCAAGAGCATCCCGCACAGTCTCATGGATCGACAGGTATAAGTCAATACACCTTATATAAAGTCTATTTAATACACTTATCAATAGTAAGATTGATGTCTTCTAAGATCTCTCCCATTTGCAGGTACCAGCAAATAGGTATTTGTCAGAAGTGTCTTCCTCGAGTGAGGGAAATATAGGAATAGAAGAGGAAAGTGAGACATGCAGTTTATCTAGAATAGGGAGATTAACTAGAGGTCAAAGGACTAGAAGGAAATTCAATAAACACATGAAATTTTTCCTTGCTCAAGGGGGGTCATGTTCTTATGATGATGAGACGAAAGGCGACATCGAGGTGCCCTTGAGGTACCAACATCTACAGAAACATTGGGTACCCAAGGAACTTCCTCCAATAAACACTGATTTTTATGTTAATGAGAAGATATATCGCATAGCACCATCATCATTACATGGTTTGGGCCTATTTTCTATGGATGGCATAAAGGTGTCTTACAACAAAGTTTCTGAATTGATGGAGTATGTTGGACCATGTTATGATTACAAAATTTGGATGCATATTGTTCAATATAAAAAAAGTATGCGTAGGTATGCACTCTCGGCAAATTATATACAACAGCAAGACAATAATCAAAGTAAAAGTGTGGCTATATACATTGATGGAAGGCCAAAAGCAACAGGGAATATTGTGGGTTTTATAAATAGTACACGACCTGGGTCAACTATAAAGCAACCCAATTGCATATTTGAGGCGCGCGAGGGAAATTGTGTATTCATCTGTGCAATAAAATCAATACGTGCAGGGGAAGAGCTGCTTATTGATTACAATTTGAACCGCATAGATACAAACGAGGCTACTATCATGGGGGTGGTACATACTATTAAACCAACTTCTAATCAATGACTCCAACATACCATTTAGTTATTAAATTTTTGGCTAACATTTTTATACTTGATCTTTGACACATGGGCACAATATGGAGCAACCACCCGAAGGTGATGGTGATGATATTCCTAGCTCATCTACACATGAGCAGGTAAAACTCATTGTAATTGTGCAAACTAGATAGAAGCAAAATGTTATTTTTTTTAATGTTATTTTCTTCATTGTTTTGGAGTAATTTTGATAATACTAATACTATTGTTGTCACAGAGGGCCGGTGGTCGGAGAGAGGGAAAGCAACCTGCAGTCCCTCAGGAGTCCCCCCTTGTGGACCCTTTTTTTATTGATTTAGCAGAGACTGATGACCCGATCGGTTCCATTAAAAAGCTGCTAAAGAAAATTGGGAAAGAACTTCTACGTTTGGTATCCATACATCCTCAAACTCAGGAAATAAAAGACAGGGCAGCTGAGTTGTTGCGCACTTCTGAAAACTTTAAAGTAAGTATTAATGAAATTTTTAATTATTACAAGAGTTCAATAATGGTTTTTATGTTATGCTCTTTTATGACATTAATTAAAATATGGATGCATTGTCTTTACAGAGTTATTTGCGTAATTTTGAACCCCATTCCCATGATGAGGTCGGTATTGCAAGTGGTTCAGGTAGATCACATGTTCCATTCCCCACTTGTGTTTTCCACTGAATATATATAGGAATGATCATAATCATTGACAATACATGCTCGAACAATCTTTTTTTTTAATGCTCTAACAATCTTGTCCATGCTAGTCCATGCGTTCTATATTTATGCATGCTCTAACAATTTTATTCTTCAGCTCCTTTCCATGATGATATGACAACACCGCTTCCATCCAGGACAACCACAAATGTCTTGCCGACTGCCATGTCAACAACACACAGCCTAAATGCACCAACTGTTGCACCATCTACTGGTACACAAATCCCTCTTTTTCTCTCTTTTGTTATGTGTTTAAGTGTTATGTGTTTACGATGTAGATCCCTTGATTGTGTTTGTGCCATGGGTGCTCTGCACCAATTTATTTCCCTTGAAGTATTATTTCTTGGAGGCATTTGATAATGGTTTTCATTTTTTGCAATAGGAGATGCAACAAGTTCCGATGCAACATCATTTCCTGGATGTTCCCGTGTTCCTAGTACGGGAACGGTGAAGGATTGCATATTGATCATCAGCGATGATGAAGGCATTCCCTTAAAAGTAGCCAAACTTCCAGGTACTTTAAAGTTATTATTATTCTATAGTGATATAATAGTAATTTAGTTTTTGATCACTCTTCATCGACTAATGATCCCATGATTATTTTGTAGGGAATGATATTTTTTGGTGAAAACTTGGTGATGAGTGTTTGTGGATATTTGGGCCCGCCATACGTACATGGTGGAACATCATATCCTAACTAAAACCCCAAACCACTATTTTGATTTCATATCATTGCTAGAATAGTTTTCCTTTTCATCAATTTCTTGAACTATATTAAAGGTAGCTTCTCTTCATTTATGAGTCTAACATGTTTTTTTTTACTTAAAAGGTGGAATAACCAAGATAAAAAGTTGAAGGATGATCTTGTACATAGTATGACCCAGCTTTTTGGACCTTGTGCATTCGAGAGAAACAAGCTCCTTGAAAGAGCTGGTTTATGTTTGAAGTATATTAGGGACCAGTACAGGAAATATTTAGAGGTTAACCCAAGGCACGAGCGTCCGCCCTGTGTTCTTGAGGCTGAGTGGCAGGGTTTGATTTTGGATGGAAAGTATAAAGCCGACATGAAAAAAGGAATTATGCCAGTAGAGAGTAGAGCAAGGTATGTGATACTTTTGAGAATGTAATTATGTACTAATTAACCTCTAAATTTTTCCTGTACTGGTCTCTAACATATTTCAAACTTTTCATAGATTGCCTGACACATCAAAGGCAACAAAGGCAAGATTAGAAAAGCACGGGACACACAAGCTCGGCTCTGGTGGTTTTTCCAAACTTCAAGCACAAGTTGTAAGTATTAGTAAATGAAAACTTGTATCAATTTTTTTATATATTGCAAGGAAATTTTTTTTGATCAAACAATGCAAGTAAAATTCACCATACCAAGAAAAAATGTAGGGGTCAGAGTTCAATAGATGCCTCACAGAGGAGGACAAGAGAATTGGCTTCCAACAAGGCTATAGAGCCATGGCTGAACGGCTACGAGCTGAAATTAGTGTGCAAGGTTCAAATAATGATGCATCTGAGCCACAGGTAAATAAGCTAAATGAAATTTATTTCAAATTGAATACTTTACCAATTAGTCTATTTGATGTTAAGTTCTAATATAAAGTGAGTATATCTATTTTAAGAATGCAATGATAACAATGTGTAGGATATTGGAATGCAGCCTGACAATCCTTCTACACAATCTATGCATAATGAAGGTTCGCATGATGTGCATCCTAGTGGTGGAGGTATACATTTGCTATTAAAAATTTTATATGTAATTACAATTGGTGTTTGGATTAATGTAACATTTTGTATAGCAACTGTAGAGGATCGAGGGGTCGGTGCTCATGAGCATGTTGAGGTTGAGTCTAGACAAAATGATGTGGCCAGATCAGGTAATTAAAGAGCACCACAGTTATGTTCTTTAAAATAATTAAATACTTGTAACAATTATAATTAAATATTTTAAATTTAACTCTTTTATTTGTTATTGTAGAGGACCCCCCTTTGCAGCAGCATAGGAATTTGAGATCATCAAGAACAGAGAACAAAACAACTGATGAGGGGGGTATTGATGATAACACTGATGCTCCTCTTAGAGCTTACATAGAAAAAAAAAAATTAGAAAGAGAAAAAAGAAATGATTGTCATCTAAATACCTTAATTGATAATGACTGAATTTTATGTCTCAATGAATTTAATTATGTGCTAATGAATGTTCATGAATTATGTGTTTATTTTCATATTGATGAATGTTGCGTGTTAACGAATCTAATGTGTTAATGAATGTTATCATGTGATATTGATTGAATGTTACATTTTATTAATAATTGAAAGAATGAATGAATGTTAGATGTTAACGGGGAATGTAGAGTGATGTTAGGGGGAGGGGGGTGGGGCCAAATGAGCTTCCACCTTCACGTGGTTGGCCCTGTTTAGTAGAGAATATTAAACTATATTCTCGAAACAAAGTGAAGCTCAATAAGATACTAAATAAGTCAAAATGGTTATCAAGGTCCTCTATCCATAAGATACTTGTAGTCAAAATGGTTATTAATAAGATACTTGTAGTCAAAATGGTTATCTAGGTCCTCTATCCATTCCATAAGTTCTTCACCATTCAAACTTCCTCCATAACAAGGAATATGCTCTAGGTTAGTCATGAAGCCTAGCATGGACTCTCTGTCAGATAGAGCCACTATTTCAGAGCCTTTTCTGTGCATTTCCTTCAAGCAATGTACAGTGTACAGATGTGAAAGGGAGGGTAGACCAGTGTGGAAGTTAGAGTATTTATATCTTATGCTTTGAGAGTTTATTTGGTAGATTCAAGACACCTTATATCAAAGTTATTCCTTTTTCTTATCTGTTGTTCTGTCAAACCCTCATTTTTTGGGTTATTGCATTCAAATGGCCTTAACTTGCAAATAAACCATAGGATATCCTCTATTCTTTGTAAAATGCAAGTTAAGGGGGTTTATTTTCATATTTTAAAAGCTTTGGAACAGGATACTAAGCCAGAGAATTTCGAGAGCAAGCCCTAGGTCAAGAATCTCAATGTTCTTGACTAGGAGTTGATGGATTATGCAAGATCAGAGGGTAGCGGCAAGTAAAGGACCTCAAACCTTGTTGAATCTAGATCTTTAGAGCATGGTGGACATCTTCAAACTCTGATCTTGGTTTCATGCACCCATTTTCAATGCCTTGTTTTGGAACCCACACCCAAAGGCATGCATTAGGTCTGCGGACTCAATAAGGACATTGATATGCTGGAGTGGAGTCAGGGTCTAGGAGTTGGAGGATTGTTAGAACATCAAAAAGGGTACTCAAAAAACATATAAGTTCATAAGGTCCTTTGTCAAATTGAAGAGTTATTGCTGCAGAACCGGTTTTGGAGACCTACTAGAGTCACTAGGTCTATTTGGACCCTTTTGGACCACGACACATAGTAGCATCTACAGAGAAGAAGTTTGGTATGCAATGGTCTTGAAACCTCCTGAGAAATTCTTGGTATGCATTTGTGTGGTGCAAAAGCTTCGTTGAAAGAGAAAAAGAAGAAAAGAGTAGAAATGATTTTTTTTCTTTTTATGTCATATACTGTAACCAGCTACTTATAACTTGCAAAAATTATTATAACCATTTGAAATTGAAACTTAGTTTAATGTGAAACTAAGAACTGCTTTATTAGAGCTTTCTGTGATTTAGATTCAGACATCAAGAACATTGTTTGCCTAATATTGTGATTAATGTTTATTTATTAATATCTCATACTGACAAACAATTGATAATTGTAGGGAAAACGTCATTGGGGGTCTTTGAGGATCCACCAGAAGCCAAGGAGAAAATGTATTCAAATGCTAAAGATGGTGTAACAGTCCTTACAGCTGTTGAACCTTGCTGTGTAGATCATCTCCGATTCTCCAAGTTCAATAGTACTATGGTATTCCTTTGGATACTTCTAATGGTAAATTTCAAACATCAAGTTCTTTTCGTATGAAACTACTACATTTGTAATCTGTAGTTTTAAACTTTTAGTTTATAAATGTTCATCAGCTTTAGTTCGTATGCTGCCATTTCAAGTATGATTAATGAAGTTACCTTTATCACAGGATGAAAGTGAGCAGTCAGCATACTGGTACGGAGTTGGCAGCATTGATACGGTGACTAGGGCATCGTTTAATGGTGGTATTGTGTTTTCCCGTATTTAGGGCATCGGCCTTTTGAAGCATTGCCTTCATCTTTCTTAAGTCTGAGTTTTAAGTTTGTTTATCTCTCTCGACGCTGTTGAAAATACAAATGACAACGTTCTTGTTTGTTTTGCCCTTATATCCCGATGTGAAGGTAGTTGCAAGTTACAGCTATTTCATTGCATACCTGAAACGAAGAAGATGTTACAGTCCACAAAATGTTTGTGCTTGAAAGATGAACAAATAAAATTAAACTTCTAAATAACCAAAGCCGCTAACAATAAATTCAACACAGATATGTCCTCATTTCTGGGTATTTTAGCTCTGTAACAGCTGAATACCAGATTACATAATAATGACAAAAGAAAAATAAACCCAACGTACTCAGAAATTGTAGCTGTGATTTCACGGAGGGAATCTCTCTCGGCACTGTTGAAAATACAAATGACAATGTTTCTCTACATTATCATGTTGCCTTTACAGTGACTGTCCCTTGTGTAATTGCCACTTGAAGGAGGATAGTCACTGTAAAGACAACATGATAATGTACACTTACAGCTCATGTACATTATCATGTTGTCTTTAGAGTGACTATCCTCATTTGTTGAAGAAGAAAAGCATTAATGTGGCTGAATAGCAATACATTCAAGTGGCAATCACACAAGGGACAGTCACTGTGAGATGTCCTCATTTGTGACTGTCCTTACAGTGAGTGTACATTATCATGTTGTCTTTAGAGTGACTGTCCTCATTTGTTGAAGAAGAAAAGCATTAATGTGGTTCAATAGCAATACATTCAAGTGGCAATTACACAAGGGACAATCGATCACTGTGAGATGTCCTCATGTGTGACTATCCTTGTCACAAATGAGGACATCTCACAATGACTGTCCCTTCTGTAATTGCCACTTGAATGAGGACAGTCACTGTAAAGACAACATGATAATGTACACATACAATGAGTGTACATTATCATGTTGTCTTTACAGTGGCTGCCCTCATGTTGTATATTCTTCTCTGTAGATGCTACTATGTGCTAGGGAACTTCTTAGAACTGTTGGTATATTCTTACAACTTGTTACACCTGGGATATTCTTCTCTGTAGATGCTATTGTGTGCCATGGTCCAAACAGGCCCATAAATGTGGTTGAATAGCAATACATTCAAGTGGCAATTACACAAGGGACAGTCACTGTGAGATGTCCTCATGTGTGACTGTCCTTGTCACAAATGAGGACATCTCACAGTGACTGTCCCTTGTGTAATTGCCACTTGAAGGAAAAAAGCATTAATGTGGTTCAATAGCAATGTATTCAAGTGGCAATTACACAAGGGATAATCACTCTGAGATTTCCTCATTTGTGACTATCCTTACAGTGAGTGTACATTATCATGTTGTCTTTACAGTGACTGTCCTCATTTGTTGAAGGAAAAAAGCATTAATGTGGTTCAATAGTGATGCAGAGTAGTCAGGGTTTTTAGAATATACAAATATACATCCTTAACTCTCATTCCACCAAGGAAGAAGGAATTCCAATGGTTGAAACGTGAGTTAAGGTCTTTACATCAGTCAAACCCTGAAAATGAGGGTTTGTAAACAATGCACAGAAAATTTGAAATAACTTAGATATAAAACAAAGAGAATCAATCAAACCAACTTCCAAAGCATCAGATGTCACTATTACAACTTCTAGGCAAATTTTATCATCCAACCACCATCCGTACAGCCGTACAGAGTTCATTTTTCACCAGAAATGCACTAAAACAGGGTTATTTTTATTTTTTATGAAAGCAAAATGATTACAATACTGGTTCTCTGTCTGTCTTCAACCATTTGAAGCCTAAAATAGGCTCTCCAAGTGTTGGTTCAACCATCTAGGTGGTTAGAATAGTTTATCCAACAAATGTCAACTTTGCTAAGCAACTTTTAAAGTTGCATTACAACTTTGCAAACAACTTTGCCAAGAAGGTTAAAAATGTGTTGTGAAACTTTAGGAACCTTATTAAAGTTATTTTGGACCTTCAAACTTCTTAACAACATCTAAAAGACACCTAATAAACACTTACTATGCTCATTTCATCCAAGGACTCAAAAGATGCCCAAGGTTTATAAGTCACCAAGGGGTCTTGTGTCCAACAAGTGGATGTTTATAAGGAGATAAAATCAATCCTTAATATTTATTACAAACCAAGAAAACATCTAAAACTCCTATTCTAATTTATTGTCATTCAAAAAGACTCTGATTTGTCATTCAAAAAGACTCTGATTTGTCAATCAAAAGGACCTTTCACCAGTCAATCCTTCAAAGCTCCAAGGTGAAAATCTTATGTTCCAATTGATAGGATTTGACTCCTTGGCTTCATGGAAACTTCCTTCAATCATGGTGTCTTTGGCTTGCATTAGGGATGCCCTTGCATCAAATAGAAATGCATTCAAGTGGCAATTACACAAGGGATAGTACATGCCCATTAAAGTTGGTGTTTTGTTATCCAGCATGACAATGGAGACAACATACTCTGTGTCAATTTTACTGATCAAATTTCCCTCCGCCAGGCAAAGCAACAATCTGGGTATGATAAGGTGAAATTTTGTAGTCCTTTTGGGTATGATAACAGTTCCAGTTTCCAATAAGATGGTTCATTTTTATAATCTAGCTTCAATTTCTCTTGTGAAAATCTTTTTTTCATTTTATGGGTGGTAAAATATAATTATTATGCTAGAGGTGTGTACTTATGGATGATAATGAAACAAAATGATAAGATTTAAGACTCTTGTTTTTTTTTTAAATAGCAATTTAAGTTTCCTTCTATTATAAATTACTGTTTTTCTATTTTTTAATGTATCTTTCCAGATCTTTTATATCAATTTTATTTATGAAATATAAATATATTAATAATGTTTTAGTGTTTTTAGGATTAGTTTATATCAATTCTACGTATCATCATTCGTCATTCAATTGTCAGTATTATTAATTTAGACTGTGCAATTGTAGAACTACTTGAATATGGGTTGGATGGATACTCAAGTAGGGGAACCCTCCTCAAATATCTCAAGCAGTGAACTTGGAAAAATGTGTCCTGAAGGAACCCTTTCCATCAAAGAGATAAAAGTACAAACAAGTAAAAGAAGCAGGCTCTGCAAATATGTTTTTGAGAAGAAAAATGATAGATTATTCGAGTATGGTTCATGAGGTATATCTAAAAAGACATTTTTTTTCTTATTATAATAAAAGAGGAAGTTGTGAATGTCAAAGTTGAGTGAAACAAAAATTATTTTCATCAAATTTTGTTAGGCTTGCTTTTGGGAATAGTTTCTTACAATATTGCTATTAAGATTTTTATTGTGTAGTTTTTAGATTAGGTTTATAAAATTATATTTCATGAGTAGTGATTCATATTAATCAATTAACGATACTTTTGGAAGGTATTTTCAATGTGTCAAATTTTGATATTTTTACAAGAATTAGATTGTGTAATTTTTTTAATTAAAGTCATTGACTCATATTTCATAAATAATAGTTCTCATGAATCCATCTCTTATAAGATTGAATAGTCTATTTAGGAAGTATTTCTGATAGTATGTCAAATTATGATATTACTATTACCATTAGATTGCATGGCTTTGAAGTCAACCTCGTTGACCCATATTCTTCTTTGTAGATGCTACTATGTGCTAGGGAACTTCTTAGAACTGTTGGTACATTCTAACAACTTGTTACACCTGGGATATTCTTCTCTGTAGATGCTACTATGTGCCGCGGTCCAAATGGGCCCATAAATGTGGTTGAATAGCAATACATTCAAGTGGTAATTACACAAGGGACAGTCACTGTGAGATGTCCTCATGTGTGATTGTCCTTGTCACAAATGAGGACATCTCACAGTGACTGTCCCTTGTGTAATTTCCACTTGAATGAGGACAGTCACTGTAAAGACAACATGATAATGTACACATACAATGAGTGTACATTATCATGTTGTCTTTACAGTGGCTGCCCTCATGTTGTATATTCTTTTCTGTAGATGCTACTATGTGCTAGGGAGCTTCTTAGAACTATTGGTATATTCTTACAACTTGTTACACCTGGGATATTCTTCTCTGTAGATGCTACTGTGTGCTGTGGTCCAAACGGGCCCATAAATGTGGTTGAATAGCAATACATTCAAGTGGCAATTACACAAGGGACAGTCACTATGAGATGTCCTCATGTGTGACTGTCCTTGTCACAAATGAGGACATCTCACAGTGACTGTCCCTTGTGTAATTGCCACTTGAATGAGGACAGTCACTGTAAAGACAACATGATAATGTACACAAGTACCGTGAAGGTAGTTGCAAGTTATGGCTGTTTCATTGCATACCCGAAATAATGAAGATGTTACGGTCCACAAAATGTTTGTGCTTGAAAGATGAACAAATAAAATTAAACTTCTAAATAACCAAAGCCGCTAACAATAAATTCAACACAGATATGTCCTCATTTCTGGGTATTTTAGCTCTGTAACATCTGAATACCAGATTACATAATAATGACAAAAGAAAAATAAACCCAACGTACTCAAAAATTGTAGCTGTGATTTCGCGGAGGGAATCTCTCTCAGCACTGTTGAAAATACAAATGACAACATTTCTCTACATTATCATGTTGCCTTTACAATGACTGTCCCTTGTGTAATTGCCACTTGAAGGAGGACAGTCACTGTAAAGACAACATGATAATGTACACTTACAGCCCGTGTACATTATCATGTTGTCTTTAGAGTGACTATCCTCATTTGTTGAAGAAGAAAAGCATTAATGTGGCTGAATAGCAATACATTCAAGTGGCAATTACACAAGGGACAGTCACTATGAGATGTCCTCATTTGTGACTATCCTTACAGTGAGTGTACATTATCATGTTGTCTTTATAGTGACTGTCCTCATTTGTTGAAGGAAAAAAGCATTAATGTGCTTCATTAGCAATGTATTCCCAGCATCTGTACCTGCATCTCTCTTATATACTACAAGTTGCTTGCCATCAGAAATTGCAGTTCCCTCACGTGACATTGATGGTGAAGTGTTCTTTTCAAAACCATCATCTGTGGTTACCAATGCTCCTGTTTTAGGCAATAAGTTTGTTGCATTCCATGAGCCATTGGTCAAGTTTCTTCTATGAGCTTCTGATGCCTCAAAATCTAAGCAGCGCCTACGCATGCCTCGTTGTGGTTGATTATCATTTTGTACATGAATTATAATGAGTAATCAGTTTTGGGCCTTGGAATCTTGTATGTAACATGCACAGGCATTTCATGGCTAAATGAATCTATTTTAAAAGCATCAAATTTTCTTACATGATGTTGGATACATAAGTAGAACAAGCGTATATCAAATTGGAAGCAACCAGAACTCCACAATGACATATTATTTAGAGTACTCTTCAGTTTAAGTAATAATGTATATATTGACACTGTAAAGACAACATGATAATGTACACTCACTGTAAAGACAACATGATAATGTACACTCACTGTAAGGACAGTCACAAATGAGGACATCTCACAGTGACTATCCCTAGTGTAATTGCCACTTGAATGTATTGCTATTCAGCCACATTAATGATTTTCTTCTTCAACAAATGAGGATAGTCACTGTAAAGACAACATGATAATGTACACTCACTGTGAGTGTACATTATCATGTTGTCTTTAGAGTGACTATCCTCATTTGTTGAAGAATAAAAGCATTAATGTGGCTGAATAGCAATACATTCAAGTGGTAATTACACAAGGGACAGTCACTGTGAGATGTCCTCATTTGTGACTATCCTTACAGTGAGTGTACATTATCATGTTGTCTTTATAGTGGCTGTCCTCATTTGTTGAAAGAAAAAAGCATTAATGTGGTTCATTAGCAATGTATTAAATAATTTTTTTTTTTTTAATCCACCCACGGGCGTCGCAATTGCGACGGGAACCCGTCATAATGCGATGCAGGCACCCATCGCAATTGCTTGGGAGGCCCGTCGCGATTGCGACGGCCCTCCAAAGCGATGCGACGGGGGGGGCGACACCCATGCCGCTAACAAATCTTAGCCACATTGCGATGGGATATGTGTCACAATTGCGACGGCTACCCATAGACGTCGCCATTTGTGACTAAAAAATAGCGACGTCTATGGGTGTTGCTATTGCGACACATAGCCGTCGCAATTGTGACACATAGCCATCGCAAAATGCCCCCAAATGTATTAGTGCATTGAGAGAAAGAATATATAAGTAGAAGGGTCTTTCTGAAGTAAAGTAAAAAAAGTAAAGAGCACCCCCCACAAAGTATAATACTATCCCTCGTACACAAAAAAGTACTATGAAAGCACAAGAAATGAGAGAAAAACTTGGACGCCAGATGCAGAGAGGGAGGAAACTGAAGCCTCTACTTCAATACCAAAAATGAGAGATCAAATGGATGAATTAGAAAATGAAACTAGCATCATCACGTCTGTCTTGAAAAGACCTTTCCGATGATATATCATATCTCAAATTTTGAGTTCGTATGAGCCCGGTAGTACCAAAAAAGCCCAAGTGCCCCCAAAATGCAAGCTCCCTAGAAAAAAACTAGGCACAAGAAAAAAATTGATGCTTGTATGCCCATCATGAGTCTGTTGATGATGTCATCATGACCTATGCTAATATCATCACCGAAAAATTTTCAAAATGGCTAAAAAATTTTGAAACTTGTTGGGAAAAAATTTTGGTAAGTGACGTCACTGCTTGTGCAAGTAGGCGGTGTGAGGGAAGCATTGGGGTCGTTCTCGGGTGATGGCAGAGCTTTGGTTGATGGTGGGCGGTGCGAGGGTGCTATGGCGGCATTGCGGTAGTGGTGGCACTGGGTAGGGGTGGCGCAGCGGTGATGCACTGGTTGTGCTACTGCCAGCAACTGAAAAAGCCCTAAAATCACCTTTTTTGAATTTTTTGAATTTTTTTTATCTCGATTTTCAACCCATATGGCTATATGAGAGAAAAAATTTCTCCCAGAGGTCACTGTGGCTAAAAATAACAAATTTTATATGGTTTTTGACTCTCTCGGGACTTCTAAGTGCAATGGTGGAGTCTGTTTTGGCTCAAAGTGATCCATAAAATAGTGCCTCCTCAAAAGTGAAGAAAAAACCCTAGAGAAGTTGTATCTTTCATCTTCAAATCATGACTTCAAAACCCTCAGACCAGGTAGCAGTAGGGAAGCTCTGATACCATGTAGAAGTTTAGAAATCCAACTTCACAAAATGCCAAGAACACCTATATGCAAATAACCTGTTGCTGAAAGGAAGCCAAAGAGACAAAAAGAAAAGGCTTGGAAAATATCAACGGTGTGAGAGAAATTATATTCCAAGATAATGAAAAAAGAATTACATGGTTCAACCTATAAAGGTGAACAAAACCCTAAAACTAGAAAAGCTAGGTTGCACATTATAATTAATAAAGATATTAATTATAATGGACCTAAGAGAAAGCTTAAGTGAAAAAAGAGTAGTGAAACTAACTAATTACTCTAACATCCACCACCCAATTCTTGGGTAATATCAATTTTGGATTTCTTAGATACATCTGGAGGCACCCCATTTTAGAGATTAGATTTTGCATTGATCCCACCTTAAATGGTTATCAAAGATTTTCTAAAGAATTAAATGACTCGTTGGGCTAAGGCTCAGATATCCTCACAAAGATTGATGTCAATTAATATGTTTTGGATACATATCGAAGGCTGAGAGAATTTTTAAAATTCTAGTAGAAAAACCATAGAAAAAGTTTCAAGCTTTCTATAAACGCTTTAGAAACCAAAACTTTCTTAGAGGTATTTGTTGCTTCCCAAGCTCCCACAATTGGAATTAAATCTAGAAAGGGTGATTGCTGGTGATAATTTTGATCCCTAGGCCCTTGAGGATCTATATCCAATTCTATTGAAACTGGAATGTCAATGTTACCTTGCTATGGAGGAAAATCTTCGAAAGAATCATATGAGATAATCTAAACCCAAGTTCCAAATTTTGATATGATCTTGATAGATTTCAGAAGATCTTTCTCAAGATTCATAAGCAAGAAAATATTTTTTGAGGTTGAGGACCTGTCTTGGAAATGTTTAAGATAAACACCCAGTTTATTTGCAAAAATTTAGAGAATGTCTACTTCTCTATATTCCATTAGGAGATTTTGTAAAGTGATCCACATTGGAATGAACTTTATGACATTCTTCAAATAGTCTAAGTTTGGAATCCTTTTTTGCATATGAAGCCCTGATTTTTTATACAACCATCCTTTGCATTTAAAATTCTCATCTCTACTGGTTTTATCTTGAAATGTGACCAGAAAGTAACCAAATTTACTATCTAGAGAATCTATCTAGGCAATGTTTTTCTAGTTTGCATATGCCTAGGTATTAAATTGAATGTAAGACAAGTTAACATTCCAAAACTTGCAAATCACTACATGTTGTAAAAGAAAGAAGGTTTTAAAGTTTCATCAAATAAGTTAATGGAAGCTACTTGTTCACTTGAAAGAGACATATCCTTTTCCTTTAGAATTTGGGTTGAAAGATCTAAAGTTGTGCCTTGATTTGATTGGTCACTCTGGATGTGATCTGTATGTGGATGGGAAGGAGGAGCTTTAGCCTAAAGATTCTTTTGAATCGGTTTCTATTTTTGTGCATCTTTATAAGATAATCTGGGAAACACATTTTCTCCCCTGGGGTATCTTGGGATCCTATTTGTTCTAAGGGGATATGATCATTTTTTGTGTATCGTCCAATGGATCCCTGTCCAGGCCTTTTTGGAATTGGAGGCTAGATCGGTCTTCCTAGTGAAGTAGTTGGAAAGATTGGAATAAGATTTAGATTGATAGGTGAAAGTCTTTGATTCCTCTCAATGAACCCAAACTATCACGTTCTTGAATATGACCTTTGATTTTGAATATGTTGAAAGTTTGAGTTTCTCTGACCCCCCATTGCTACCTTGTTTTGAAAAAACTGACCCTGACAAGAAGTCTATCCAGAGGATGGTCTTGTAAACCATTTCTAGAAAAAAAAAATTTGGGCCCCCTTTATTGTGACCCCTATATGTATTATATTGATGTTGTTGAGGACTTTTGGAAAACTGAAAACCATTTCTACTAGCCTTAAAATCCTGAAAACCATCTCCTCTCACAATATGAAGATCTTTCCTAACTTTCATGTACATTCCAGGATAGTGGTGTCTCAGAGGAAATCGATGTCAAGCACTAGTAAATTTGACTTCAAATTTTGACGAAAATTGGTTGAAATTTTGACAGTAATTGGTCGAATGTACGACCAAAACTATCATCGTTCTTTTTTCCTTGAATTTTTAACGCGTCTACTATTTGTCAAAATTTTGACCAGTGTTTTGGTCAAAATTTTGATGATATCCCAGGCTCAAAAATCACCGTCATTTTTTCTAATGGTCAAAATTTTGACCACTGATTGCCCCAACGATTGGTCGAAATTATGACCAATGGACCAAACCATAGATGATGAATCCATACTTTCCACCAATCAAATGGTCAAAATTTCAACCATTGGATTGGTCAAAAGTATAGATTTGTCATCGATTTTTTGGTCCATTGGTCGAACTTTGGACCAATCGTTGGTCAAAATTGGTTCTAGCGTTGGTCAAAATTTCGACCAATGTGAATTTTTATTTTTTTTTTTAAATGTTATAGACCGAGTTCTTTTCATTGACCTGTGATTCATGAGTACCGGTTTACATGAACCCATCTCTCATGAGAATGAATGGAACACTTAGCACTCATTGGCTCTAGGTGATGCTTACGAAGGTGAAGCACCGGGACTTCCTGGGAGGTCATCCATCCCAGTACCACTCCAGCTCGAGCACGCTTAACTATAGAGTTTCCTCCATGGTTAAACCCACTCTTCTTGCATCCTCATTTGCAAAACCTTCACCAAGTGTTGTTCCTTATGAACCATTCATTAGAAAGCCCCTTAAGCTTGTCAATTAATAAGTAGGAGATATTTTCCACAGCAAGTCAAATTGTGATATTGCTATCAAGATTCAACTATGTAGTTTTTTGAGTCAAACTCATTGACCCGTGATTCATGAGTAGTGGTTCACATGAACCCATCTCTCATGAGAATGAATGGAACACTTAGCACTCATTGGCTCTAGGTGATGCTCATAGAGGTGAAGCACCAGGACTTCTCGAGAGGTCACCCATCTCAGTACTACTCCAACTCGAGCGCACTTAACTACGGAGTTTCCTCCATGGTTAAACCCACTCTGGATGCAAGCAGAGTGCGTTTAATGAGGATGCAAGCAGAGTGGGTTTAACCATGGAGGAAACTCTGTAGTTAAGTGCACTCGAGTTGTAGTACTAGGATGGGTGACCTCTCAGGAAGTCCCGGTGCTTCACCTCTGTGAGCATCACCTAGAGAAAATGAGTGCTAAGTGTTCCATTCATTCTCATGAGAGATGGGTTCATGTGAACCACTACTCATGAATCACAGGTCAATGAGTTTGACTCAAAAAACTACACAGTTGAATCTTGATAGCAATATCATAATTTGAATTGCTGTGGAAAATATCTCCTACTTATTAATTGATGAGCTTAAGGGGCTTTCTAATGAATGGTTCATAAGGCACAACACTTGGTGAAGGTTTTGCAAATGAGGATGCAAGCAGAGTGGGTTTAACCATGGAGGAAACTCTATAGTTAAGTGTGCTCGAGCTGGAGTGGTACTGGGATGGATGACCTCCTGGGAAGTCCCAATGCTTCACCTCCGTAAGCATCACCTAGAGCCAATGAGTGCTAAGTGTTCCATTCATTCTCATGAGAGATGGGTTCATGTAAACCACTACTCATGAATCATAGGTCAATGAGTTTGACTCAAAAAACTACACTATTGAATCCTGATAGCAATATCACAATTTGGCTTGCTATGGAAAATATCTCTTACTTATCACATGAATCTTGTATTATTTCTTAACACCAAACCCCATCTATAGATTTCCAATTTAGGGTTCTTGGAGCAACAACATTAGGGTCTGTAAGCACACAAATATTAATGATAAAAATCATCTGTTAAAGAAAAAACCATGTTTTAAATGACTAGCAATGGTGCCTTAACCTTGTGCAAAATATCTAGATTTGAAGACTCTAGTGGTGACTCGGGAAGTATAAACCAGATATGTTGCAAGGACAAAATGCCCTGAACAGGTTAAAACTGAGGCTTCCATGGATAGGCCAATAATAGACTCATCCCAACCAAGAAGAAAGACTTTTTTAAAGCATATTTGATGCAGGGGTATCTAGAAGAGCATCTGAGCAAAGGAGGACTCCAGTAACTAAGAAGGAGAAGATGGTATCAAGACAAGTTGATTGGAAAGTTTTGAATCCGTTAATGGCTTATGATAGTGTTGGATTCAATAAACTATGTAAAAGTCATGATGGAGGTCTAAGGACCAATACAATGTAATAAGTGATCAAAGCAATGTAATAGGTGAAAGAGTCCAATAGGATTAGATTTGAGTATTTTTCATGTTTAGAAGCATTCAATAAATACATTGGACCATGTGTAGGTCAATGGAGTAAGTTGGGAAGTCAGAATAGTCATAAAATGCATAAAATAAAGTTTATTAATTTAAATTTGAATGTAAACGGTCATATTACCTTTTTGGAGGGAAATTAGTTTTAATAGGTTTTAGGATTAATTAAACCTCCCAACTATCTAAATTTGGTTGAGGCAGGTAGATAGGGGTCATTAAATGTCTAAAGGATCCATTGTATGGAGGGGGACAGGGAGAAAAAAAGCCTGTTGTATGGACTGTTGTGAAAGCAAGCAATAAAATTTCATTTTGGTGCTGTTCCATTCAATGTATTGAACTTCTTTTTGTTTGGGACTATCAAATACATGAATTAGAAGGGTATTTAAACACATTTCACTCATTATTGAATGAATAACACTTTGTTTTGAAGTAGCATATACGACTATTGGTTCATTTCAGGCTGTTTTCTTGAGTTTTTCTTGTGACAGACAAAAGTTTTCTTTAAATAGATGAACCTCCCATGAATTCAAGGGCCCAAACTTCATGGGAGGCATCTTACTAACATGTACAATAGAAATCTAACAAGTTTTGATGTAGCACTAGTGCGAAGAGAGCAAGTTTGGAGAAAATAATGGAAATGTCCCATGGTGGATTGGTGGGAATAGTATGACAACAACATATTGAGTTGTACAAGAAGGTTATCTAATGATTTGAGATGTCCTAGGGCATCAAAGAGAAGGTGTATGAACCATTATTTGGTCTCCAAGGTTAGTGGAGATAGGTGTTTGGTGAAACCCTATGCAACAAGGGTTTGAAGGCATTGAATGAGTGTTTTGGGCGTTCCTTGTGGAATAGGACTAAAATATCTTGGATTTAGTCATATTTTGCCATATTATAACTATGATGAAAGTCTGGAGTGATGAGGATAAGAGAATGATATAGTTGCTTTGTTATTTGCTTGATTTTGATGTCATTAGGAGGGTACCTTGTGAAGGAAGTTAAGACTGGTCTAACGGAGTCACCATTGAAGTTTACATATGTTAAATAACCCTAAAAAGGGTGTCTGAAACTATAATTTTTTTCTCAAGTTGTTTGGAAAAAGTCAGAGAAAAAGGGAGAAAACTGGTCTAGCAGGGCTAATTGGGGCTCATAGGGCTAGAAGGCAGATTTGAAGGTTGTGGTCAATAGGTGTTGTAAAGGCTATAAAAAATGATTGATTCTTGTTGAAACCACCTTGTTTACACCATTTTGGTCCATCTTAGGTGTTTGGAGGCATAGTTGATTCAATTGCGGGTATGTAGCCTTTGGTGAGCCTGAAGGGCTACTGGGGTTCCCGAGTCATAAAAATTTGACAATCATGGGTTCTTTTAACTATTGTAAAAAATTTCATACATGACTCACACAGTCCTCAATCATCAAACTCAAGTTGAACAGTTCTGATTTCCATAGGTGCTAATTCCACAATAAATTCTTCATTTATTATTTTGTTTCTCTTAGATGGCTCATGCATATCATTCTCTTCACCTTCAATTCGCCAGTCCAATGATGTCATTTCTGACTTTTCTTGAACTGCAGAAAGATTGAGCTCGACAACTTCTTCAATCTACAAAATCATGCAAAACAAATATTTCAACAATTAGAGCAAATATACCATTTAATCTTTGACTCTACCATCTAAACTCATTAAAGGGACCACAACTTCCTACTATTCTTCATATTCTGACTCAAAGAAAATGTGAACATGTACATGCAATTTTTTTAATCCCCTGATGTATATATAAATGATTCAATACATAGGGTCAATCACCCATGAGAAGAGAATGAGCAATGGGAGAGTAAAGATCATGCAAGGACCTAAAAGGCAAATATTAAATTAAATAAAGCCATAATGATATGTTCAATTGTATTTTTTATAATAACTACCCATTAAAGATTTCTCTAGAAGAAAAATACCAGCAATAAAGGGTAATTGTATGTTATGCATGGCTTGTTGTCTACAACATTTTAAATAGTTATGATTATATTTTCAAGACCTTATTCCATCCTTCAAGGAAAGTGTGTTTATTTTCTCAATGGTTATCATAGGAAATGAAAAGTAAAAATTGACCAAAATAGCATAGTGATGAAGATTGGAGATAATATGGTTATATCAAACACATGATAACATATTTAATCAAACACATGATATTGGGATGGTATAACCTAGAAATGTTAAATTGGGATGGTTTTTGTACATGCAAAATCATAGTAGTAAATTGTTTAATGTAGTGAGCTCATGTGAAAAAGCATAAAGGAATTCGTATGGACAAGCCGGGTCAAACTATTTAAGAGATACAATAACACAATGAAACTAGGTCAAATAATATGACATCCATCTTGCTGACGTGACATGTTCCAATAGACAAAGCAAGGTGCAAGTCCCCTCTGTTCACATGCCTCAATAATATAAGTTTACATATTTGAACTTCAAATTTTTTAAAAGGCATTAATTAATAACATCAAAAAGAAAATAACAAAATAATATTGACAAATCAACTGCAAGTACCCAGAGTGTTCACTTGTTATTTCATATATCTATTTCAAGAACATTTATTTCTGGTTTGCCACCAAGATGTATATGACTAACTTCAATATTCCTCTTCAGAAATCACCAATAAATGTCAACAGCCATCAAGGATTGAACTTTAGAACAATATATACTCAACAATTGAGGTTTTGCTATATAGGACAAATAGAAAGCCTTTATTTATCATTCTCATTTATTGCATTTGTTAAGCCTACCAAAATTGTTGGAGATCAACTCACGATTCCATGATCAATACTAGTCATATCTTCATTGAACTAAGTTCTCCAGTGTTTGTAATTTGTATTGACATGAAAAAATATTAATAATTTGAAAAGACATCCTTCTCAAAAAGTTTCCAATTATTGTCCTCAGGCTTTCTAGTTGTTTTATAATATCTAAAGACCATTTTAAATTTCAACATTAAAAGGTTAATCTTTTTTGACCCAGCAGAGCTTTTGTATAATCCATGTACCATATGGCGATGACAAAAACAACATATCTTTCAATATTAGATAACAGAAACAAAGTTCCCTTATCACTTTTGAACTGAAAATACTGATTCTGAGGAGGTAGAAAGAACCAAAGGAAACTAATTTTGACTGATTTCCTGTGATGCCCCTGTAAGAATTAAGTGTACTTACAAGGCAAAATAAAAAAATATACAGTAGAATTCAGTTTTGGAAATTGCATCAGTGACCAATTTAATGATTACGTCTAATAATATCCTTGAAAGTTGAAAAAAAAACTTCTATTGTTATACCTATAACTAAGGCTTCTATAGGCTTCTATTGTTATGCATATTGAATTCATTAAAATGACAACAATGTCTTATAATTATGAATTTAGAAAATTCTTTTAACTTGATCCTATCATTCTAACATACAAATGTGTTTGTTAAATTTTCTTGTGACTGCTTACCTTTGATTTATAACAATTGAAAAACAACTTAATGAAGAACTAAATCACCAACATAATATGTTTTAGAATCTTAAGAATGTAGAAATGAAATCAAACAAAATGGCAGATCAGATTTTCAAATATCCAAGTGTTCAACAATGAAATAGAGATAGATGGTTCTTGTTTGGCAGACTGTACTACAAAACATTTTTTGCTTCACCAAGTGAACAATTGTTTGCAAATTTGTCAAATGTTTTTTCTAGTATCAAGTTATATGGGCTTCTCTGTGCCTGAACATAATAGTTAAAAGATGAGAGTATACAAATCAATAAAGAAGGTAATGTCAAAGAGGACTGAAAGAGTGATAATCTATAATAACCACTTTAATGAGTTTTTAGTAGACACATGTTGCCAAAGTAGATTTATCCTTAAATATGAAAAATTGCATTTATGACATGCATAAATATGATTTTTTGGTTGTACAAAGGCAGCGAATTGGAATAAATGTTTGAGGCAAGCTTTATACAACTAAGGACAAACACATGCCATCAATCTTACAAAGGAGTAATTGGATATCCACATGAAAAAATAGGGCATCAGAAGCTAGTAAGGTCCATTTGCAAAAGAGTATACCTTCCATCCTGGAAATAGTTTTTGAAAATCAACTCTTGCGGGGGTTGAAAACTTGTCATCTTCTCCAATCTACACAAGAATACAGGACAACAGACATTTTTCCAAATGTTTTTATAATTTTACAATTTCAGACCATAGTTTTGTACAAACAAAATGGTTCGGTTTATATAAAGTTCAAATTTACCTCATAAAGATGTGCTAAACGCAATAAAGTAAGCTTATCCTCCAGTTCCTGTTCTCCAAATTGCATGTTCAATGTAAAATAAAAACTAAAAGAGGAAAAAATAAATATAAATGACTCTCCCAAACAATCTACTTGAAATAAACCTTAAATTATTCATCATCCTCTCGAAAAGAATACGAAATTTACCTGAAGTGTAATTATTGCAATATTTGTTGGTAGCTCATAACCTAGGGGAAATGCTGAATACCGAGGGGTATTTATCAGATTCATTTCTTTTTCCTACATCATAGAATTTTCCTTATTTCATTTTAAACTCATGCAAGAAAGTGATTTTCATAGATTCACACTTTTCCTTTTTTCATATAGTAGATAGAATAAAGACAAAACATTTCATTTTAGTCATACCTATAGCCATAAGTGATTGTTTGATTTTTGTGTTTATGAATCATCAAAACTTGTCCTAAAAAATGTCCCACATAGAGAAACAAAATAGCATGGGTCATAAATATATCATTTTTCCTTTATCTAGAATATTTTGATTGGAAACCCTTGCAAATTATAAGTTCATACCTTGCATTTTAGTGGCATTCTTATATTGAGAGTTTATAACCTTTCTTAGTCATTTTCATAGTGAATAGTCCTCATCTTAGATTCAAAAAATCTAAAAATCTAAAAACAAGAAGAAAGAGTCAAGAATTACACTTTCTAGAGTCATTTTCCAAATTAGAGGGTACATCTTTTGAGGACATTCCTATAGTGGCTTTGCACATTATCTTGACTTCCTTTAAATATAGTTATCTTCTTTTCATGTCCACCTTTTCTTGGATGCTTGTCATTCTTGTCTAAATTTGTCTTATTCATAAACACCTTGTCATAATTATAATTTTGTTTTCCTCAAAATTGAATTCAAGATAGTTCCCAACATCATTTAGGTATTTCCTTAGAAGGTTTACATTTATCTATCTTAGGGTGTACTACATGCACCTTAGACAACATTCATTCATAGTTTTCATTAGCATTCCAAAATCATAAAAAATTAAAAAAATAGTCCTAGTGCTTCATGATGTAGAGTGGTTAGCAGAAGTGGTGGTTTCACACAAAACTTGTTCAATTCTACAAGGATCCCACAAGCCTTTAAGGTACTCCAAAGGTCAAATACCCATAAAACACTCAATCTTGCCTCCAAATGCCTAGGGTGGACACAAATGGTATAAAATAGATGTTTTAGACAAGAATCAATCAGTTTCAACCTTTTATGCAACTCCAATCATCAAATCCCCAAAACTGACTATTAGGTCTAGTTGACAGGCTAGTAGCCCTCCAACAGCACTAAAACCCAAATAACTCAAACTTTTTCCAAAACACTTGATAAGGTAATTATATTTATGAATACCCTTTTTATTTTACTAAAACATATCCAAAACTTAAATATTGTTACTATGGAAAATATTACCAGAAAACATGATTGAGACTATTTTTAGAGGGCTAATTAGGTGGGTTTACAAAGAAACCATGCTTCAAATGCATCCAAACTCCATGAAATTCATAGTACCATCATTATTTATTCCCAATTAAAGAAATCACTAATCAATTTCAGACTATGAAGTGTTTTGGTACAAAAACCCCAATTACATGCATTAAAACCCTCATTTCCTAGGGCATCATTGAACTAGGTCAATCTGGCACTTCCAAGACCCAAACTTCAGGTTTAACCATGTATTAAACATGTGTTAAAAGATTCTCCAACAAAAAATACACCTCCTTAAGCTAGATGTACAGCTATGTGACTGTTAGCATCATTTGGGTACCCAAATCAATCCCTACACCACTCAAATTTGCATATGCTTCACCCTATCCTGAAAATCTTCACTTTCCTTGCATTTTCATGGTTAGTTAAACATGTTAGAACCATCAGGGTCCATCCCATGGTCAGATATACATTCATAGGATGGAACCCTCACTTATTCATTTGAAAAAAATAATGCAAAACTGTATGTTTGGCGTGACAGCAGTAATAAGTTTTGAAATGTGTTATTAAATTCACCAAATTCAACTCAAAACAACTTAAGTATGCCTTAACAACATTTATGGAAGATTTCTACATCAAAGAGGGCTTCAAATTAGCAAGAAAACTTCAAAATCTCATTGATTCATTGCCTGTCTGTATAGTTTTTTTTGGTACTTCGTACAAAACCATGCCTCCTCCTTGCCTAAGGCTGTGACATCTTAAATAGACCTCTAACTGACTGCCGAACCAACCAAGGTAGTTGGAATGTTTATTTAAACAAGACAAATACTAAATCTTAAGTTTCCCTCCAGAACTACTTAGTGACCGTTTGAGTTTGAATTCAAATTATAAGATATGCTTTTTATGCTTTTTCTAATATCTAGACCTATGCTAATGACTCATAATTGGTCCAATGACCTTATTGAATATCTTAAAACATGAAACTACATCCTACTACCCTTTCATGGCTCATATGCCATTTGTTACATCATTTTTCCCATGGGCTTTATCAGGACCTTTGACCATTAAAGTACTTTGGCCATGAAAATATGCCATGATTGGCTTTAGAATATTCCAGTTGACATGGCTAGATGCTTTGTCCTTCTTGTCTTCACCTAGTACCATGGAATTACTTGGTTGCATGATGGATGCCCCTGCATCACTTCATCTCTGTGAGCATCACCTAGATGAAATGAGCACTAAGTGTTCCATTCATTCGCATGAGAGATGGATTCATGTGAATCACTACTCATGAAATATTTGTCAATAAGCTAACCATAAAGCTACACGGTTGAATGCTGATTGCAATATCACAATTTGACAACTTGTGGAAAATATCTCTTAATTATCAATTGATGAGCTTAAGAGGTTTTTTAATGAATGGTTCACAAGGCATAAAACTTGCTGAATGTTTTGCAAATGGGGTTGCAAGCAAAGTGGGCTTAACGTTGGAGGAACCTTCATAGTAAAGAGCACTTGAACTAGAATAATATTAGGATGAGTGACCTACTGGGAAGTAGTGTTTCACCTCTATGAGCATCATCTAGATGCAATGAGTACTAAGTGTTCCATTCATTCTCATAAAAGAAAGTTTATTATGAACTACTATTTATGAAACAGTTGTCAGTAAACTAATTATAAAACTACATAGTTAAATTCTGATAATAATATCATAATTTAACTTACTGTAAAAAAATATTTCCTACTTATCAAATTATATAACTATTCTCATGATCCAACCCAACCTGTAAAAATGGTGGAAATTACCTCATTCATTGTGACAAGAACTATTGCATCTCTGTCCTCCCCCTCGACCTGCCAAATTATCCTTAGAACCATTGATATAATGAAATACAATGACCCAACAAATATCACATACCTTGTGAATTTATGAATATCTTTTCATACCTTATTCAAAGCTTCATTGATATTTTGGATTGCCCCAGGCCCAAACCTACACAAGCGAAACCAAATGAGCAAGATAAATTTGATAGAATTATAAAATTCAAAATGCAAGTGAGGCAGCTTACACATGCTTGTCACACCCTCCAAATGTCAAAAGATAAATACCACCCTCTTGACACTTCAATTCACAGAAGTTCTCTTCTTCTTCTTCATATCTCTTTGACATCCTAAACAAAAATACTTCTGAAAAGGCTGGCAAATTCTCAAAGAAATTGGGCCATTAATTAACAAACTAGCTAGCTTATTCATATATAGAATGAAGTACATACTGCAAATTACAATCTATAGGCAACAAGCTATGTAAAGCTTAAACAATGGGCTTTTAATCTGTGAAGTATGTTAGAGTTGATTCTAATTGGATCTCCATGTAAATCAGAACTGTCAACTTTTGTTATGATTAAAAAGGGGAAAGTACCCGTAATTGTTTGTGTTCTAATAATCACCTATGGGAGAGGTACTAAGGCCTATAAATATTATGTTTTTATCATGATCTGGATGCAGGTGTTAGTGAAAGGAGAAAGGAACAATAGGTGACTATTGAACAGGCAGTGAAGGGTGCATTTGGGAAGCACCACGTGGTGAATATGAACAAGTTGAGGGTGGAATTGGTAAATGAGTGTTGGAAATGATTGAGAGAGTTTTTTTGAAGGTGTTTGAGCCATTAGAAAGGTTTTGTGAGTTGATTTAGGGTCTTTTCTAGGAAGCCCTAGGATAGAAACCCTTAAAGGGAGGGTTTGATGAAAAAGTATCTAGGAAAGCTTGGAGGGTCAAACTAATTGAGGAATTCTAATTTTTATTAGATTCCTTGAGACTGTATAAAGGTTGGAAGGTTGAGAGTAAGTGTAAATAGGAGTTGCTTTGGAAGAGGAGGGCTAATTAGGCCTAATTGCTGATAGGGACAGTCATAGAAGTGTGCAACAGTCACAAGTTGAAGGATTGGTATTAGCAAGGTTTGAAGAAATCCATAAAGGGTATCTGGAAAGGTGAAGAAGTCACCATAGTATTTGAGGAATTTTAGAGAAAAGTTCAACTTACTGGCAGGACAGGGCTAATTGGATAGTCCTAGAAAAGGCAGTTTTGAAGATTGGGATAGAGTTAATGCTTGGTAGGGGTTGGAACTCCTTAGTTAGGCTATTTTAGGATTTTTTAAGCCTTAGAAGGATCAATGGAATCCTTGAAGATAGAAATCAAGAGGTGATTGCATGAAAGGTGAATTAGGAGTGTTCCCAAGGAGAGGGAAATTGGAACATGGACAAAGTGAATTGATAAGTTGTCTAAAATGAATCAAGGTAGTGAACCTATTATAGAGGAGTGTTTGGTTGATATCCTAAAGTCAGGGACTTCTTATTGATCCTCGAGTTGAACTCTAGTTCCTTGAGTGGATTCCAAGACGTTGTTGAATCCTTGAGTTGAACAGGGTTCCTTAAGGGGATATTAGAAGGCTCTGCATCAAAAACTCTAAGCTTGTCTTTAAAGTTTGAGCTTCACTTGGTTTCAAGAATAGTTTAATATTATCTACTAAACAAGGCCAACCACGTGAAGGTGGAAGCTCATTTGGCCCCTCCCCGCCCCCTAACATCACTCTAAATTCCCCATTAACATTTAATAACATTCATTCATTCATTCATCCATTTTTGAAATATAACATTCAATCATTATAATCACATGATAACATTCATTAACACATAAAATTCATTAACACACAACATTCATAAATAATTCATGAACACATAATTCATTAACACACAACATTGATGAATAATTCATTAACACGTATTAACACACATCATTCATCAACATTACTAGTACAAAATTACATCCATTAAGACAATGTTCTTTCATTAGCAATAAATGTTAATTACAATCATTTCTTTTTGGGTTTCTTGCTATTTTTTTAATCATATAATTTCTAAGAGGAAGATCAATGTCCTCATCATTCCCCTCCTCTATTGATTCTAATCCCAACGTGTGTCTCCTCCTAATATATTTAGGAACAGGAGGCCGCTGCACTAAAGGGGGGTCTGCTGTAATAACTACTTCATGAGTTAAATTCACACTATTTTATATTATTGAATTACAAGTATTTATGTAAGTAAAAGAACTATAAATCAAAAAATTAATTTAAAAGAACAAAACATAGATTTTCTTTACTTGAATGTGCCACATGATCTACATGGTGATCAGTCTCAACATCCTCCGGCACTCATTCAACACGACCTGATTCTGTATCCTCTAAAATATACACAAAAATGTTACACCAAGTTCAATTTAAGATGTTAAATTATATTAATAATTACATAATTAGATTTAAATAGAAAATGAGTACCTCCTTGGACAGTATGATGCACATCAGGGGCTTCATGATGCGGCATATGATCTATGTCATGATTAAGAGGCTGCATTGCAATGTAATGGACATTATTATCAAATTCATTGTTGCTCAAGTATTCAATTTCTAATATATTTTTTGGCATATTTACCTATGCACATGATGCAGGAGACTCTTCGGTTGGGCTAGTGGAAGCTTGTCGTAGGCGTTCAGCCACGGCTTGATAGCCTTCCTTGAAGGTAATTTTTTTGTGTTCTTCCGTGGCCTCTACATTAAAATCAGAGCCCTGCATTTTTTGATTAAACAAAATTATTTGCATTTTATAAATAATTTTTCTCTGCAATTCATTTACTGCTACTTACAATTCGAGCTTTAATTTTTGAATATCCTCCAGCACCAAGTCTATGTTGCCCAATCTTTTGTAGCCTGGCCTTTGTTGCCTTTGAAGTGTCCTGCAACCTATGAAAAGTTTTTAAAAATAGTTATAAAAACATGTATATGGAATAACAAATGAAACTTTGAAATGTTGAACACATTGCATTCAATGGTGAAAATGTCTAAAACATCATACCAAGATATTATATTGAAAAATGATGATTGCATTCAAAATTTAATTATCATCTCAAAAGTCCATGCCAAACACCTTATCACTAGTAGTTAATACTATTGCATACCTTCTCGCATTTGTTGGTGAAACTCCTTTTTGAGCATCCACTTTCTCCTTTGCATCTAAAATAAATTCATTCCAATCCCTCACTGAAATAAAGGGAGGACGCTCGTACTTTGGGTTCTGGACGAGACTCTTTCTATATGCATCCCTCATGGTCTTAAGATGTTTGCAAGCTCTTTCTAAAATTTTCTTCTCATCAAAAATATTATTACCAAAGTCATGCTGTAAATCTTTGATGAGCTGATCTTTTAAACTTTTTTCTTGCAAATTCCACCTTTTAAGGAAAAACACAAAATTGTTAGATATAGCCACTAAAAGAAAAGACCAGAATGAAAGGAAAAATACTGTACCAATTAATGATATGAAAAAAAAATAGTGGGATAAACTTAGTTCGCTTATGATGTTCCACCTTGTACGTATGGTGGGCCCGAATATATGCAATTTGAGGTCATAAAGCTTCTTATAAAACGTATCATTTCCTGCAAAAAATGTCATGGGATAATCAATCCAAAACTTGTTATGAATAGGTAAATGCATATTACAATATAAAAAATAATTATTTAAAGTACTTGGAATTTGAGGACATTTTATAGGCATTGATTCATTATTGTCAATCAATAATGACGTCTGCGTAGCTCCTGTGCTAGTAACATGGGTAGATCCAGGAAATGGTGGTGAATTATCACCAATACATGTAGATTGATCAGTATCTAGTGTACCAAGTGGTGCCACTGGGTTATCTCCTGCTCCAAAAAAATAATCCACTATGTGATGCACCCAAGATTAAAGTACAAATTATGAAATCATAATTAGCACAAAACCAAATATAGTAAAACAATGATTTACCAGTTTCCATAGCCCTTGAAGGTGTTGATGTTTGCATGGCCCTTGTGGCTGACATTGCACTCGGCAATCTTCTATGGACAACCTAGCTAGGAGGAGTCTCCTACAATTGATGACCTGAACAATACATTGTTAGCAAAGACATTTTGAAATAATAAAAGTAAGAGTTAACTTGAGAAGTTTTTGAATGTTCCAAAAAAAAAATTCCTTGTAACTTGTCAACTAAAGGATTATTTTACCTGAGGTGGCCGGAGGTCTACTAGTACCGGCCTCATCTGCACATTGTCCTTGACTAGGTACTAGAGATTCCATAAAATCCTGCAACAAGAACACATATTACATATATTTTACTTCACAACATAAAAGAGTATAAAATATTAACCTTTATTGAAATTTTGTTATAACTAAAGATTCATTACTACTTACTTGATACCGACGTGCGAGTGCTTTCAATTCAGTTAGCCTCATGAGCATCTCCTCAGTTAGATTTGTTTCATACAAAATATTAATTATATCTTTATTGATTTGTTTCATTTTTTTCTTCAACAGGATTATAACATTAGGCGAATCTGCAAAAAGATCATCATCCTCGGGGGTAGCTATTGCCTCTACTATTGAGGGTGCTTTTCCCTTATCCTGAACATCAAATTGTGACAGGAATATTAGTAAAACTATCATAAAAACTCCAAAACCATAAATAAAATAATGTAATAATATAACATTTTTCAACTATCTAATTTGTACAATTTTAATAAGGTTTACCTTTGCTAAAGAATAGGTGGGAGGAGCATCCTCGTGGCCTCTATCATGTGTGGGATCCATATCGTCCTGTGACAAAGATTAAATATAAAAACTTTAGCGAACTAAAAGCAATAGACTTAGCAAAAAAAAAACTTATTAATAAAATGGTATATAGTACTTACCACCCTCATGATAGTAACTTTGTTTGTATCTATGCGATTTAAATGATAATCTATTAGCAGTTCTTCCCATGCACTTATTGATTTTATTGCACATACAAAAACTTGATTCCCCTCACGCGCCTCAAATATGCAATTGGGTTGCTTATTAGTTGACAAAGGTTGCGTACTATTTATAAAACCTGCAATATTACTTGTTTCTTTTGGTCTCCCATCAATGTACATTGCAAATCTTTTACTTTGATCATTTTCTTTCCTTTGTATATAATTAGTTGATAGTGCATACCTACGCATACTTTTTTTATATTGCACAATCCACATCCAATCATTGTAATTGTTACATGAACCGACATACTTGAACAATTCAACAACTTTGTTGTAATATACCTTTATCCCATCCATGGAAAATAGGCCCAAACCATGTAATGAGGATGGAGCAATGCGATATATCCTCTCATTAACACAAAAATCAGTATTAATTGGAGGTAGCTCATTGGGTACCCATTCTTTCTCAATGTGTGTGTAACGAAAGGGCACCTTGATGTCACCTTTGGTCTCATCATCATAAGAACATGACTCCCCATTAGCAAGGAAATATTCCATGCGTTTATCAAATTTTTTTCTAATCTTTTGACCTCTAGTTGATCTCCCTATTTTAGCCGTACTACATGTAGAACTTTCATCTAGCATTCCCTCATTTCCCTCATTCGATGTAGATAGATCTGACAAGTACCTAATTGGTGGGTGCTACAATCCATCAAATGAGATATTGCCACGTCAATATATATATAATAATCAAGTCGTGACCCATACGTACGGTTCTTCTTTGTCTATATATACATTATATGATTATATAATATGTCTATTTATAACATACGTGCTCAGTGATAAACAAGAAGAATATAAGAAAATTATGTCTATTTATTGACTTATACCAGCCGATCCATGTCACTGTGCACGATCCATGCCAAAGGGGTCAAATTTCTTGCATATGTTAATCATTTATCTTAAGTTAGCTAAATATTACATGATACGTATGCTACAAATAACTTAGAAGATAACATGAACAATATGCAACATCGTAAACATGAACAAATTTACCTTATGTATGGAATGCAAGATCGTCAATAGAAGGCCGGGGTGACAATGTCTGTAGTCAATTATCTGTTTGCAAAAAGGGTGATAATCAAACACAAATATACATGTATCAATAGCAATTAATTGAGCATCATAAACAAAAAATTGGTAATTATAAATCACATATGTCGTAATCATTAGAATTGAACACAATAAATATGTAACCATTTCAATTATGTCATTTATCATCATCATCATCATCATCATCATCATCATCATCACCATCATCGCCATCATCACCATCATCATCTCCATCAACAACATCACCATCATCATCATTTCCATGATCACCATCACCATCATCATCACCATCATCATCATCATCACCATCACCATCACCATCACCATCACCATCACCATCACCATCATCATCATCATCATCATCATCATCATCATCATCATCATCATCATCATCATCATCTACTTCTTCATCATCTTCGGTATCTTCTTCTTCCATAACATTATACTTTATCGGCCTTCCTCTTGGATCATTTCTAACAACAAATGACCAACCCTATTTATGTGGAACCTCTGAGTAAAAGACTTGCTCACACTGGCTTGGAAGAACATAGGGCTCATCTCCAACTGGCTCAAATGACCTAGTATTAATCATTGTAAGTCCATTATCATGTTGAATAACAGTTCTATCTGGATCATTTTGATTCAGTCGTAACCTGTACCATTTGACGACAAATAGAACTACTTTGAAGGAGTTAAATTCGCACTCAATTATATCATCTAAGATGCCATAGTATTGATTTTGAGATTGTTGAGGATGTATGTCATTTTTAGATGATATATTGGTGACCTCAAAAACTGCACTTATCCCAGAATCACAAGTTTTCTTTGTCATACAACTTTTTTATGTGAAATTTGTGGCCATGATAGTACATAGCTTTGTGGTGCTTGACCTGCAATTTTTCAAGTGTGTAAATTATTTGCATCATGAGTTGATATGAAACATATGAGTCATGATCATTAATAAATTTGTATGTACCTGTCCACCTCTTAAACCATGTGCTAGATCAATTACCATTGGAGTAACATTGGAATCTCCATTACGATGATCTTCTCTAACCAATGAAGCAACACCTTCCCATGTTAATGAGAAACCATTTTGTTGACATCATTCAATCCATACCGTCATCCAATCAAGATTATTTGCAATATACAAATGTATTACATCTCACTCTCGACCAGATTTATAAGAATTAATTAACTACAATAACATCTTAGATTTACCTCTCACTTTCCTCAATCTACCTTTGCCCATCAAGTACTCCCCTTCAAATTTTTTAATGGATTTGGGATCCCAAATATGATCTACATGGATCTTTGCTGCAAACTTTGGAAGATATTCACTAATGTACATCATGGTTTGGTATACCATATATCCCTCCACCATAGAACCCTCAGGATGTGCTCTCTGTCGAACCAAGCCTTTCAAAAATTTCCAGTGCCTCTCAATCATCCACATTGACCTAGTTGGTACAAGTCCACACAATTCAATCTCCTCAACTTGATGTATGAGGTAATGTTCTTGTGCATTGAAAAAAGTTGAAGGTAGACACTTTTGCATTTCACACATAAGAAGAGGAATTTTTCTCTTCTAGTATTTTATATCTTCTTTATTGATTTCTTTAGATGAAAACCACCTCATGTATTTTCCAAGATCATATATAACTTGTTTGACACCGTTGGCAAAGTGGTGTGGGAGAGATAGAGGTAGAATGTACTGCAATATTTGTAAAATGATCTTGTCAATATTTTATAAAAGAATGCAATGAAAACCACATGCAGTATACAGATATATAGTGAATACAAAATAATATGAATTACCGTAATAAATATATGTCAATCGTGTGTTTTCATTCCTGGCCCAAATTCACTTTTCTTTGATATGAGATCATTTATGTTCACAGCAAATCCTGTGGGAAATCATATTTTTTTTATAATTTCTTTTATAGCATTGCTCTGCTGCTCTGACAATAACCATGGAAGGGAACTTGTATCAATCTGGTCTCCATTGTTATTTGATCAAATAAAATTTTTCATTGCATGGTTGGATTCTTCAATGTCACTACAAATTTTGATAATTTGGTCTTTGTCACGCCTTCCATCCAATATTTTCCATAATGTCTCTGTTACATTCTTTCCAATATGCATAGGATCAAACAAATGCACGATTGGAAGTTTCTCATAGTACGGCAACCTATTAAATTGCATAGGATAACTTTTTAGTCCTTTTGGAAGTTGGTCATTGATGCCTTGATGACCTTCACAAGCATCAATTACATCATCAGTAAACAAAACACAATATCAAAATATAAATTTGAAACAAAACCCATCAGATGGAATGACATTACCTCGATGATTTATTTTATTGTATGCCAACTTCCATAGGCGAGGTGTCATTCTCCATGGCTTTGATGTAGTCTCTTCTTTCCCATTGAAAAGATGTTTTTTAGTAATTCGGTACTTATGATTTCTGTGGAGAAAGTGTCTATTCTCATCGAACACCTGCTTTCTCAAACTTTTTGAATGACGAGATTTTGTCTTTGGACCACAAACTGGACATGCAAATTTTCCCTTTGTCTGAAGACCTACAAGATCATGTATAATTGGATTAAATGTGTTAACTTTGTGTTAGCACTATAACATACCAAAAAAGAGGCATTAAGAAGAGAACATACCACAAAAATGTGTTAGCCCAGGGGCATCATGTATTGTCCATACAAGCATTGCATGGAATTGAAATTGTCTTTGTCCTATTGGTCTAGAGATGTCATATCTTTGAGCCTGTAATCTCAAGCTTCCTCTCTGATTATCATTCAATTCAGGTGGACATTTAGCATTTTTAATAAAATAAACAAGATCCTTGTACCAGGGTTGCATTTCAATACTAGTAACTGTATCAACATTAGCAGCAACATTATTTATCTGGACAAGGTCCATGTTTTCCTCAGTCATTAACTTAGCAAGTCCCAATCCTCTTACCAATTTGGTAATGTGAATCTCAAGGTCAAACTCTTGAATCCTATTTATCCATTTACATCTCTTCCCTGTAACTTCACTCTGTATCAAGATATCCTTTACTGCAGCATGGGGTACATAAGCATTAACCTTTGCACAAACCAAATACGGTCTGAAAGCCTTGACTGCTTTCACAAGTGCATAAGCTTGCTTTTCCATTATTTCATAATTTAATTCAGCAGATTGCAAAGACTTGCTGAAAAAAGCTATAGGATGTTCATATCCTTCTTGATCTTTCTGCAGAAGGACAGCTGCAATAGTATGAAAAGATGCAAAAGAAAATAGAGAAAAAGGTTTTAAATAGTCAGGTGATACCAAAATAGGAGCTTCTTGAATTGTTTGTTTAATTTTTTCAAAAGCTTGCTGAGCTTCCAAGTTCCATTCAAATTTCATTCCCTTTTTAAGGAACTTAACTATTGGCTTGACCAACTCTGCAAAGTTAGCAATGAATCTTCTCACAAAATTTATTTGCCCCAAAAATGATTGCACACCCTTTCTATTCTTTGGTGGAGGGACCTTTTTGATGGCCTCCACTCTTTCAGGATCAATCCTGACTCCTTCTTTTGATACTATGTGTCCCAGTAACTTTCCTTCTGTCACTGCAAATTGACATTTCCTGGGATTCAAGGACACACCAAACTCTAAGGCTTTGAGAAAAAAATCTTTTCTAAATGAGAACAATGATCATCAGCCCTTTTGGAAAAAGTAGTGAGATCATCTTGATATACTACCATTAAGACATTGATCATTTCTTTGAAAGCAACATCCATGGCTCTCTGAAAAGTTGCCCCAGCATTTTTTAGACCAAAAGGCATGCGAACATATACATAAGTTCCCCAAGGAGTTGTAAAGGCTGTCTTGAATTGCTCTGATTCTTTGACTAGCACTTGGTTATACCCTGAGAAACCATCCATCATTGACAGGAGTTCACATCTAGTCACCCTATGCAGCATGGCCTCCATATTAGGCAATCCATAATTATCCTTGAGTGATGCCACATTTAGGTTCCTAAAATCAACACAAAGCCGGATGTCACCATTCTTCTTCCTCACTGGTACAAGGTTTGAAACCCAAGTTGAGTGCCTAATTGGTTCAATAATACCAGCATCTCTCAGTTTTGTCAACTCAACTTGCATTTTGGTGGCCAGTAAAGGATTAATGGGTCTCTGCTTTTGTCTAAAGGGTGTGGTTTCCTCCTTTAGAGGAACTTCATGCTGGAATAAATCAGCCCTATAAGCTTTGAGGTCATCATATGACCAGGCAAACACATGTTTATACTTTTTCAACAGTCTGATCAAGTTGCCTCTGATCTCCCTACTCAGTTTCTTTCCAATGTATACCATTTGTGGGGAATTTTCTGATCCTAGGTTTATCTCCTCTAAGTCTTCCAATTTTGCATTAGACTTTTGGGACAGACAACCATCATTTATTTTAAACATTCCCTCCAATTCTACCAATCCTTTGGGTATATGATTAGAAGGCAATTGAACTATTTCATTTCCCATGATGCATTCTTTTCCTTCAATACATTCTTGTACCTCATTGAAATCTATTTGTTGACCATCATATTGATCCAGGCCTTGAAGGAATCTAAGGATATCAAGATCATCCTCAAAAACTTGCCAATTGTACACATTGTCAGGAACTGCAGGCCTAGTTTTAGTTTCCAACATGGAAACACCAGAGAGGGTGATATCATTGTTTTTCAAAGCAACATTAGCAAGAAAGTCTGCCATGATGTTATTTGACCTCTCTACCCAGAGTAGATTAAAAGCTTCAAAAAATTCTAATCTATCCCAGACAGCATGCTTATACAACTTGAGTTTTTCATCCTTGGAGGCATATTGGGATCTTACTTGGGCTACAATCAATTGGGAGTCACCATGAACTTTTAAACATTTAATACCATCTAATCCCAAGATCAGGGCCTCATATTCAGCAGTATTATTTGTACAACTGAAAGTCAACAAGAAGGAATACTTGAAAGTATTACCTGATGGGGAAATGAAAACAACACCAGCTCCTGATCCTTCTTTGGAGCATCCACCATCAAAAAACATTTGCCACAAGCTATCTTGTTGCATCATCAATTCTTCCACAATCGGGTCTGTGTTCTTCAACTAAGGTAACACTTCTTTAATTACAAAATTGTTCATGTCAATATCTACAAAACAATTAAGGGCTTCCGGAGCAACCATCTCCACCATAACTGAGGAATGGGGCTCCCTGTACAACTTTACTTCAGTCCCATTCACTGGAATAGTGGCATAAGATAAATCTAATTCCAGCTTTCCACCCACTACTGCAGCCCATTGTCTTGACAATAACATGCCATAGTGAGGCTCTGTATCCACAACAACTACATCCATTTTGTATGTAGCCTCTGGGAATGCAGCAATTTTTACCTCAATTCCAATCAAAGTCCCCACAACAGGCACTGCCCTATTATCCATTGCATAACACCTGCCATTAGAAGTGTCAACTTGCAATCCTAATTCTTTCATTACATGATATGGCATCACAGTTGTGGCAGCACTAGAGTCTATCATACAATTTTTTAACAATAAGTCATTCACAATTAAAGTGACATAAAATGGATTGATGGAAGAAGGTTCTTGTGTTACAATTGTCCCAACACATACATCTGAGATGGGAATAGGCCTTTTTATAGAACTCCCTTCCTCTTGTTTGGTAGGAGCAAATCTCTGCTCATTTATAAGAGCCAAGGCTGCTGTCTTGTGCTCTTCTATTTTCAACATTTCAAGCAGAGGGATGGACACTTTCATCTGAGACAACGCATGTCTCATATCAAATGCAGGGGAATCAGCAGGAGAATCAGATTGATCCTTTGTCCTACCAATTTTCTTTTTCATCTTGTCAACACTAACTTCCTCCCCTTTCTTCTTTTCACCCACAAGTTCTTGATCCTTGCCATCTATAACATTGGGCTTTGGGAAACCCTTATCCTGAGGACTACCTTTGATGAATACTGATCTAGGAATTCCCTGTTCATTATCCACCTTTCTGTTCCTCAAATTGTATGAGGATCTTGCTTGTGTTATGGCAGCCATAGTTAAGTTTTTGATCTCTTCACTGGGCTTCCTCCATTGCTTCTCATCTGATCTAGATCCTACCATATGAGTTTTATAATCATTATTATCAAATTCTTTAGGATCAGATTGAGTAAATATTTGTTGCTCATAATCAGAGAAAATCTTTCTCTTATGATCAACATCTGGACAGCTTGCTTCATCATCTGAGGACACAAAATCCTCTATTGGATCTATAGTAAACATGTTAATGGCAAGCTTTTCAGATTCTTCATAATCTCCTGCACATGAGTTATCAGCCTCTTCTCCTAAGGCTTGGGCCACAACACACTGAAAGGGTGAATGAGGCATATTACAAGCTACACACCAAGGAGTGTTTTCTACATTGTGTGTAGTATTCTTCTTTAAGGGATCTGGGGTATCTCTCCCTTTTTGTACCTCATTACTGTCGAGAGCAGGTCTCCCATCCTTCCAATTAGTTTTGTAAGGCATGTCTCTCAAATTAGGGGCCTTGTCCTGCCTTTGATAAGGAGGTCTTGCATCTTGAAAGTTTCTACCACCTTTATCAAATCTTGTTGGGAACTCCTTGTTAGCACCCGGTCCTTTATCCTCCTCTTTAAGAGGCCTTGCATGTTGTGGTCTGGTCTCTTTCCACAATTTACCCTCATCCCTCTTGTACATTTGGCCAGATGCCTTTTGGTTACTCTCAATATTTATGGCCAATTTAAATGCATCCCTAAGGGTGCGGGGATTTTTATCTCTTAGGAGATAAGACATTTTACCATCCATGGAATTGAAATAAGTGGTCATGCAAACTGCATCATCCAACCTCAATACCTGGAACAATTTGTACATAGCCTTTTGAAACCGGCTATTGAACTCTGACATGCTCTCATTATAATTTTTCTTGATATTATTGAATTCATTGAGCATGTAACTAGAATTCACATGTTCAGCATACTGCTCCTTAAAACTCCTGACAAATTCATCCCATGAAGCAATACTGTTCTCAGGTAACCCTCTGTACCAATCCCTAGCATCTTCAATCAATGACTGAACAAAAAGCTTCATAATGACGTCTTCATGCTCAATCTCATAGTCATTAACTTTATCTATGAAAAACTTCAAATGCTCTTCACAAGTAATAACATTATTCCCAGTAAGTAATGGGATCTTTTTCCTGATTTCATTGGGGATGGCATTAGGTTGGCCAGGAATACCATCAAAAAACAAGGGCCTATATCTATCCAAATGAACTGGTCATCTTTGGATAGTTGGCTGATTCAGAGGGGTAATTGCAACATTTTGACAGGGTATAGTTCCCACTGTACCCTGAGAAACCAAGGGAACTTGACTAGGAAATTGTCCAGATGGATATTGTCCAGAGTGAAAGGCTTGAGTATTTGAAATTGCAATGTTAGGCTGACTGGATGAAGTTGTTCCTATGGTAATAGGGACAGAACTACTAGCAGATGTATTCATGTTAGCATGTAGAAAGGCAATCTTCCTCTTCATTTCATCTGCAGCAGCCTCTAACTCAAGTTTCTCAAGTTGCATAGCCAAATCCTCCTTTGCTTTCCTAGCTCTGTCTAAATCTGCACTAGCTTGAGTAGGCACATTAGGAATGGGCACAACCTTCTTCGGTTCATTTATAGCAACACCCACCACCTTTTGTTTTCCCTTATCAGGGATTTCCTTGGGGGCAATTTTAATCTCCTTGTTTATTTTGATTTCAGAGGGATTCAGTTGTCTTAAAACATGGCCTGTTCCCTCAAATTCACTTTGTTTGGGCCTGGTATCCTGAGCTTGCTTTCTCAAAGCTTGCATATCACCAAACGAGTCTTTATCCAAACCTTGTACATCCTGGTTTAGATCACTAACATGGGTCTCATTTCTCCTGGTTCTCTTGAGGAGTTCTTCCCTTTCTAGAAGCAATTCATGAAGCTGTTGTTCCCTTATCTTTGTTCTATTAGCAATTTCTGCTAATTGTTCACATTCCTTTTCTCTCAAGGCAATCACTTCCTCTCTTAACTTCTCAGAATCATATGAAGCTATTTCAGCAGTAGAGGTTTCATCAGGTTGTTCAAGGGTTTCTCTAGCAGGGAAAAAACCTACTTCTGTGACTACTTCTTTCTGCATATAGACCTCTGGTGTGACCCCTTTGACATGCTCAGGATCGCTAGAAGACGAAGAAGTTTCGTGAGGAAGTGGAACATGAAATCTTTCTCGAGAATGAGCCTGGGAACTAGCATTATTTTGGCCTCTCCTAGACCATTGCTTTCTGCTTGGTGTGTGGAGTTCATCCCCTATATTATCTTCTGGATGATCCCTATAATACGACCTAGTGTTCCTTGGTCGACTCATTGTAAATGACAACAATTTTTACAAAATTTTGCCAAAAAATAGCAACTGGTAACACAGATTTCTTTAGAGTCGCCACCCACTACTCAAGCGGGAATGAAAAATTATTTTTACTGGTCTACAAACATACAATAGACAAGATTTGCACTAACCTATTGCAGGCTATCAAAATAAATCCCCAGTAGAGTCGCCAATTTTGTTAGTGTTTGAACCTGCAGATTAATCAATTACTCAAATAATCCCAATGGTTGTAACCTAGCAAGTTACAAACTACTAAGGTATTAAGGTCAAGACCTTCTTCACTTCAAGTAATATATACTCAGGCGGGTGTACCTCTATCAATTCAACGTTTAGCTGAGCTCTGAATTGAGAACTTGCTCCTTCACTGCTTTGTTACTGCCTTCAAAATCCAACTCAATAAGTTGCTAAAACTCTGAGTATAACCCAAATCATCCTGATACACAACATCATGATATAGATTATAAAAACTGCAACATGATACAATGGCTTAAGGATATTCATCCTTCTTCCTTTTAGAGTTAAACTCAGGGAAGGGTTAACCTCATTTATTGCTTCTTCAAAGCACTGAAATACATATTTATGAACTGGTCATAATATGACTCAAGTCTGGAAATTATGCATATAAAGTAAAATTTCAATCAATTATATATTGGATGGTAAACCAATGTAAGTGGATCTAAAACCAGTCCCTTATCCGCTGGGCATCAGAGTCGAACTCTACCTTCACATATATCTATTAAAGTGAATACAATGAAACTCAAATAACATGCCTAACATATCATTGTTTCCATTCCTACACCTATCATCAAATCCACATATAGATATTCAATTCCCAGAGACCTCCCCTAAGATTTTACTCTTTCCTTGAAAGAAACTTAAGCTCAACCCCTATATTCACCTTGTGAAAGATGTATTTAAACTGTCTTACAATCTAAATACATAAAGAAACTAAAACACTCCACATGTAAAGACAATCAAATGATAGTAACAGAACTCCAGTGTATTTGTATTAACTGATAAAATGCATTCATACAATTTTCCTTGATTTCACAGAAAATCAGGTTCTATATTTCAGACCTCTCCTTTACAAAATATTTTCCAACCCCGATCATCAATAGGAACTGACTATTTATACTAATCAACCATCCTGGAATCCTCGAAAGGATGCAACAAGCTTCGGATGGCTGATAGAAATTTGCGCTAGAAAACAAAAGAAAATACAAACCAAAAGATATTTAATAAAGACAGCAAGGCGTATTTTCAGTTCTGAACAACTTCCGCAGCTGGCACCTTTGTTTGTAGATATTTTTAGAGCAGTTACCAAGTTTGTCATATGAATGATGACCGCCATTACAGGCTAATTTACATCATTCTCTGTTTGAACACGCTCTCCCTCAAATTTTGGATCAGGTGCCAAGTGCGATCTATTCTTCTTCCTCCTTTGTCAGCTGGATAACCGGTTTCTTCTTCTTCTTTGTGATTAACTTTTCCCAAGCTGCCACATCATCATCAGATGGCCAATCGTAACTCTGCAGCTCCTGTAACAAGTTGACTTTCCGTTCCCATGTAGAATCAGTTACATTTTTAACTTCTGATATAAACTTGATACAGTCACTTTCAACTTTGAATAAACTATCAATTATATTGTTAGTTCCTTCCACGTCCAAAGCCTTATTATCTTTTAGGAAGGCATCTTGATTGATGACCAACTGACCCATTGACAACTTCCAATCTTCCAGCTTAACCACATTTCCATTGTCATCATATACCGGGGGCAAATACTTGCTGTAATCTTTATCAAACATGGCTAACTTAGCCTTTATTTGGTTTGACTTTCCTTTGAAAAACTTTGACGCTGCACTTATTAGGCCAATCCTTTCAAATACATCAGTTACTACTTTTGGGATATCAGGCCTGTGTTCTTGTAAACTGTCAAGCTTATCAAACAATAAATTCCTCCCAGACCAAATACTATATAGTGGCTCCAAGGTGGCTAAATAATCATTCACCTTTTGATTGGTCTGATGTAATAGGCTGACTGATTTATGAACTGCATCCATCCTATCGTTTATTTTGTCCTACCTGTACTGCACTATTTTGGCTATAGTGTCCAAGGATGCATCCAATTTCACCTTTTCCAAGTCTTCAGCAGGTCCCTCAGTTGCCTCCAAATTTACCTGAATAGGTACCTCAACTTGCAAAGGAGGAGGAGGAATTATTTTTGAGGCTTCCTCGAGTTTGACCTTTATTTCTGCCAGCTCATCTTCCAACTGTTTGATCCTCATCATTTTCAAATCTCTGTCCTTGGCTACCATGCTTGAACTTTCAAACAATTTGGCATATCTTTCTGACAGCTGAGCTGTCTTGGCTTCATTCAGATTAGCCCAATGAGTTACTACCTTGGAGACTTCAAGGTCTGTTGTATTTTGTACAGTCCATATAATCTTATTCCCCTCCATCTTATCCTCTATACTCAATAGAGATGGCTTTTGAGTTTTGGGAGCCATGGACCACATTGCAACAGCTTGGGACTTAGGGTCATAGCCACTTCCTCTTATCATGTCACCAATGTGAACTTCATATGATAGGCTACCCTCTGGTTACTTTCTCAATTGATCAATGAGGAATGCAGAAGTTAGATCCCATCCTGGGGTTAACAACATTCCACTTGATTTAACCAAATCTCTGGCTTCGTCCACTGTTATGGGATCAAGGCTAGGATCATATGAAGCAAGAGCTCTCAAAGTTTCTTCACTTGGCTCCATACCTTCAGGCAGAGCTTTCTTTACTTCTTGCTGCTTGTTCCAAATGAGAAAACTCTTGAACTCATCAGTCTTAATGAACTGATCATCACTCAAGAATTCCTCTTGATAAACCTCTCTGATATCCTTCTCTAACCATAAGGACTTTTCTCTGCTTTCCTGCTCAACGGCTATTTTCTTGCCTGCTCTTATTGCTTTCCTCAATTGATGATGGTATGGCCTATCACCTGGTACAAGAGCAGATGCTCTGTCAATTTCCCTTCTTTGTCTCACATGCCTTGAAGGTTCACCTTCCTCAAGCCTCTGTCTCTTCAATGGTGGCTCTGAAATATCCTGCATTTCTGGTTGATCTTGAGTAAGATCAACAACTGGTGGTCTCTCAACCTGTGGAGGACTATCTTCTTCTTGTGACTCATCAGTGAATTCTTCCTCATCAGAAGATGAATAATCTTTCTTTTTCTTCTTCTCTGGCTCATTCTGATCAATCAAGCCTTCCAATTGATTTGCCAAGGTATCATACTTTTCAATCATCCCATCAATCTTCTTCAAATAAGGAAGATCAGGGAAAAAACCCTCAAAAGGAATCTGAGATGCTTTCAATTGGTTGGACAAATCCACTAAATCAAAGAATCTGTACCATCTCCTCTTAACCTCATCTTCATCTAAGATGTTTCTAATCACATCTTCTTCATCCAAACCTTCATGCTCCTTGATCACACCAATTTTTGGGATGTAAGTCATCCTGGCAATCTTGATGAAGTCCTCAGGATCTATGTGCCTACAAGCACCAGTAACCATTTTGAATTGTTGTAACCATGCATTGATTTGAGGAAAAACCCTCTTTCCTATCAGGAAGTCACCTACCCTGAATTGCCTGGGTGTGAATGTACCCTTTCTGTTAGGGGCCAGAAGCTCTTTATCTGTACACATTAGTTGCCAAACAAATTCCAAACAAGCCAATCTTGGAGGCACATACTTTGGTAATAAATGTGGGGGTTGGGGACAACCATAAACTCTGATAATTGTGGAATTATCTCCTAAGTAGAAATCACCCCAATTATGATTTCCATCCCACTTATCCACATACTACAGTGGTCTTAAAAGCCTGAGGACTCTAGGAGATAGCCTGGTGACATTTATGCCTAGCATCCTGATAATTGGATAGACAATGAAATTCTGAAAAACACAAAAATCTGCTTCATTAAAGGTAGAATTCCATATCCTCACCCACAACTGCACTGGGTTGTGCTGATCCTTGAAAGTGAACCTTGGTTTTAACATGTTTTCATCAAAACTGTTGATGTTGAAAAATAGAATCAAATGCATTAATAGAGAATAATGCATGAACTCAATAGGACTTTTACTTTCTTTAACAGACATCAGCCCCTGATGCATCCTATCGATCACATACTGAATGTAATCATAGTCAGTGTTTACCAAGGGGTTTTGAATATCCAAGATGATCATCAGCAAGTCAGCTGGTAAAAATTCTGCATTCCCATCCATTCCCAAAACTCTACATAATGCATAACAAATATATCTCATATAATGATGGAGGGATTTGAACTGGTATGGGGCATTCATGTTAGCAGGAAGGGGGGCTATGTATTTGTCCTGTTTTGGCATATGCTTAACCAACTGGTCTTTTACTGACCCTACATTGCTTCTGTACCTTGCCTTTTCTTTGTTCAAATCAATCTCCGTGGAAAAGGACGTGTATAGACCAAAAGCTTTCATAAAAGATCCCCTATCAAGAGTAACTAAGGGTGATTGGTCTTCTTTTCTAATTGTCCTTGAAATAGGGTCATATCTTCTAGCTAGGGCAACAATTAAATCAATATCTAGGAAAACGTCAGGGACAACCATTTTTCCTAATCCTAACACCCAACCATTACAGACAGGAACATGCTTATTTCTATTGCTGTAAAAGAAGTTGAAAATGGTGTAACCTGTGAATTTCAGAGTGATTGGGTCTCTACACCATTCCAAAAGATCTTCAAACATGTCATCAGCAGCCCTCTTGTTCTGACTGGAGCCCGGCAACAGTTTCAGGAATTCATCTGAAAAATTAGGCTTATTCTTATCCTCACCAGTTTTGGACTTGGCCTCACTACTGGAAGACGCTGCACTCTTCTCAGGTTGACTCATCCTTGCTACAGAAACACCTTCAATTCTCTGTATCTCAAATGCTTTTATGCTCAGAAATGCTCTGGACAGACAGAAACTCTTAACAACTGAAACTTGAACAAATAAACAATGAGCTTAAACTTATTTATCGATATGAATCCAAGGTGTGCAACTACCAGAGTTAATGAAAATCTCCTTAATGGATCCCATATTCAATTTCATGTACCCTCAGATTTCAAATTTTGAGCTCGCCATGTCCGGATGTTGACAGATAGATTAAACTACTTGAAAACAAGGTGAAGACGGAATGATCATGATTTTGTACTTGAAAACTATTTGCGTCATGCAATCTTTCTTCTTGAAGCTGATTTGATGGCTTACTGGTTTTATGTCCATATCGACAAAGTACTTTATCTATGTGGCAACGGTCCTTTTTCTTTTCCCTTTATGACCTTTTCCATCTGAGCCCATTTAGCGAACCAGCGACTAATGGCTTCTCTTAATCGCTAAATAGAATGCTAACCCTAGCTAGCAACTGGAGAACTGGTGACCACTGGCTTCACTAGTTCTCTGAATCCTTGTTTGACCCTGGTCCAAATCTAGAGAACTAGCGACTATTAGCTTCACGGGTTCTCAGAATCCTATCCTTAACCATCCATGCATTTCGCGAATCAGCGAACAAAGGGCTCCCACTTACACAGTTAACCTGCAATTACCTTTTGGTGAACTAGCAAACAAAGCCACCTCCCATTCTCTTAATGTTATGACTGACGGTCAATTTTCCTGGAGATCTAGCGAACAAAGGGTTCGCACATTCGCTTAAAGATATACTTAACCGCTTGACTATCTGGAGAACTGGTGAACTCCTTTAATCTCTAATTCGCTGAATCTTTCCTTAACCATCACTTTATACCAGGATTCCAGATTGACCGTTGATCTTCATCAATCGATGGCTATCACTAGTTCTCTGAATATCAAAACCCTTAACCATTTAATTTCGAGAATCAGCGAACAAAGAGCATTCGCTAGTTCTCTGAATCCTTGATATCATTGAAAATTTCATTTCGAGAATAAGCGACTGAGACCTTAAAACTTATCATCCATTGATTCACTTATTTGCCAGATTGTTTTAACCTTTACCTTTTTATTAAGAGAACTGGCGACCAAAGGCTTCGCTGAATCGCTAAATGGTTTAGCATGTCACCAACTTATTCCGAGAATAAGCAAATGTGAGAAAACTTATCTCCGCTGAAATCTTTTTGGGCAAACCATCAGAACCGCCAAATTTAGAGGATAACATTATTTTCATTTAGTCGCTCATTCACCAGATCAAATATGCAGGACCCACAGATATTTTGAGATTAAAACAGGGCCGTTGATCTTGAAAGCAATCCACGGTATTCACTAATTCTCTAGTTGAAATGACCCTTGACCGCCAGATTCTGAGAACAAGCGAACAAAGAGCATTTGCTGAGTCGCTAGATTGTTTTAAAAGACCGCCAAATATTGCGAGAACTAGAGATAACCACCATTCGCTAGTTCTCGGAAAGGAAAATGAAACCGCTGAAACACTTGGAGACTTAGCGAACAAAGGGTTAAAAAGCTTGGCTTTAATGCATTCGCCAATTCGCTGGATGTTTGGGATAACCGCTGGAGGATCTAGAGAACTGGTGACTGATATTAATAATGAACATGAACATGACTCATTCACTGAATCGCCAGATTGTTTTGACCTTTGATAATACATTTCCCGATTCAGCGAACACTAGGGGCAAATAGGCATGTGCGCAAATAGCAACTTAAGTGATTTAAAGGTAACCAAGAAAAAGAAACAAGAAGGCCACATGAATTTTGGAAATGAGTTGGAAACATTTTGGAAGATAAGACCTAGGGTAAGGGTTTTCCAGAACACGTCAAGACCATTTTCACGACACTTTACAAACCCTAGTCCAAGAAAAAACACTCGCATGGAGACTTAAACTAGGAATTGGACTTCAAACCTTGAAAAATTTTAGGATACCCAACATGCCGAGCCATCTGCAAACATTCGCATAATGCCATCCTAACTTCTATTGCATGCATGGTAATCCATAAATTGTGCCAAGCTATTGTACTTGAATAATCGTTGCAAACGTGGAATAATTGGAATATGTCGAAGAACCTTGCGAGGCACCTTTTTAGTTATTCGATCTAATTGATATCTACTAATATGACAAATAGGGCATTCTGTTGCAAATTCATGTTGTTTATAATATATAATATGATCATTCGGACATGCATGTATTGTTTGATATTCCATTCCAATATCTTTCATAATGGTAGATAATTCTCGGTATGAGTGAGGTAGAATGTTTGATGGTGGTAACAAACACTCAGCTATCAACCTACGACCAAAAATATAATTTGTTAATTTAAAGAATATTAATTGCTACACAATTCACCCAATATTAATTGTAAGGAAATTACGACTAAAATAATGAAAAAAGATGACATACCTTAACATACGTGTCATTGCTATGTTGGATAAACCATTCATAACCTTCAAGTTCACCAACAAAAATATAGCAGCAAGAAGAGTTGTTTCAGAGCCTTCATATAGGGGCTTGTGTGCATTCTCAAGTATAGTTACATCAAGCTTTGCATCAACATCATCATCATCTTGATCATCGTGATCATCTTGATCTGCTTCATCATCATGGTCTTCTTCCATGATATCATTACCTTCTACTTCTATATTCACACCTCCATGTTCCCTCATTTGGAAATCCACATTCTCCAAATTGTCATGGTCCATAACATGAAACTGAGGGACGTTGCCCTATATGAAAATGATGACCTTATATTAACCATGACCATGTTGTCATCATCAAATCATGTCTTATGTATTTTATAAAATATTAAAATACATACCAATGGACAAAATTCGTTTCCCCCTTCAATGTGACCATGTTGCCTACAATGTTCCTTATCTTTTTTGATTAGATATCTTTGAGTCTTTAAGCCCTTACAAAGTTTGCAAGGACAATAACATTTTCCATCACCCTTTCTTTTTAAGTTAGACCATAGTCTAGCAATTGTCTCCCTATTTTTTTGTGTGTTGATAGCGTCAGACATGGTCTTTCTTGAATGGAATGACTCATTGGTGGAAGAAGGATGATTTGTTTGCAACCTACAGATAAACATGAACAAGTCTCTTGTTATCAAAGGGAAGCCCTTAGTACCCATAAATGGAACACAAGGGAATAACTAAATTGCCTTATACATAACCAAAATGTAGACACTAGGAAACATACTAAAGCATCAAACAAGCAAGATAACTCAAAACCTAGAATACCATGAGAAATAGAGCAATGATATGTGTGAGAACATAGCAGCAACTGAAATAAATAGCTCTCATCAATACAAATGCCTTCAGTACCAACATACACCAAGGATAGAACAAAGGGTCACATCAAAATATAACAAACCAATGATTAAGAGACAACTACCATTGGGAATGACAAGTTGATACTCTTTAAAGTAATCAAGGTGACTTATCATCCAGTAGAATGCTTCCTAACAAAGTTCATGATTCCACATCATCATTGAAGAAAAAAGAGATGGTCTTGGAGAATCCTCACGTTAGCTAAGGCATTATTTGCACTGTTACCTTCATGATGAAAATGCACAAAAGAGATGCTAGAAAAATGCTTGCTAAATTCTAAATCTCCATAAAGCAATCTTCAGAGCTTCCATAATCTAATTTATTTTTTAGATGTATCAAATAATTCTTCATCTGGATAGTAAACTATTGGTATTTTTTATCCATACCCAATCATGTTTTACCCATGCCTTCTACCACAATTCATCTGTGCTGCAATTGTTCCTCAAACGACAGGTCCATAGCATATTTCTTCCCTTTTAGATACCAACTTTATTTCTTTGGGTTTCCTCTCTCTAAATCAGCATACACTTCCTATGGATTCCTTGCTCTGCTACAAATGTTGAAAGAACAGATTCATCAAGTTTGAGAGAATTGGATGGTACACACTTCAAGGTATGTGGTTTCTATTTATTATTGAATGAGCTATAAAGTGGTTATAATGGGTGTTTCTTTATTGGCATAACTAATGGGGTCTTATTACATCATTAACATAAGCAATAAATGCCTGTATAAAAAATGTATTTTAACATCAGGTCTACCAGCATGATATATTTAATAGCCACTATTTAAAAAGAAATGTATGTGGCCTCTATTTATTATTGAATGAGCTACAAAGTGGTTGTAATGGGAGTTACTTTATTGGCATAGCTCATCCAAAGCTAAACTCTTCTTGGTCATTCCTCATTGAAATTAGGTCCGTGATAACTCTCTTTGCCTCCATTTTCAGTGGGATTCATTCCTGAATTAAATGTTGACATTCATACTTGTCCATTTATCATACTTGGATCTTAATCATTCTCACCTCAATTTCATACCTTGTTCACAATCTAATTTAGACTTGAATTCACACCCATATCAATGCCATTTGGATTTGTTTCTCATAACAACTTTCATGCACCGTCACCATTGATGGTGCATCCTACTTTCTCTTTACCTCTCAAGTCTCAAACACTAGATCTTGCTCTCCTCTTCACATTTCAAGGTCTAGCTCTTGACTTGTAAATGAGGCAAAGTTGCTCAAACTCATCTCTCAAACTTGGAGACTTGAAAATTGGTACCAACTAAGACCACTACTCATACTACCAAAGCAAAAAGAGGGGGTCCCCATTTGAAATGGGGGTGATGGTGTGAAAACCTCACAATACTGCCAAGTGAAAAGAGGGGGTCCTCATTTTTTGGGTCTTCCTTCTCAAATGAGGAAAGAGTCCAATTGTCTCAAATGTAGGCATAAGAGTTCTAGCCCCAAAAAATGGGTGAATACCATCATGGGAATGGACAAAGAAGAGAAAGAGAGGAAAAAGAAACAAACTAAAAAGATGACTACTAAAATAGTAGAGGAGATGAAGAAGGTTGAAGTTGTTCCTATGTAATAAGCACTTATAGATGATATTAATTTTTAGGATATACCTTATGCATCCACACAAGACATATATATATTTTCCTTTGATGCTCCTATGATTGAGAGGGATACAACAAAGAAGAGTGATAAGAAGGATAAGAAAACTGCTCATCCAAAGAGTAGTGGTGCAGAAGATCAAAGTGAAATAGGTGTCCCTCCTTCAAGGAACACAACTAGAAACAAAGAATAGGATATTGTTCCTTTAGAGAAAACTATAGTGCTTAATGAGAAAGAGGAAGAGGAAAATACTAAGAAGGTTCAAGACACTACTAAGACAAGTGATGAATTTAAGTGGTAAACATTGATTCCTCATTGCTTCTAAAACAAAAATTGAAGCTTTCCATAGGTTCCTTCAAGGATCATTCCTCTCTCATTGAGAATAAAGAAGAGTGGGATGCTTTAAGTAAGATAAAAGATAAGAGAAAGGTAGAAGCCTTTAATCAGTATGAAAATGCACACAATTGATATATTTTAGCATCACTTGAAATTATTTAAGGAATGTGCTAATGAAGTTAAGTATGTGTTCTATCAATTTTTCTTGAAATGACCTAGTTTTTCAAAAAAGCATAAAGGATGAGATTGACTCCATTGAGTCATAGATCACACAATTGGAAATAATATATATAATATTTCAAAGGATAAGGATGCAGAAACTAGAGCTTAAATTGAGAAGCTTAATTCATAGCTTTCATTTCTTTAGGACTATAGGGAGCGGATAAAGAGACAATTATATTAGTTGAGGGAATCAATGAATTGAGGCTTTCCTCATTTGAGAAGGAAGCTCCTGTCAGCTTTTGGGTTTTGGTCAAAACAAAATTTTCTATATTGGCCATGACTATGCAAACAAGGGTTTACAGTTTATTCAAAAACTTACAAACCCAATGTATAAATTTGTATAAATAGAACCACACATTATCTAAATTATGACTAACTTTTATTAGAAATCACACCATTTTTACCTCTATCATTGCTTAAAGAATAATTAAGTTAAATTGATTAATTAAAATGAAGGGAAAAAACTCAAAACAAAAAAGTTAGCACATTTCACAACACAAAAATTTTTGAATTTGATGAAAGTTTTGAATAGTTTAGTAAATTAAATCTATTTTCAGATCAAACTACGTGAAGATTTCAAAATTCAAGCGAATCAAATTTTCCCATTCTCATATTATATTTTGATATTTTTGAGGTCCATATTTGCAAGTAAATAATATTGGAGTGTTGATGTTTGTAACATCGATTAGATAAATAATATTGACTATATGATTATTATGAGAAATAATTTATTATATATATACATACATATCAATATCAATAATTGATATTACTATATACATTGATAAATATGTAAATATAAAGTTAGATTATAATTATTCTCTATTACATTGATAAATCCTATGCTCTCCACAATTGCTAAACACAGAAAAATTTCAGTTAGGTGATCCAGAATCCTATGGGGCCTTTAAATTCAAATTTTTTGTATCAGAGGTTCACAAATCACTTCTAGAACACCTATGTTCATATTCATGGAGGAAAGAAGCATTATAACATATTGACTACACTGAACATTTCACAAAATATGATGTAGCTTCCAAAAATTATTTCAAGTTGGATTGGGGAAGACTTGTTTTCGTTTGGTAAGAATACTCAGACTATCTACATAATTTAAGGATAACGAAATGTTTGATACATGGTCTCACTAATTGTAATGTCCCCTTTCTGAAATAGGATTTAATATTAAATATTAATAATAACAAAATTAAAATACAAAAAATAAAAATAAAATTTAACATAAATTTAATTAAAATTAAGTTAATGAATGGTCAAAAGGCATGAGAGCAAAAGTTGTGACTCCCTCAAACTATGAGGTATAAAAGGGAGAAGGCAGCTTCATTTGAAAGGGGGCAATTTTTTTATCAAGAATGAGAAGTGCAGATCTAATCAACAAGACAGCAATGACGAGATATGACCCCTTTAAATGGGTGCATCTTTCCAAAGAGATGTGTCTCCTCCAAATATGCAAGCACAAATAGGTGTTGAATGGAAGAGGAATACAAGGGAAAATGCATTCTCAAGTTAGAGCAGGTCCACAACACAATTATGGCAGAAATAAAAGTAGATAAAATAAGAATTATAATATTTGAGCTGAAATCAGATGTGGAAATAGGGTAATAGCAGAAAAAGGAGATTTAGTTTGAATTATCAGGCAATAAGAATATGACACAGTACTTAATTCAGAGAGGGATCCATATTTATGGAGAAGAGGGAATGGAGGATATAAATCAAGAGAGGATTAATGAAAGAAGAAATAAATCTTGTGACCTTCTCAAAAATTGAAAATTATGAAGGGTTGTGTTGTTTCAAAAAGTGGTAATTGTGAAGGGTTGTGACTCTTAATAGACATGAGGAAGAGGAGTAACTTCTCCTTTGTATTGGATGTTATAAAGGGGAGAAGGTTCCATTTGAAGAAGATGTCAATCATAGAAAAACCCATAACTATGTGTGAAGCAGCTCACGTGCTTGGTTTTTCTCTTCATTTTTGTACATATTGAGAAAGGCACATACAACTATAACCTTTGTTAAAAATTCCCTTAGTGTTCTTTGGTGGAAATAAAGCATTAGCTCATGCAGAGGCTACCGATATTCTCAAGGCTCATTCTTCTTAACTGAACAATGCATTAGAAAATTTTTCAAGGAATTTGTGAAAGTGATTGTAGCATCTAGGATTTATAGAGAAAAATTGAGACATCTCTCAAAGAGAAAGAGTCTATGTAGATTGTGATTTGGTTCTTCAATGTGGAGGTAATTTCTTCTAGTGGACTGGAGAGATGTTCATGAATGTTCTTGGCTTTTATGGTACAATTTGACATCATTCTTTCGAGCAGCTAACAGTTTAGACTCGAGTGCATCTTTGGAGAGATTTCCAAGAAATATAAAGTGTCTCCATTAGAATTAACATAAAGAGATAAGTACTTTATAAAGTTCATGAATTTCATTCATAGTCATTAATTCATGAAATTATATTGATTAAAAAAAAATAGGTATACTTCTAGTATTGATATTTCTCTTCGAGATAAGTTAATTCTATGAACTATGAGTAGTATCTTTCTGAACTGCTCTCAGGACAAATTAAGAAACATGAGACCACATTTCATTGAGGTAATTTTTCAAACAGTTCACTACCCATCTATATTACCACATTTTTCATGCATGTCTACAAAAGCCTAAAATGGGTTCTTTTGAAAAAGATAAGGTTTCTAGGAAAATATATATTGAAGCATTAATAGAAAGCAATAGAATATACAAGGAATATAACTATTTGATAAGTTTTCACCAATAAAAGATGAGGCAATCCTAATTACAAATGATAGAAAGAAATAACATAGACAAGGCAATGAACTGTCTGAATTACAGAATTCCATGATGATCTAGGGAGTCTATGACTGCAATTCACAATAAGTTTTAGAAATTTCAGAGGTATAGGCACTGTAGCCTACCCAAACCTATAATGCTCAAGAGCCTAAATTCTCAAGGAAATCTCAAAAGGTCCCTAAAAGATGGAATTGATTTTATTGTCTTCACTTTGCTTGGTTACAATATCCCAACACAACCTATGATCCCACTTCACAAATTTTTCACAAATTGGACCCCAAAGCCCAATACCCTGCCTATTGGCCATGCTGCAAATTTGTAATGAAAATAACTCTTTCTTTTCTCAAAGCACTTAATGAGATAACCACATTTATAGTTACCTTTTACAAGACTCTACAACATACCAAAAGCTTCTATATTGTTATTTTGGACAAACACTGGTAAGTATGACTGATACCCTATTTTTAACACATGAAAATGCTCAAATAACAAAGGAAGTGCAAACTAATGACCTCTTATACACCTCAACTCCTAGATAGTGCCTATTTATGTCCTAAATTGCCCAAATCCTAAAGCAATTAGACTCCAGTGCTTTGCAGATACCAAACCCCCAAATTGGGACCCCAAACCCTTGAAACTTAGGGCTTTATCAATCTTTGTGTCCTCATCGACACTTCTGTGTCAAATTGGTCATTGGAACACCATCAACTCAACATATTAGAGTGTTTCCCAGCATAAAATATATGACTTATGTGGTCGGTTCACCCACTGTTATACCGAGCCACCATTAACACTACCTTTCTACCACTGCTCTTCACTGTGATCACAATGTTTTCCCATAATCTACATAAACCATTTGATTCATTCAATGGTTTGAACTATGTTCTATAAATTACTGATTCATCCACCCATTTGGTTCATTCAATGCTAGCCGAAGGTTCTATAAATCACACTAGAACTATATAGTTCTAGCGCAATTTATAGAACCTTCAGCTAGCATCATCGATAATCTCCTGGTGAAGCCTAGGGATGGCTAAAGAAAAGGTTAGAAGGGCTATAAGGTTAGAAGGTCCATCACCAGTGGCAACATGAACTGCTAATTTTTCACAAAGCAAAATGAAACACCAAAGGTTACTGTTATCTAGTTGACAAAGCAAAATGAAACACCAGTGGCAACATGAACTGCTAATGTTTCACAATGTGGAGATCACTGTCATTACAATTCATAGGAAAACAAAAAGCAGAGAACATACTTGGAATTGTTGATAGTGAAGAGTAGTGGTAGAAAGGTAGTAAATTGCAATCTTCCCTCCCAGCTTCACTCCATTCGTATATGATCTTCGCGCGCGCACAACATAAAATGAAATGGAGATGCATTTTCTTTTTTTTTAAACTTTTATGCCCGTGTTGGTCAAAATTTTGACCAACTGAAATTTTGACCAACACGGGCATAAAATTTAAAAAAAAAAAATTTATCCTTTATAATGCGACCAAGTAAAACCATTTTGCACTTTGGTCAAAAATTTTGGTCAAAATTTGTGGTCAAATGCACTAGTGAAGGAGGCTCTCCCATTTTAATGGATGCTTCTTGGAAACCAAATGTTCGAGAGGAAATACTTCTTAAACCTAATAATATCATCTCAAATCTTATTATAGTTGATGATGAGTTTTCCAATATTCATCGTACAAATTATATCATATAACATCTAATCAATGTGAAGAAAAAAAATTGGGGTGTATTTTAGGTTAATTATCCAAGTAAAATTTGTTTAGCTTTGTTTGTTAAAAGTTGAAAGTTGTTATTTTGTGTTTGAAACTAAAATATTATTTAGTTGCATAATTGATAAATAGATATGTATTGATGTAGATTTGAATTTAATAGGTGTCTTCAAATTTGAATCTAATAGGTTTTGAGAATAGGAATAGTAAATGACAAAATAGTAATAATCTTGGAATCAAAATCTTTTGTGTACAATATGTAGGAACAATTTTTGTCATTAAAGAGGAATTTTTGAATGTGAATGTAAATTTGTCTCACAGCCATGAATCCATACTATGTGTTATATAGAATTTTTTTTCTTTACTTCACTTGATCGACTTTGGCTTATTTATCTTTTTGATATCTAATAAACTAGTGGTGTTTATAAATAATTTTGTGGGGCTTCTAGTTTATAAAAAGGGACATGTTCCACTATGTCATCCCCAAGAAACATGAATGAACAAATAAAAATAAGCAATCGTGAGTCATTGAAATTATCGTAGAATATTTATACAAAATTCGATTCCAAAATCTTTTGTTGACATTATGTAGGAATGGTTTTTTCCATTAATGGGAAATTTGTAAATGTGAATTTGTCTCGTAGTCGTGATTCCATACTATGTGCTTTATAGAATTTTGTTCTTTATTTAACTTGATCAAGTATGGCTTATTTATCTTTTTGATATCTAATAAACTAGTGGTGTTTATAAATAACTTTTTGAGGCTGCTATTTATAAAAAAAAAGACATATTCCACTAGGTCTGTTGGTGTTCTTTTTCCCCAAAGGTTAGCTTGGCATTAGGATTGACAGGGCTAGTGTCACATTCACTCAACACTCCAAATCTGACAAGAAAAAGGGCCAATTAACAAGGATCAAAGAGAGATCCTTCTACACTTTGAGCTCCACATCACTCAGGTGGGTGTACCTCATCTGCACATTCAAGACACCTCATGACAAACCAAAGGCCAGCAGATAGATTAATGTGGAATAGAAATCAATCTCCTATAGGTAACCTGTACCCTGATGATAAAAAATCTCATGCAATAGCCCTACTTGCATGGAATGAGACTGAAAGCTAGAGACCTATCCTAACAACAAGAAAGGGAAAGGGTGGAGTTGAAGGGAAATGATTTGAATGGATTGAGAGGACCCCTGAGATGCCCTAAGTCTCTGATAGACCAGTACCTTATCCAATGGGCCAAAGAGTCAAATACCCTATTGCAAATGACAGCTATGAAATAAGAAAATAATATACCCAATGTGTTGATGCCTTACATCAATCACACACCATGACCAAACCTCAACTTAGTTCCCACCTGTGCATTCAAATATGTTATTACCCATCAAAGGATTTTGAACCTCCCCTTAGAAGAGACCTATGAATAGACAATACATTAACTAGTATCCACTGGAAGACAAGCATGACCTATCCTTGATATTTCATCTCATACATACATGAATACTAACCCTGAACCAGTTATCTCTGCAAAGACAACTCCACCCACAAACTCTTAGGCAATGCAAGGTAGAAAAACCAGACATCCTTGATGCATGACTAATGAGTTTAGAATTCAAATGGAGATAGCTTGACAACAGTAAGAGTATATTAACTTCTCATACATAAGACAAATCTATTACAATATGCATTGTATTCTCTGAACTAGCAATGGAAGAAGAACACCGTAAATGCAGAGAGAAGGAGAAATCTGTAGGACAGAACCTTTCATGGAACCAGAAAGGAACTCTAAGCTGGAACCCTTACAAAGTCAAAATTTCCACAATTTATACCACTAGCTACCTTAGAAACCCAAAATAGGTTGCAACAAGCTACGAACAGCTAGGGCTAAAGTTTCACCCACCAAAATAATCAAATCAGAATTCAAAACAATTTATCACAATTCAGAGGGAAAAACACTAAACCCTGCAAGCAATTAACACTTGATCTTCAATCATGAAGGAATCTCTAAAAGGCACCAAAGATCAATCAAAATTCTACAAAATTCAAACTAGAAGTGACCCTGCAACTGCTTTTGGTACATTTCACTTACTCCCCTACGGCAAGACACTCCTCTTCTACAATCATCTCACACCCTGGAGCACACTAGAATGGTGGAGAAGATCAGTTTTACCAACTATGGCCCTTTCTATCATCAATTTCAATCCTTTCTAGTCGTAGGAAACATTCTCAAAAATTCAAAAATGAAAGCAAACGGTCACCATGCATTTCGCGGGCTTGTGTTTCAACCCATCCAAACACCTTGCGTCAACTCCGCAACGATGACGCCAAATAGTTTTTGCATGATCGCATAGCCCAAAAATAGGCTATGCAAACATGCGACATGCCACTTCCCATTACCTTCTTCATAACCACCGACGCTGATGCTGCCACAAAAGGGTTTGTCGCATGTTCGCAAGCTGGAAAACTGGCTCATGCGAACATGCAACAAGCCGCTAACATGCATCCCACCGGTTGTCATGTCACCGCTGAGATACCCTAACCTAGGCCTATGTTCAAATGTATCATCCTACCATCTTGGACCAACTGAAGATTGCCACAACACCACCTACCAACGGGACCACCAAACAACTACAAATAGGCCCCAGCACACGTGACACCCTGTCGCATGATCGCATGCCATGGAAATGGCCCTTGCGATCATGCGACAAGGCCATTAGACTACCACATGTCACCCGTCGGCCAATGAAAAGTGAACACCAGCACTGCGTGACATCTTGGACCCACCACACAAAATGTGCACCTCTACAACAAAAGACAACGGGCCCACCTAACAAGCCACGTCACCACATCAGACCAACTGAAAGACCCCACATCACCACCTGCCACTAAGCCCCAGGGACACATGTCAATCAGTTGCATGATCACATGTCAGGAAACTCTGAAATGTGATCATGCGACAGCCAACCCCAAGCTACCACATCACCGCCAGTGGGACCACCAAACTGCATCACCGATGGGCCTCAGCACAAAAAGGTAACCGGTCGCATGTCAGAAGACTCTAACATGCAATCATGTGACAACAAATCATTTCAAAGCCCATGGAACACCTGGGTCCACAGGACAGGTGGCAATCAGTCGTAACTTCTTGAGAGATAAACTTCATGCAACTTTTCCATGCAAACAAGTGAAAGCCACAGATTCTGTCTAAACTTTACCCACACCGGGCAATGAAAAGAGGCGGGACCCAAACAAACAGGTGGCAAGCAATCGCATGATCACATGTCAAAAAAGTCTCACATGCAGCCATGTGACAACCAATCAGGAAGAGCCTTTAAAGACCCAGACCCACCATCCATCGCACTTGCCCAGTAAGGACCAACAAACAAGGAGTGCCGACAAAAGGGATAAATGTGAGGTCAAAAACATCCAAGGTTTTCGATGAAGGATCGAAAACACACAGAGTTTTCAACATTGACACAAAGTTAAACAAGGATGTGAAAACATCGAGGGTTTTCATGCAGGCCAAAAAGGTCGAAAACATCATGGATTTTCAAAAACACTGTGGGTTTTTGACACTATGGCAGATTTTGAAATTATTTCCTGCAGACCTTAAAATTTTAAATTTTCCCTGGGTTTTGTGATTCAACACATGCAATTTGGACTGGGGCAAGGTGACAACATGAAGAACATAGGGCTAAGGGCACACATCATGAAACAAATGGATTGTCTTTGCAAGTTAAAACTGAGATTGTAGGCAAAGCGGGACACTTAACAAAATTTGTAAGGAAAATAGGCCATTTTCATAGGATTTTTTCATTTATAGGAAAATAGACTAATAGTGGCTCTTTCTGGGGATGCATGCCTCCTGTAGGCATGGCAAGAATCCAGATCTTTGGGAAGAAGCAAACCAATCCACAATCACATTCCTTTTCACTCCAAAATTCTCAAAACTCAAAACTCCAAGGCTCTCGAAAACTGGCTCTTTATTCCAACTAACACTACTGCTGAAGGGAAACAACTGTACATATTTACATCAACTAGAACCTTTGAGCCCTGTCAGTCATTTACCTCTATCAAACACTTGGTCCTCATTCCTTTGCATAGAGATGACCTTGGAATTTTCCCTTTCATGTACATGGTCAAACTCATGAAGACTCTTGACAGGAAAATCCACAAGAATGTAATAAGTGTATTCATCTTTGCCAAGTGTATGAGGATCAAACTCTATCTTATCATACCAGACTACCTCACACATGCACTCATCAAAATCAAGAGTAAAATTAGTTTGCAGCAAAAAATTGTAACCTTTTCCCATTACATCTTGCAACCTAGTGTAAGGTTGATCATCATGAAATGTGAGTACACTTACTGGCTGAACATGGAATTCAAGTTTATCACTATGTTTAGCACCTAACTTCAAGTCAAAACTAAACTCTTCATACTCACATTCATCCAACTCAGAAACATAATCAGCACCCTACAAATACTTACTGCAGCAACTATGAGAAGAAAAACTTTCATAGAAAGGCATGTCTTCAAGCACATTCTGAAACAAAACATCGGAAACTAGCAAACTATCACAAACATCATTTTCATCGCTAGCCAGATCTTGTTGGAAACAAACATATTCCGGTTGAAACAGCTCTGGAAACAAAGTGCAATGCATTTTCAAAACATCATACTTCTTCACTGTTTCCAAATCTGAAAAACACATTTCAAGAGGAAAATCACTTCCTCTTTCCTCTTCACTTTCCAATGCAGACCTGGAATTTGAATCAACTGGATAAGCAGTATTTAGATTCACTTTACAATCTAGTTCTTCCTTATTCGGCTGAATTAAAATATTGATTTCTTCTTCCATATCTCCATAGGTTTCCACTGAAAAACCTTCAATCACTGGCACATATAAATCTGAAAGTGGGATCATACTAACATCTCCATACATGTTCTTATCTTCAAAAAGAAACTTACCTTCAGATTCACAACTTGAGTGATGTTTATCAACAAACCCTTGCTAGTTCAAATTCATCACACTTATAGACTCATGATTGGTATCAAAAGAATCATACTCACATTGATACCACCTATCTTCATTCAATTCATGCAAAAATGCTACCCAGCTATCATCATTCGAACGAGAACTACCCACTTCATCAAATGAACATTCATCATTAGGAAAAGACTGATTACAAACATTACTAATCATACCTTCATCTGATACACTTTCAGCATAACACTCTTCTGACAGACAGCTATCCGGTTCATTGTCATAATCTAAAGGTACACACTCATTGGGCTGAGCAAGTTCTCTGTCCATCGCTCTACACACCTCTAGTTCTTCAAGTTTCTTACCATTAATGGCAAGAGCTAACTCCAGTACTTGAATTCGATGCAAGTTCCATGCATACAATCGTTCATCATATTGAGTTTTAGCTGGATATATATCAGCAATAAGTTCATCATCCACACAAGCTTCAGTTACAACACAATCTTCTTCTTCAAGTGATGCAAGATGTGGCTGCAAGTTACTTTCCTTTACATGATCATGGATCACATCTTGTTTAGAAAACTGAGGCACATCACTAACAGGGACAAGAATATGCCGATAAACCTTTTAGTGCATCCCTTTTCCTATTATCTACCACATTCTGAGAATGAAAATCAGCAGCAACATGTGGTCTTCTTACAACATGATATCTCTAATTAGATTCAATATCCATTGCAAACTGAAAAGCCTGATACAAAGTTAGTGGTTCCTTATCCCTTAAGTCAAAATTGAAATTCTTATCAAAAGAATTCAAGTAGATGATCATATAGAAATCATCACTTGGCCTGCATTTCCCAGGGATATTTTCCCATGTCTTGATAAATCTGGCATTGAAACTAGGAACCAATTCATCTTCCTCCATTTGTATATCCACAAGGGCCTTAAGCATGTCAAAGTCATTCACCTTTTCAGAAAATCAGACTAAGAAACTTGCAACTAAATCATCCCATGAAGAGATGTCATTATCCAGCAAACATGAGAGCCACTCTCTTGCATCTCCTATCAATGACCAAATGAATAATCTCATTATCACATCTTCATGCTGAACACCATAGTCACACATCAGATCTAAAAAATTTCTAGCATGTTGATAGACAGACTCAAAGTTTTCCCCACTAAACTTCGGTAAAACTTTTATAACATTTAGGGGAATGGAGTTTGGGTAACCAGGTATACCAAAAAAATTCACAACCGAGTAACCTCTTATGCAAAAGTTTCTTTTAACACCCATGACTTAACAAATCTTTTCAAAGGAGTAAAATCATTTATCATTGAAATTCTTGAAACTTAATTTCAAAACTCCTTTGAAACCACTACACACTTAACCAAAAAATTTGTCAACTGCCTTTTAAGAGCTAAGTGTGTACAAACTTCACTATCCTCTCATTAGTGACTTAATTACTAGATAAGGACCATGTTCTTTCTCAAATTTTAAAAAAAAAGGAAAAAGGAAAAATACCTGGAACACCTCCTTTTTCTGTAGCTATCTTGACCTTTTCTAGCTAAGATTTGAAAGAAAACTTCAGATTTCAGGTTCTTCCGAATATAGAATTGCCACCTCCTTAGGAGGAATTTTTTTCTTTGCTTAATTTGCACTTTCAGTGCTTTTAACTTTTTGAGTTCTTCACAGAAGAGTCACAATTTTGCAAATAAGTTTCAAACAACAAATCCAGGTAAATACAACTTTTAGATCTGAAAGGGGACTTTCAGATACAAAACATTTAATTCTTTTCCCACATTTTGAAAAGGCATGACTCATGGGTACGTTACAAACAATAATTTACACATCTTCCCCAATAGAGTCACCATCTTGTTGGTGTTCTTTTTCCCCAAAGGTCAGCTTGGCATTAGGATTGACAGGGCTAGTGTCACATTCACTCAACACTCCAAATCTGATAGGAAAAAGGGTCAATTGACAAGGATCAAAGAGAGATCCTTCTACACTTTGAGCTCCACATCACTCAGGTGGGTGTACCTCATCTTCACATTCAAGACACCTCATGACAAACCAAAGGCCTACAGACAGATTAATGTGGAATAGAAATCAATCTCCTATAGGTATCCTATACCCTGATGATAAAAAATTTCATGCAATAGCCCTACTTGCATGGAATGAGGCTGAAAGCTAGAGACCTATCCTAACAACAAGAAAGGGAAAGGGTGGAGCTAAAGGCAAATGATTTGAATGGATTGAGAGGACCCCTGAGATGCCCTAAATCTCTGATAGACCAGTACCTTATCCAATGGGCCATAGAGTCAAATACCCTATTGCAAATGACAACTATGAAACAAGAAAATAATATACCCAATGTGTTGATGCCTTAAATCAATCACACACCATGACCAAACCTCAACTTAGTTGTCACCTGTGCATTCAAATATGTTATTACCCATCAAAGGATTTTGACCCTCCCCTTAGAAGAGACTTATGAATAGACAATACATCAACCAGCATCTACTAGAAGATAAGCATGACCTATCCTTGATATTTAGCTCATACATACATGAATACTAACCCTGAACCAGTTATCTCTGCAAAGACAACTCCACCCACAAACTCTTAGGCAATGCAAGGTAGAAAAACCAGACATCCTTGATGCATGACTAATGAGTTTAGAATTCAAATGGAGATAGCTTGACAACAGTAAGAGTATATTAACTTCTCATACATAAGACAAATCTATTACAATATGCATTACATTCTCTGATTCAGCAACGGAAGAAGAACACCCTATATGCAGAGAGAAGGAGAAATCTGTAGGACAGAACCTTTCATGGAACCAGAAAGGAACTCTAAGCTGGAACGCTTACAAAGTCAAAATTTCCACAATTTATACCACTAGCTACCTTGGAAACCCAAAACAGGTTGCAACAAGCTATGGACAGCTAGGGCTAAAGTTTCACCCACCAAAACAATCAAATCAGAATTCAAAACAATTTATCACAATTCAGAGGGAAAAACACTGAACCCTGCAAGCAATTAACACTTGATCTTCAATCATGAAAGAATCTCTGAAAGGCACCGAAGATCAATCAAAATTCTACAAAATTCAAACTGGAAGTGACCCTGCAACTACTTTTGGTACATTTCATTTACTCCCCTACGGCAAGACACTCCTCTTCTACAATCATCTCACACCCTGGAGCACACTGGAACGGTGGAGAAGATCATTTTTACCAACTCTGGCCCTTTCTGTCATCAGTTTCAGTCATTCAAAAATGAAAGCAAACGATCACCATTCATTTCATGGGCTTTTGTTTTAACCCATCCAAACACCTCGGGTCAACTCCGCAATGGCGATGCTAAATAGTTGTCACATGATCGCATAGCCCAGAAATGGGCTATGCAAACATGTGACATGCCACTTCCCATTACCTTCTTCATAACCACCGACACTACCACTGCCACAAAAGGGTTTGTCGCATGTTCGCAAGCTGGAAAACTGGCTCATGAGAACATGCGAGAAGCCGCTAACATGCATCCTGTCATTTGTCATGTTACCACTGAGATACCCTAACCTGGGCCCGCATTCAAATCTATCATCCTGTCGGCTCAGACCAACTGGAGATTGCCACAACACCACTTGCCAACAGGACCACCAAACAACTACAAACAGGCCCCAGCACACATGGCACCTTGTCACATGATCACATACCTTGGAAATGGCCCTTGTGATCATGTGACAAAGCCATAAGGCTGCCACATGTCACCCACCAGCCAATGAAAAGTGAACACCAGCACTACATGATATCTTGGACCCACCACATGAAACGTGCACCTTCGCAACAAAAGATAATGGGCCCACCTGACAAGCCATGTCACCACCTCAGACCAACCATAAGAACCCACATCACCACCTACCACTGAGCCCTAGGGAGAAGTGTCAATCAGTCGCATGATCGCATGTCAGGAAACTGTGACATGTGATCATGTGACAGCCAAACCCAGGCTGCCACATCACCACCAGCGGGACCACCAAATTGCATCACTGATGGGCCTCAGCACAAAAAGGTAACTGGTCGCATGGTCGCATGTCAGAAGACTCTGAAATGTGATCATGTGACAACCAATCATTTCAAAGCCCATGGAAGACTCAGGTCCACATGATAGGTGCCAATCGATCGCAACTTCATGAGAGATAAACTTTGTGCAACTTTTCCATGCGAACAAGCGACAGCCACAGATTCTGTCTGAACTTTAACCACATCCGGCAATGAAAAGAGGCAGGACCCACGTGGATAGGTCATAAGTGGTCACATGATCGCATGTCAAAAATTTTTGACATGCGGCCATGCGACAACCAATCAGAAAAAGACTTTGAAGACCCGAACCCACCATCCATCACACTTGCACAGTAAGGACCAACAAACAAGGAGTGCCGACAAAAGGGATAAATGTGAGGTCGAAAACATCTAGGGTTTTTGGTGAAGGATCAAAAACACACAGAGTTTTCAATATTGACACAAAGGTAAACAAGGATGTGAAAACATCGAGGGTTTTCATGCAGGCCAAAAAGGTTGAAAACATCATGGATTTTCAAAAACACTGTGGGTTTTTGACACTGTGGCAGATTTTGAAATTGTTTCCTGCAGACCTTAAAACTTTAAATTTTCCCTGGGTTTTATGATTCAGCACATGCAATTTGGACTGGGGCAAGGTGACAACATGAAGAACACAGGGCTAAGGGCACACATCATGAAACAAATGCATTGTCTTTGCAAGTTAAAACTGAGATTGCAGGCAAAGCGGGACACTTAACAAAATTTGTAAGGAAAATAGGCCATTTTCATAGGATTTTTTCATTTATAGGAAAATGGACTAATAGTGGCTCTTTTTGGGGATGCATGCCTCCTGTAGGCATGGCAAGAATCCAGATCTCTGGGAAGAAGCAGACCAATCCACAATCACATTCCTTTTCACTCCAAAATCCTCAAAACTCAAAACTCCAAGGCTCTCAAAAACTGGCTCTTTATTCCAACTAACACTACTGCTGAAGGGAAACAACTGTACATATTTACATCAACTGGAACCTCTGAGCCCTTCCAGTCATTTACCTCTATCAAACACTTGGTCCTCATTCCTTTGCATCGAGATGACCATGGAATTTTCCCTTTCATGTACATGGTCAAACTCATGAAGACTCTTGACAGGCAAATCCACAAGAATGTAATAAGTGTATTCATCTTTGCCAAGTGTATGAGGATCGAAATCTATCTTATCATACCAGACTGCCTCATACATACACTCATCAAAATCAAGAGTAAAATTAGTTTGCAGCAAAAAATTGTAACCTTTTCCCATTACATCTTGCAACCTAATGTAAGGCTGATCATCATGAAATGTGAGTACACTTACTGGCTGAATATTGACTTCAAGTTTATCACTATGTTTAGCACCTGCCTTCAAGTCAAAACTAAAATCTTCATACTCACATTCATCCAACTCAGAAACATAATCAGCACCCTACAAATACTTACTGCAGCAACTATGAAAAGAAAAACTTTCATAGCAAGGCATGTCTTCAAGCTCATTCCGAAACAAAACATCAGAAACTAGCAAACTATCACAGACATCCTTTTCATCACTAGCCAGATCTTGTTGGAAAGAAACATATTCCGGCTGAAATAGCTCTGGAAACAAAGTGCAGTGCATTTTCAAAACATCATACTTCTTCACTGTTTCCAAATCTGAAAAACACATTTCAAGAGGAAAATCACTTCCTCTTTCCTCTTCACTTTCCAATGCAGACCTGGAATTTGACTCAACCGAATAAGCAGTATTTAGATTCACTTTACAATCTAGTTCTTCCTTATCCAGCTGAATTAAAATATTGATTTCTGCTTCCATATCTCCATAGGTTTCCACTGAAAAACCTTCAATCACTGGCACATATAAATCTGAAAGTGGGATCATACTAACATCTCCATACATGTTCTTATCTTCAAAAAGAAACTTATCTTCAGATTCACAACTTGAGTGATGTTTATCAACAAACCCTTGCTAGTTCAAATTCATCACACTTGTAGACTCATGATTGGTATCAAAAGAATCATACTCACATTGATACCACCTATCTTCATTCAATTCATGCAAAAATGCTACCCGACTATCATCATTCAAACTAGAACTACCCACTTCATCAAATGAACATTCATCATTAGCAAAAGACTGATTACAAACATTACTAATCATACCTTCATCTGATACACTTTCAGCATAACACTCTTCTGACAGATAGCTATCCAGTTCATTGTCATAATCTAAAGGTACACACTCATTGGGCTGAGAAAGTTCTCTGTCCATCGCTCTACACACCTCTAGTTCTTCAAGTTTCTTACCATTAATGGCAAGAGCTAACTCCAGTTCTTCAATTTGCTGCAAGCGCCATGCATACAATTGTTCATCATATTGAGTTTTAGCTGGATATACATCAGCAATAAGTTCATCATCCACACAAGCTTCAGTTACAACACAATCTTCTTCTTCAAGTGATGCAAGATGTGGATGTAAGTTACTTTCCTTTACATGATCATGGATCACATCTTGTTTAGAAAACTGAGGCACATCACTAACAGGGACAAGAATATGCCGATATGGCTCTAAACCTTTTAGTGCATCCCTTTTCCTATTATCTACCACATTCTAAGAATGAAAATCAGCAGTAACATGTGGTCTTCTTACAACATGATATCTCCAATTAGATTCAATATCCATTGCAAACTGAAAAGATTGATACAAAATTAGTGGTTCCTTATCCCTTAAGTCAAAATTGAAATTCTTATCAAAAGAATTCAAGTAGATGATCAAACAGATATCATCACTTGCTCTGCACTTTCCAGGGATATTTTCCCATGTCTTGATAAATCTAGCATTGAAACTAGGAACCAATTCATCTTCCTCCATTTGTATATCCACAAGGGCCTTAAGCATGTCAAATTCATTCACCTTTTTAGCAAATTAGACTAAGAAACTTGCAACTAAATCATCCCATGAAGAGATGTCATTATCCAGAAAACATGAGAGCCACTCTCTTGCATCTCCTATCAGTGACCGAATGAATAATCTCATTATCACATCTTCATGCTCAACACCATAGTCACACATCAGATCTGAAAAATTTCTAGCATGTTGATAGGCAGACTCAAAGTTTTCCCCACTGAACTTCGGTAAAACGTTTATAAAATTTAGGGGAATGGAGTTTGGGTAACCAGGTATACCAAAAAAATTCACAGTCAAGTAACCTCTTATGCAAAAATTTCCTTTAACACCCATGACTTAACAAATCTTTTCAAAGGAGTAAAATCATTTATCATTGAAATTTTTGAAACTTAATTTCAAAACTCCTTTGAAACCACAACACACTTAACCAAAAAACTTGTGAACTGACTTTTAAGAGCTCACTATCCTCTCATTAGTGACTTAATCACTCGATAAGGACCATGTTCTTTCTCAAATTTAAAAAAAAAGGAAAAAGGAAAAATACCTGGAACACCTCCTTTTTCTGCAGCTGTCTTGACCTTTTCTGGCTAAGATCTGAAAGAAAACTTCAGATCTCAGGTTCTTCTGAATACAGAGTCGCCACCTCCTTAGGAGGAATGTTTTTCTTTGCTTAATTTGCACTTTTAGTGCTTTTAACTTTTTGAGTTCTTCACAGCAGAGTCACCATTTTGCAAATAAGTTTCAAACAGCAAATCTAGGTACATACAACTTGTAGATCTGAAAGGGGACTTTCAGATCCAAAACATTTAACTCTTTTCCCACATTTTGAAAAGGCATGACTCATGGGTACGTTACAAACAACAATTTACACATCTCCCCCAGTAGACTCACCATCTTGTTAGTGTTCTTTTTCCCCAAAGGTCAGCTTGGCATTAGGATTGAAAGGGCTAGTGTCACATTCACTCAACACTCCAAATTTGATAGGAAAAAGGGCCAATTGACAAGGATCAAAGAGAGATCCTTCTACACTTTGAGCTCCACATCACTCAGGCGGGTGTACCTCATCTGCACATTCAAGACACCTCATGACAAACCAAAGGCCTGCAGACAGATTAATATGGAATAGAAATCAATCTCCTATAGGTATCCTGTACCCAAATGATAGAAAATCTCATGCAATAGCCCTACTTGCATGGAATGAGACTAAAAGCTAGAGACCTATCCTAACAACAAGAAGGGGAAAGGGTGGAGCTGAAGGGAAATGATTTGAATGGATTGAGAGGACCCCTGAGATGCCCTAAGTCTCTGATAGACTAGTGCCTTATCCAATGGGCCACAGAGTCAAATACCCTAATGCAAATGATAACTATGAAACAAGAAAATAATATACCCAATGTGTTGATGCCTTACATCAATCACACACCATGACCAAACCTCAACTTAGATCCCACCTATGCTTTCAAATATGTTATTACCCATCAAAGGATTTTGACCCTCCCATTAGAAGAGACCTATGAATAGACAATACATTAACCAGCATCCACTGGACAACAAGCATGACCTATCCTTGATATTTCATCTCATACATACATGAATACTAACCCTGAACCAGTTATCTCTGCGAAGACAACTCCACCCACAAACTCTTAGGCAATGCAAGGTAGAAAAACCAGACATCCTTGATGCATGACTAATGAGTTCAGAATTCAAATGGAGATAGCTTGACAATAGTAAGAGTATATTAACTTGTCATACATAAGACAAATCTGTTACAATATGCATTGTATTCTCTGAACCAGCAATGGAAGAAGAACACCCTATATGCAGAGAGAAGGAGAACTCTGTAGGACAGAACCTTTCATGGAACTAGAAAGGAACTCTAAGCTGGAACCCTTACAAAGTCAAAATTTCCACAATTTATAGCACTAGCTGCCTTGGAAACTCAAAATAGGTTGCAACAAGCTACAGATAGCTAGGGCTAAAGTTTCACCCACCAAAATAATCAAATCAAAATTCAAAATAATTTATCACAATTTGAAGGGAAAAACACTAAACCCTGCAAGCAATTAACACTTGATCTTCAATCATGAAAGAATCTCTGAAAGGCACCGAAGATCAATCAAAATTCTACAAAATTCAAACTGGAAGTGACCCTGCAACTGCTTTTGGTACATTTCATTTACTCCCCTATGGCAAGACACTCCTCTTCTGCAATCATCTCACACCCTGGAGCACACTGGAACGGCGGAGAAGATCAGTTTTACCAACTCTAGCCCTTTTTGTCATCAATTTCAGTCCTTTCTAGTCGTAGGAAACATTCTTAGAGATTCAAAAATGAAAGCAAATGGTCACCTTTCATTTTGTGAGCTTGTGTTTTAACCCATCCAAACACCTCGGGTCAACTCCGCAACGGTGACGCCAAACAATTGTCGCATGATCGCATAGCCCAGAAATGGGCTATGCAAACATGTGACATGCCACTTCCCATTACCTTCTTCATAACCATCGACGCTGCCACTACCACAAAAGGGTTTGTCAAATGTTTGCAAGCCAGAAAATTGGCTCATGCAAACATGTGACAAGCCACTAACATGCATCCTAGCGGTTGTCATGTCACCGCTAAGATACCCTAACCTGGGCCCACATTCAAATCTATCATCCTGCCAACTCAGACCAACCAGAGATTGCCACAACACCACCTGCCAGCAGGACCACCAAACAACTACAAATGGGCCCAGCACATGTGGCACCCTGTCGCATCATCGCATGCCATGGAAATGGCCCTTGCGATCATGCGACAAGGCCATAAGACCACCACATGTCACCTGCCGGCCAATGAAAAGTGAACACCAGCACTGCGTGACATCTTGGATCCACCACACAAAATGTACACTTCCGCAACAAAAGATAACGGGCCAACCTGACAAGCCACGTCACCACCTCGGACCAACCGGAAGAACCCACATCACCACCTACCACCGAGCCCTAGGGACACATGTCAACTGGTCACATGATCACATGCCAAGTGTATGAGGATCAACATCTATCTTATCATACCAGACTGCCTCACACATACACTCATCAAAATCAAGAGTAAAATTAGTTTGCAGCAAAAAATTGTAACCTTTTCCCATTACATCTTGCAACCTAATGTAACGCTGATCATCATAAAATGTGAGTACACTTACCGGATGAACATTGACTTCAAGTTTATCACTGTGTTTAGCACCTGCCTTCAAGTCAAAACTAAAATCTTCATACTCACATTCATCCAACTCAAAAACATAATCAACACCCTGCAAATACTTACTGTAGCAACTATGAAAAGAAAAACTTTCATAGCAAGGCATGTCTTCAAGCTCATTCCGAAACAAAACATCGGAAACTAGCAAACTATCACAAACATCCTTTTCATCACTTGCTAGATCTTGTTGGAAACAGACATATTCTAGCTCAAATAGCTTTGGAAACAAAGTGCAGTGCATTTTCAAAACATCATACTTCTTCACTGTTTCAAAATTTGAAAAACACATTTCAAGAGGAAAATCACTTCCTCTTTCCTCTTCACTTTCCAATGCAGACCTGGAATTTGAATCAACCGGATAAGCAGTATTTACATTCACTTTACAATCTAGTTCTTCCTTATCCGGCTGAATTAAAATATTGTGTTCTTCCTCCATATCTCCATAGGTTTCCACTGAAAAACCTTCAATCACTGGCACATATAAATCTAAAAGTGGTCATGGGGACTTCCTAGGGGTCTTAGTATGCCTTATCATGTGTTAGGACATCTAGAAAGTCCCCATGACCCCTATTGACACATTGGAATGCTCAAGTGTGTCCTAAGGGGTCCTATGACCCCTTCAAACACACTTGAGCATTCAAATGTTTCAAAAGGGTACATGGGTACATCCTAGGGGTCCTAGTATACCTTATCACACATTAGAACCCCTAAGAAGTCCCTATGACCCCTATTGACACATTGGAATGCTCAAGTGTGTCCTAAGGGGTCCTACGACCCCTTCAGACACATTTGAGCATTCAAATGTGTCAAAAGACATCATGGGGAATTCCTAGGGGCCTTAGTACACCTTATCAAGCATTCAAACCCCTATGGAGTCCCCATGACCCCTATTGACACATTGGAATGCTAAAGTGTGTCCTAAGGGGTTCCTATGACCCATTTAAACACACTTGAGCATTCAAATGTTTCAAAAGGGGTCTTGGGGACTTCCTAGGGGTCCTAGTATGCCTTATCATGCGTCAGGTCCCCTAGTAAGTCCCCATGACCCCTATGGACATATTGGAATGCTCAAGTGTGTCTTAAGGGGTCCTACGACTTCTTCAAACACACTTGAGCATTCAAATATTTCAAAATGGTCCTTTTGGACTTTTGAGGGGTCCTAGAATGCCATATCATATGTTAGGACCCCTAGGAAGTCCCCATGACCCCTATTGACATATTGGAATGGTCAAGTGTGTCCTAAGTGGTCCTACGACCCATTCAAACACACTTTAGCATTCAAATGTGTCAAAAGGGGTCATGCGACTTCCTATAGGTCTTAGAATGCCTTATCACAGGTTAGGACCCCTAAGAAGTCTCCATGACCCCTTTCGACACATTGTAGCTCTCAAGCATGTCATAAGAGGTCGTATGACCCCTTCAGACACACTTGAGCATCCAAATGTGTCAAAAGGTGTCATGTGGACTTCCTAGGAGTCCTTGTACACCTTATCACGCGTTAGGACGCCTAGGAAATCCCCATGACCCCTTTCGACACATTGGAACACTCAAGTGTGTCTTAAGGGGTCCTACAACCCCTTTGGACACAATTGAGGGTTCAAATGTGTCAAAATGGATCATGGGGACTTTCTAAGATTCCTATTATGCCTTATCACATGTTATGACCCCTAACAAGTCCCCATGACCCCTATGGACACATTGAAATGTAAGAGTGTGTCGTAAGCGGTCTTACAACCCCTTCGGACATACTTGATTATTAAAATGTGTAAAAGGGGGTCATGGGGAATTCCTAGGGTACCTAGTATGCCTTATCATGCCTTACAACCCCTAAGAAGTCCCCATGACCCCTATTGACACATTAGAAAGGTCAAGTGTGTCCTAAGGGGTCCTACAACCCCTTCAGACACACTTGAATATTCAAATGGTTCAAAAGGGGTCATGGGGATTTCCTAGGGGTTGTAGTATGCATTATCATATGTTAGGATCCTTAGGAAGTCCACACGACCACTGTTGAGATATTAGAACCCTCAAGTGTGTTCTATGAACCCTTCGGATAGACTTGAAGGTTCAAATGTGGCAAAAGTGGTCATGGGGACTTCCTAGAGGTCCTACTATGCCTTATCATGCGTTAGGACCCCTAGGAAGTCCCCAAGACTACTTTAGACACATTAGAACCCTCAAGTGTGTCCTAAGGGGTCGTAGGACCCCTTCAAAAACACTTGAGGGTTCAAATGTGTCAAAAGGGGTCATGGGGAATTTCTAGGGGTCCTAGTAGGCCTTATCACACGTTAGGACCCCTAATAAATCCCCATGAACACTTTTAAAACAATTCATTGCTCAAGTATGTCCTAAGGGGTCCTATGACCCCGTCGGACATAATTGAGCATTCAAATGTGTCAAAAGGGGTCATGGGGACTTCCTAGGGGTCCTAGTATGTCTTATCACATGTTAGGACCCCTAGGAATTCCTCATGACCCCTTTTGACACATTTGAATGCTCAAGTGTGTCTGAAGGGGTCGTAGGACCCCTTCGGACACACTTGAGCATTCAAATGTGTCAAAAGGGGTCATGGGAAGGACACCTAGGCAATCCCCATGACCCCTTTTGACACATTTGAATGCTCAAGTGTGTTTGAAGGGGTCATAGGACCCCTTTGGACACACTTGAGCATTCAAATGTGTCAAAAGGGGTCATGGGGACTTCCTAGGGGTTCTATTAAGTATTATCATGCATTGGGACCTCTAGGAAGTCCCCATGAACCCTATTAACACATTGGAATGCTCAAGTGTGTTGTAAGGGGTCCTACGAGTACTTTGGACACACTTGAGCATTCAAATGTTTTAAAAGGGGTCATCGGGACTTCCTAGGTGTCCTAGTATGCCTTATCACACGTTAGGACCCCTAGCAACTCCCCATGACCTATTTTGACAAATTGGAACCTTCAAATGTGTTCTAAGGGGTTGCAGGACCCCTTCAGACACACTTGAGGATTCAAATGTGTCAAAAGGGGTGATGGGGACTACCTAAGGTTCCTAGTATGCCTTATCATGTGTTTGGACCCCTAGGAACTACCCATGAGCCATTTTGACACATTGGAATGCTCAAGTGTCTTCGAAGGGGTCGTAGGACATGTTTAGCCACACTTGAGTATTCAAATGTGTCATAAGGGGTCATTGGGACTTCCTAGGGGTCCTAGTATGCCTTATCACATGTTAGGAACCCTAGGAAGTCCCTGTGACCCCTTTTGACACATTTGAGCCCTCAAGTGTGTCTGAAGGGGTTGTAGGACCCCTTCAGACATACTTGAGCATTCAAATGTGTCAAAAGGGGTCATGGAGACTTCCTAGGGGTCTTAGTATGCCTTCTCATGCGTTAGGACACCTAGGAAGTCCCCATGACCCCTATTGAGACATTGGAATGCTCAAGTGTATCCTAATGGGTCCTATGACCCCTTTAGACACACTTGAGCATTCAAATGTCTCAAAATGAGTCATGGGGACTTCCTAGGGGTCCTAGTATGCCTTATCATGCGTTAGGACACGAATGAAGATCCCATGACCCCTATTGACACATTGGAATATTCAAGTGTGTCCTAAGGAGTCTTACAACCCCTTCGGACACACTTGAGCATTCAAATATTTCAAAAGGGGTCATAGTATGCCTTATGATGCATTAGGATCCCTTAGAAGTCCACATGACCCCTATTGACAAATTGGAAAGCTCAAGTGTGTCCTAAGGGGTCCTCTAATCCCTTCGAACACACTTGAGCATTCAAATGTGTCAAGAGAGGTCATGGGGACTACCTAGAGGTCCTAGAATTCCTTATCACATGTTAGGACCTTTAGGAAGTCCCCATGACCCTTTTTGACATATTGTAATAGTCAAGTGTGTCATAAGGGGTCGTGGGACCACTTCGAACACACTTGAGTATTCAAATGTGTCAAAAGGGTTCATGTGGACTTCCTAGGGGTCCTAGTATGCCTTATGACATGTTAGGACCCCTAGGAAGTCCCCATGACCTATATTGATATATTGGAATTCTCAAGTGTGTCCTATGGAGTCCTATTACCCCTTCAGACACACTTGAGCATTCAAATGTGTCAAAATGGGTCATGAGAACTTCCAAGAGGTCCTAGTACACCTTATCACATGTTAGGACCTCTAGAAAGTCCCCATGACCCCTTTTGACACATTGGACCCCTTAAGTGTGTCCTAAGGGGTCATGGGGACTTCCTAGGGGTCCTAGTAAACCTTATAATGTGTTAGGACCCCTAGGAAGTCCCCATGATCCCTTTTGACATATTGGAACCCTAAAGTGTGTGCTAAAGGATCCTACAACCCCTTCAGACACACATGAGGGTTAAAATGTGTCAAAAGGGGTCATGGGGACTTCCTAGGGGTCCTAGTATGCCTTATCACACATTAAGACCCCTATGAAGTTCTCATGACACCTTTTGACACATTAGAACCCTCAAGTGTGTCCTAAGGGGTCCTACGACCCCATTGGACACACTTGAGGGTTCAAATGTGTCAAAAGGAGTCATGGGGATTTCCTAAGGGTCCTACTATGCCTTACCACTTGTTAGGACACCTAGGAAGTCCCCATGACCCCTTTTGACACATTAGAACCCTCAAGTGTGTCAGACACACTTGAGGGTTCAAATGTGTCAAAAGGGGTCATGCAGACTTCATAGTGGTCATAGTATGCCTTATCATACATTAGGACACCTAGGAAGTCCCCATGACCCCTTTTGACACATTATAACCCTCAAGTGTGTCCTAAGGGGTTGTAGGACCCCTTCAGACACACTTGAGGGATCAAATGTGTCAAAATGGGTCATGGGCACTTCCTAGGGGTCATAGTATGCCTTATCATGTTTTAGGACCCATAGGAAGTCCCCAATACCCCTATTGACACATTGGAATGCTCAAGTGTGTCCTAAGGGGTCCTATGCCACCTTCAAACACACATGAGCAGTCAAATATTTCAAAAGGGGTCATGGGGACTTCATAGGGGTCCTAGTACACCTTATCACATGTTAGAACCCCTAGGAAGTCCTCATGACCCCTATTGAAAAATTGGAATGTTCAAGTGTGTCCTAAGGGGTCTTACAACCCCTTCAGACACAATTCAACATTAAAATATGTCTAAAGGGGTCATGGGAACTTCCTAGAGGTCCTAGTAAGCATTACCACACATTAGGACCTTTAGGAAGTCCCCATGACTCTTTTCAACACATTGAAACCCTCAAGTGTGTCCTAAGGGGTCAAAAAACCCCTTTGGACACACTTAAGCATTCAAATGTGTCAAAAGGGGTCATGGGGATTTCCTAGGGGTCCTAGTACACCTTATCACAAGTTAGGACCCCTAGTAAGTCGACATGACCCCTTTCGACACATTGGAACCCTCAAGTATGTTCTGAAGGGTCCTACGACCCCTTTGGACACACTTAAGGGTTCAAATGTGTCAAAAGGGGTCATGGGGACTTTCTAGGGGTCCTAGTATGCCTTATCACATGTTAGGACCCCTATGAAGTGCATATGACCCCTTTTGACACATTAGAACCCTCAAGTGTGTCCTAAGGGGTCCTACGACCCCTTTGGACACACTTGAGCATTCAAATGTGTCAAAAAGGATCATGGGAACTTCCTACGGGTCCTAGTACACCTTATCACATGTTAGGACCCCTAGGAAGTCCCCATGACCCCTTTTGACATATTAGAATCGTCAAGTGTGTCCTAAGGGGTTGTAGGACCATTTCAGACACACTTGAGGGTTCAACTATGTCAAAAGGGGTCATAGGGACTTCATAGGGGTCATAGTATGTCTTATCATGCATTAGGACTCCTAGGAAGTCCTCATGACCCCTTTTGACACATTTGAACCCTCAAGTGTGTCTGAAGGGGTCGTAGGACCCCTTCAGACACACTTGAGGGTTCAAATGTGTCAAAAGTGATCATGGAGGCTTCTTAGGGGTCCTAGTATGATTTATCACATGTTAGGACCCATAGGAAGTCCCCATGACCCCTATTGACACATCAGAATGCTCAAGTGTGTCCTAAGGGGTCCTATGACCCCTTTGGACACACTTGAGCATTCAAATATCTCAAAAGGGGTCATGGGGACTTTCTAGGGATCCTAGTATGCCTTATCACACATTAGGACCCCTAGGAAGTCCTCATGACCCCTTTTGACACATAAGAACCATCAAATGTGTCCTAAGAGGCCGTAGGACTTCTTCAGACACACTTGAGGGTTCAAATATGTCAAAAGGGGTCATGGGGACTTTGTAGGGTTCCTAGTATGCCTTATCATGCGTTAGGACCCCTAGGAAGTCACTGTGATCCCTTTTGATACATTTGAACCCTCAAGTGTTTCCTAAGGGGTCCTACGACCCCTTCGGACACATTTGAGCATTCAAATGTGTCAAAAAGGGTCATTGGGATTTCTTAGGAGTCCTAGTACGCCTTATCACACATTAGGACCCCTAGGAAGTCCCCATGACCCCTTTTGACACATTGGAACCCTCAAGTGTGTTGTAAGGGGTTGTAGGACCCCTTCGGACACACTTGAGTTATCCAATGTGTCAAAATGGGTCATGGAGACTTCCTAGGTGTTCTACTATGCCTTATCACGTGTTAGGACCCCTAGGAAGTCCCCATGACCCCTTTTGACACATTCAATAGCTCAGTGTGTCTGAAGGTAAGACCCCTTCGGACACACTTGAGATATCCAATGTGTCAAAAGGGGTCATGGGGACTTCCTAGGGGTCCTAACACTTGATAAGGTGTACTAGGACCCCTAGGAAGTATCGGTAACCCCTTTCGACATACAATTTAAATATTATGATTTATAAAGTTTATATTTATATATATATATAAGATATTATTATATAAAATATATATTAATATATAATTATATATATAATACATATTAGAAAATATATAAAATATTTACATCATACCCTTTAAACATTATATATATATATTATATATATATATATATATATATATATATATATATATATATATATATATATATAATTTGTACATATAAATATAATATAAGTTCATTAAATATAATTACACACAATACATATTAATATAAAATATATATGACATACAATTTAAATATTTTAAGATATTATAATATAAAATATATATATTAATATATAATTATATATATAATATATATTAAAATATTTACATAATACCCCTTAAACGTTTTATATATATGTGTGTGTGTGTGTGTGTGTGTGTGTTTAATTTGTACACATATTTATATAATATAAACGTTAAATATAATTATATATATAATACATATTTAAACATTATATATATATATATATATATATATATATATATATATATATATATATATATATATATATATATATATATATATATATATATATATATATATATATATATATATATATATATATATATATATATATATATATATATATATATATATATATAATAGTGATATCATTCATATTTCAAAGTTTAATTTTATAGTTAAACATTATATATTTCAAAGTTCATATTTCATAGTTAAACATTATATATATATACCTCTTTTTATATATAAAAGTTCAATTTTTTCATTTACTCTCGTCATTTTTTCATGTACCCAAAAATATCAGGTACCCGATTAGGCTTGTGCTTTGGTGTCAGGTTTGCCCAGGTGTACTGACACCTAGACCTACTAAAAAATCAACATACATTTTCATGCACTTTTGGATGACTGAAAAGTGGATTTTTTTACATCGCCAATTTTTGGTCCCTCATGATCTTGCACATACCCAAGTATAATAGATCTAGTGCATGTAGTCACACATTCCAATCATTTAGGCATATTTTATGAACCTTTTATAGGTTATCTTTTTATACTATCAATTCTTACTCAAGCCACTAATCTGGACTAGTACTCCCTTCTTTTGTGTTCTTTTTGATACCCTAAGGGATCAATTACAAGAATTTATAAAGCCTTCACAAGCCTTAGGTCAGCCTAGGAAAGATTACATTTCCCAATGAGAACAAAACATATTACAAATATAGGTCAAGACCCAAATCATAAGGATCTCCCTTAAATTTATGGAACATGAAATACAATACCTCAAGTAGGTTGGCCAAAAACATAATAACATCAAGAAATGTATCATTAAGCTTCACCGATCATAAAATGCCTTCACGAGATTGGAAATCAAATAAGATGCAAACCTATGAGAAGTTTCAAAAAGAGTTCAAGAACATGCCATAAGGTTCATAGCTGCAAAAGAGCCCAATATGCTCATGTATCAATATGGATTAGAGACAATATCTACATGGATAATAATGGTTTTTTTCATAGGGAAAAGGCTTAGGGGCCAAAATGTACAATAATCCACCTCAATAAGATACTAGAAATGGAGTAAGCTATCTTTGGTGTAGCCCTTTTCTAAAACTATTTAAAATCAATAAGACATCTTCATGGTCCATAGTAAAGATCTTCATTGAGTCCTTAAAAAAATCTAGAATTCCTACAATTCTTGTTACTTCAGGTTTGTCTAAGATCAATTGTTAGTCCTTTTATGCATAATAACTTTGATCGTTAGTAAAATGTATTAATTCATTAGAAAGTGTAATACTCCTTATTTGTGAGAATCCACCAAAGTTACATTACTACAATAAAATATTATAATAACTTTTAAGATCTTTACTAATCTTAGAGCAGTCAAACCTCTATAATTATTTGATCACAACTTTATCTTTCTGAGCCCAAAGAAAGAAATGGATGCATTTTATTAGTCTGCTAAAAAAGCATAACTATGTAATCACTTCTAATTGACTGGAATTGAAATAATTTATTAATAAAAGAGACCAAAGATGTGAAATATGTAATATGTAATCATTCTACATTTAAATAATAAACCCAGGATGTCATCAAGAATCTCACATGAGTCCTACACAACATAGAAATCAATTTAAGGGGAAGATGTAACATCAAAATCTAATAACTCTTCGAAAGGATCATTTGGTTTAATGAATTCCAAATTGATATTGTCAACATCCTCCCATGAACCAACCAAGTCTTCCTCAATAAAGTGATTTATCCATCCAACCGAAGGAGGGAATCTAACATGGAGAAAGTGCATCAGGAAGTTTACATTCCTTCTTACAACTGATTTCCATTTCCTGAACCCCTTATAATCTTTAGTGACAACAATGGAAAATCTTGGAACATATTTCCTATCGATTGGATTTAAATCATAATTACAGGGTCTAGGAATCATTCGATCTTTATTGATGTTAGCCAACACCTTCTCTAAATTACCAAGATACATATTTTTTAAGAATCTTCTGCATAACACCTATATTCCATATTTCTCAAATTCCACAATATGTACCATTGCTACAAACATAGATGATATATCAGAAAGAACCATGTATCTATCAATATTACATATGAATTCTTTTCCCAAGATCTAGTAGGCCTCTCTACTAATTTTTATTTTGAGGAAATAAGCATATATTTAATCATTCTGATAGTGATATATCCATCAAATGCTACTTGAGAAATGGGTCCTTAGAGCTTTATTATTGTCTCCATTCTAGTGCCTGAAAAGGATCTGGGGTGTATACTGAACACTAGACCGATGGAAGATTTAAATAAAGCTATAGAAATCCTATAAAAGGAATCTAGAAAGAGTGAGTGACTATTAGACATCCTGGATAAAAATATGATTTGATTTAATAACCGACAGTTCAAAAACCCACACTCAGAAGAAGACACCTAGATGCCTAAAAAATGGCCAAACCTAACAATTCTTTAGATACTAAAAAAGGAGGGAAATACTATAATTAAAGAATAAAGACAAGCATAATCAAATTTGTGGGACATAAAGTGAGAAAAACCATACACCATAATTAGTTATGAAAAGACTAGGTGTAAGCACTATAAAAGCTTATATGATGCAACTAAATATCCTTTAAGTATTCCATGGCCAGACTAAATCAACAGAAATATGAAGAGACTTGCAAAACTAAGAATATGAGGACCATATTCAAAACTGCATATGCGAAATATTAATGATAGACAAACCAGAAACATTAAAGAAAAACTTGAAAAAGGATAATATGTACCTAATTGAATGTACAAGTCAAAGAAATAGGAAATCTTGATAGGGGAATTACCATTCATAACAAAACCTCCCAAATCAGTATAATTCAGAATCTAAAAAGATACCCCAAGAACCTTAGCTATTCAATGAAACAATACAAGATCATACTATTGTTTGAGGATCTGCAAAATAAGGCTTCAAATAGTGAATAGCCTAAGGAGAAATAATATATAGGGATATTGAAATGTTTAAGATTTTTATGAATCTCAAACATTCAATATCACCAGATATCAAATCCCCTTTTATAGACATTATCGATGTAGAAGCCCAAGGTAAATAGATACAAATGAAACACATATAGTGTTTAATATTGATGAAAAACCCTAATATAATGAAAGCACCTCAAATTGAGGGTGTGTCATACATATGTTTTCCATACTTTTGACATACAATGATACCTAAGAGCCATTTTTAGAAAAAAATAAAAGTTAGGTAAAAAAATGAATAAAACTTCTAATTTGATGGTTTTAGATAATGACGAATAAACACTGCCTCACTATATATATTAATAAATATTTACTTCCAGTGTTATACCCTCCTGAGTACAGTCGATTAATAACTATAAGATCTAAATTTAGAAACATTTATGATTATATAATCATATTTCTTGATATTGGGCAAATTACCCTATACTCTTTGACTTATGATATTGATTCTATTCTCAACTATTTCTTTATATTTTAATGTTATTGTGAAATGGTTAAAAATCCCTGGGGAGGAAGGAAGTCATAGATCTGCATATAATATTCAAGTTTGATAATTCATTCATACCCTTTAATGTTGCATAAAATCATTTCAATGTAAATTTTCATTATTAGTCATAAATTTAGGTATTTTAAATAAAAGCACATTTCATAAATTCTAATTTAATCCTACATGAGCCAAAAAATTCCCAACTAAAACCAGAATTCAAGGATGATTATAACCACCTATTAGTAGCTATATTCTCACTTGGGTCGCATTATAAATCTGAAGTTGATGAAGGGTGCTCCCCTTAATACCACAAACACATAACAAAAACAACGAAACAACAACAATATGCAAGAACAAAAAATGGGCTTCTTATTATCTCCACAAATGTGGAATTACAAACTTTCAAAATTACAATATGCAAAGCCACATGGGCATTCCCTTACAATATTCTGTAGGACAAAGCCTCAAATCAATACCCAAATCTACTACCCAGGATTGCCTAGACAACACTACGAGCCTTCTTTATATAGGCAATTTCCATCGCTTAAGAAGGTTCCAGAAATTTAGCCCTTAAGGCTGACTATACATAGAATTATTTTATTTTCACAATTTTTACAATAGGGTCGGCTCAAAAGAAATACAAAATATGCTTTTAGGTAGCCCAACTTTCAGAGGCCATAACTTTTTAACCGTGGCTCTATTTTTCTATTGTAACCACTTTTTGGAAATGCCATGATGAGATCTACAATGCCTGACATGTGCTAGCGCTAGTCAACCAGGGGTCGATCATGATCCAGAGCCTCTAAGGCCTTCAAAATTGACCTAAAAGATTTTGTACCCAAAAACCTCAATAACTTCACCAATACTGATGATGTGGCAATGAAACTCAACTGGTAGGCTGAAATGATTACGATGAACCTCCAACTGTGAAATCAAACCATTCTGAGATCATAAGACCAACTTACGAAAAAATGGTAAGTTTCTATAAATAGCAGCTCTGCACAAGATAACCCTTATTGAAAACAAAACCAAAAATATTTTTGGGTGATGCAAGATTGCTCTTACACCTAAGATGCTCCTGCATCAGAAGTCTACAAAATCTATCTACTGAACTTCTTATTACAAAAAAACCAATGGCTAAAATGATCAAACCATAACACATCTCATCTTCCTATTGTTAATATGATTTAGAACAATAGAGATGGGGGGGAATCAGTTGTTCTCAGGTCCATATGTATAAAGAAAACTTTAAAACACTTCAACAAATTCAGATCTGATAACCAAAACTACTCGGTCACTACTGAATGCATATCACAAACATATAACAATGCAGTCCACTATCCAATAGTATTTAACTTGTAAAACATAGAAATGTTCAAACCAAAACATTCACACAATGATTAACACTAGGATTTATAGTGGAAACCCAATTTGAGAAAAAACCACTTTGTAACATGTTACTGATATTTTCACTCTTCTGAAGTGAGCTCTGTGAAAAGCCAACCCTGTCAAAGGTTTACAAACACACTGTTAGGTGTGACCCAGTGAAGGGATTTCAACCACCCTATTAGGAGTGTGCCTTGTTAAAGGACTTAAGTACATTCCATTAGAATGCAACCTTGTTCAAAGGATTTATACAATGACTGTTAGGTCAACCTTGATTAAAGGATTTAAATTGATGCAATGGTTAGAATGTAACAACAATGTTTGATCTGAAAACATACAACTCACTTTGCAAATAACATATCCTATTCTTACATATATATGCTAGCTTACTAACTGAGATCCATTTCCATCTCCATCACTGATTTTCTCAGAAATCCCTTCAAGAAATCAGAACTCCTTCTCCTTCAACCTTTTCTTCTTATTCAATCAATAACAACAACTCCAACATCTTTGTTTCAACCTCACACTTAGGTTTCCTTAATACCTCTTCCATAGGTTGATCCAACTTTTGCCGCTTAATGTCCTCTATAAATCTTAGGGTTAGGTCAGATTCATTGAATCCTCCCAAGATTATGTTCTTCATCCATCCTTCTAGAAACATCTCTAATCTCTCTATGGAATTACAATCAAATAGTTTACAGTTCATAAAATGCTTCCATAAAATCAATAAATAAAGTCAACATGATTTACATAATCCAAGAATTCAACTATGTTGGCTAGGAATCTGAATTCTTCCTCAAATGTAAATTAATGATGCTCGGTCAATACTGTGTTCAACTCCTCGGTCATCATTGGGTAGCCCGGTCACCACTAAAACTATTTCCTTGGCTAATGCTATCTTCCTCATGAATAAACTAATGTTCGGTCAACACTGAATTTACTCAACATATACTGGCTTAGTCAACACTAACATCACTCTGCTTAAACTAGATTTCTTCACCTTTTCTTGATTAAGCCTACTTGTTTAGTCTTACTTCTTACTTAGATAAGCAATACATTATCTTATCATTGTGCCACATAATCAAGTACCCATTGAAGTATCAAGATAACTCAACCTTTCCTTAGGTGCTATTGTTACCAACCTTGCCCTAATCCTTCTCAATAGTCAAATAGATATAGTACTTTCATAGATAGCAATAGTCTTACCAGTTAAGGTTTGATATCAATGACAATACAACAATTTCTTCAATTGTAGTTTCCAACAATCTCCCTCTTTGGCATTGATGGCAACACCATATGAATAACACGTGATTCACCAACCAATCCAAAACTTGTCTATACATTAGAAATATTTATAATATCCTTAGCTTCATTCTAATTTAGAATCTCTTAGCCTTTCTTGCATGAATGACCGTCCACATAGCAACTTACACTTGATCTCTTCTTTGTTTCTTCCCTCTGAATCTCTCCCTCTTACTTGATCTTCCATGAAATCTCACCATGTGTTTTCATCTTATTCATCTCCCTCTTTGACAATAATGCTAAGGAAGTAACTAAAACATACATCTTGCAGATGTAGATGTCATCTTGTCAGTTTAGTAACAATATTTCTCCCTCTATCATCTTTTCTTATGACAGATTATCAGCTTTGCTATAATTTTCACAACTCTAGGTTGCTCCTAAAGTCTGACCTTTCTCTGCATCAATTTATCAAATACTCTTTGCAGCACATTTGATGTAGTGCTCCTAGCTTGACTAGGCAGCCTCAGTGAGGGGAAGAACCCATAATTTTCCTCTCGGTTATTCATGAGCTTCTTTAGGTAAGGCTTTAGTGAATATGTCTACTACTTGTTCTTTTGTATTCACATATTCTATTCTGACCTCTTTATCTTGTACCAATTCCCTCAAGTAATGATACTTGATGGTGATGTGTTTCATCTCTGTGTGCATCACTAGTCTTTTAGATATGTTGATAGCACTTGTGTTATCATAGTAGATGACAACTGGTTCAGTGATCTCTTCTTTCATGCCTATCAACAATTACTTTATCCATACCAAGTTTGAATAGTTCACTGTTGCAGCAACATACTCAGCTTTAGCTATAGATTGGGAAATGCAATTTTGTTTCTTGATTGTCCAGGAAACTAATCCCCTTCCAAGAAAGAAAGCTCCACCACTAGTACGCTTTCTATCATCCACATTTCCTGCCCAATTTGCATCAGTATAAACTCTCTATTCAAATATTTCATGCTTCTTATAGTACAGTCCATAATCTCCGGTCCCTTTCAAATATCTCATTATCCTTTTTACAGCCATCATGTGAGTTTCCTTAGGATTGGAAGAGAATCTTGCAACAATCCCAACTGCTAGAGCAATATCTAGTCTGTTGTAAACAACATACTGCATTTTTCCAATCATGGACCTATACAAAGTCTGGTTTACTTCAGCAACATCATCATTTTTAGATAATTTTTGTTTAGTAGCCATGGGATTATTTACTAGCCTTGAATCCTCCATACCAAATTTTTTTAGTATCTTATTAACATATTTAGATTGGGTAATGAAAATACCTTTCTCCATTTGCTATACTTATAAACCAACAAATAATTTTATCTCCCCAAACATTGACATTTCAAATTTAGTTTGCATTTCATTTGAAAATTTCTTACACAGGGCATTTTGTCCACCAAATATGATATCATCTACAAAAATCTTAGGTAACAAGATTCCTTTACCTTCTTCATCTTTCATGTACAGATTGATGGTGTCATTTGTCCTTGAGAATCCAATCTGTATCAAGTAATTGTGCAGCCTCTCATACCATGCTCTGGGGGCTTTCTTTAGTCCATAGAGTGGCTTGTTCAGTTTGCAAACCATGTGTCTCTTGTTTGGATCAAAAAATCCTTCAGGTTGTTCAATGTACACTTCTTCTTCTAATATACCATTTAAAAATGCAGACTTGACATTGATTTGGTATACCTTGAAATATTTGTAGGCAGCATATGCAAGTAGATTTATCACTCCTAATCTTGCTACAAGGGAAAATGTCTCCCCATAGTCTATTCCTTCTTCTTGCGCATATCCTTTGCATACCAGCCTTGCCTTGTTCCTTGTGATTTTTCCATGTTCATTCAGCTTATTTTTTAATACGCATTTTGTTCCAATGACATTTTTGTTTTTTGGTCTCCACACTAGAGTCTAGGTATCATTCTTCTCTATTTGGTCTATCTCCTCATTCATGGCTTGGATCCAATCTTCAATTTATAATACCTCCCATGTTGTTTTAGGCTCAAATGCTCAAATTCACATAGTAAACATGTAGGGTCTCTTAACTTGCTTCTGGTCAGAACTCCAGTTTCTTTGTCTCTAATGATTTGTTCAGGCTTGTGATGTTTCCTTACATATTGTGCCAAAATAGGTTCTTCTCTCTTTTCTCCTTTCTCTTCAAGTTCACCAATAAGATTGTCAGATTCAGCTTCTAAATGCTCAACAACCTCTTCCTGATACTCGACAGCATCCTCCTATCACTCAGCATGTTCTTCTTGTCCCTCGACATTGTTTCCCTGATGCTCGACATTGCTTACCTATGACTCTGCATCAGGAGCAGGTTTTTCACTTGCCTCTCCTTCTATATAGACAAAAGATCTATAATCTTTTGGTTCTCTCTTTCTTTCCTATTCAATTTTCTTTGCATATTCATCAACCTTTACATTTACACTTTCCACAATTTTTTTAGTGTTAGAGTTCAAACACTTGTAAGATTTTCTTTTTGTGGAATAACCTAGGAATATGCCCTCATCACTTTGAGCATCAAACTTTCCATTGCTATTGTCTTTTAGTATATAGCATTTGCTCCCAAAAATTCTAAAGTACTTTAAATTAGGTGCATACCCATGCCATAACTCATAAGGTGTAACATTTGTACCTTTTTTTATCTATACTCAGTTTAGGGTATAAATAGTTGTACTTACAACTTCTATCCAGTAATTTTGTGCAACATTCTTCTCGATCATTAGTGTTCTTGCACAATCCATGATAGATATGTTCCTTCTCTTTGCTATGCCATTTTTTGGAGGTGTTCTAGGTGTAGACATATGTCTCTTGATTCATGTATCATTGCAGAATAGATTAAACTTATTTGATATGAATTCTCCACCTCGGTCAGATCTCAGACACTTCAGGTTCCTACATGTCTCCTTTTCAACCTTAGCCAAATACCACTTAAAAAACTAAAATGCATCAGATTTTTATTTTAAAAACATTATAGTCATCATTCTGGTGTGATCATCAACAAATAGAATAAAATATTTAGCACCACAATAGCTTTTTACACCCATAAGTCCACAAAGGTTAGTATAAACCAAATCTAAAGCATTTTCATAAGTAAAAGTCTTTCTCTTGAAACTAGACTTTGTCACCTTATCCAATTGACATTGTTTGTAGATTACATTATCAGGTTTCTTCAATCTTGACAGTCCTCTCACTTTCTTCTTTTTTCTAATATCTACCAAATTATCAAAGTTAACATGACATAGTCGCTTATGCCATAAACATATATCATCAAGTTGTGCAATCAAACATGTCTCTTCAGACAGGTCTAGAGAAAACAAATTACCTCTTGTTTGTTCTCCACTTCCAATCAATTCACCAGTGGCATCAAAATTTTTAGCCTTCCTATGATGAAATTCCACTCGGTAGCCAGTGCTATTAAGCTGTGAAACACTTAGTAGATTATGGTTAAGACCTTAAACCCAATAAGAATTTTCACAAGTGATCTTATCAGTCAGCTTATTCAATCCTTTACCCTTAACAGGACATGGTGCATCATTACCAAATTTAACAATTCTACCTTTGTAATGATCTAAGGTATCAAACTTACTTTTATCACCAATCATGTGGTGTGAGCAACCACTATCAATAATCCACTTATCATTTTTGTTCACATAGGATATAAGTGCAGTTTTCTCATCCTCATCAGACTCATCTTTCATAGCAACATAGACTACTTCAATTTCAAAATCATCACTATCAGTGTCAGTTTCTTCTTCAACAATATAGGAGGATTTCTTACCTTTATCTTTTTAGTCCTTGTACCTTCGGTAACCTCTGTCTTCTCTTGTATCTTTGTTCTTTCTATCTCTTTCCTCATCCTTGTCATCCCTATCAGGACATCTTGTAGCTATATGAACAACTTTGTTACATGAGAAGCATATGATAGGGAGTTTATCTTTATACTTGCCTTTTCCCCTTTTCAATCTTCTAGCCATAAGAGCTTCAAGATCCTCTAATTCTTCATCAAAAGTGTCACTATCACTTTCATTCTCACTGATGCATCTTTCCTTTTCTTTCTTAGACTTATTCAGAACCATTTGTGACTTGAATGTAGATTCAACATTAGCAATAGTGAATTTATCATAATTAGAAAGCTCAAAAGCAGCAAGCTTACCAACAAGACTTTCCAAACTAAGAGCATGCCCAGGGTTACATCTAGATTCTTGAATTGGTAAAATTTTGATGGCATAAATAGGATGCAAAGTTCTCAATACTTTTCCAACAACAGTCTCATCATCAATAGTTCCATTAGCTCCTCTAATAGCATTTACAACTTCTTTTATCCTACCACAATACTGAGCAATATTTTTACCTTCTTGCATTTTCATTTCATCAAATTTACCTCTCAGGCTTTCATCTTTTGCCCTTAGTACATTTATGTCACCACCATAGATGTTTGCAAGAGTGTCCCACATTTTCTTAGCATTTGTGCAATCTTTGATGTCTTCAAATTTAGGATAACTTAAGGAAAATGAAATCTCCAACATTGCTTGATTATTCTCTTTTTTAGCTCTCATCTCCTCGGGAGTCAGAGGTGCAATATGTATGACATATTCATGCTCAATATAATACTTTGTTGAGTCACCAATACCAGCTAGATAAAGTTTCATCAAACTCTTCCATGTAGGGAAGTTCTCCTTATTTAGCTTAGGTACCTCCTTCTTATACATCCTGATCATTTACTTCAAGTACCTTAAAAAAATTTCTCTGTAAGAACCAATAGCTCTAATACCAATTATTACTATGATTTAGAACAATAGAGAGGGGGGGTGGGATTCAGTTGTTCTCAGGTCCAGATGTATAAAATAAACTTTAAAACACTTCAACAAATTCAGATCTGATAACTAAACTACTCGGTCACTACTGTATATCAATAACATATAATAGTGCAATCCACTATCCAATAGTATTTAACTTGCAAAACATAGAAATGTTCAAACCAAACCATTCACACAAGCATTAACACTAGGATTTATAGTGGAAACCCAATTTGGGAAAAACCACTTTGTAACATGTTACTGACATTTTCACTCTTCTAGATTGAGCTCTATGAAAAGCCAGTCCTATCAAAGGTTTACAAACAAACTGTTAGGTGTGACCCGGTTAAAGGATTTCAACCACCCTATTAGGAGTGTGACTTGTTAAAGGACTTAAGTACCTTCCATTAGAATGCAACCTTTTTCAAAGGATTTATACAATGACTATTAGGTCAACCTTGATTAAAAGATTTAAACTGATACAATGGTTAGAAAGTAACAACAGTGTTTGATCTAAAAACATACAACTCACTTTGCAAATAACAGATCCAGTTCTTACATATATATGTTTTCTTACTGATTGAGATCCATTTCCATCTACATCACTGATCTACTTGAAAATCCCTTCAAGCAATCACAACTCCTTCTCCTTCATCCTTTTCTTCTTATTCATTCAATAACAAAAACAACTCCAGCATCCCTATTTCAACCTCACACATAGGTTTCCTTAATACCTCTTTAATAGGTCGATCCAACTTTTTCCACTTAATCTCCTTCGTAAATCTTAGGGTTAGGTCATATTCATCGAATCCTTCCAACATTATGTCCTTCATCCATCCTTCTATAAACATCTCTAATCTCTCTATGGAATTACAATAAAATGGTTTACAGTGCATTAAATGCTTCCATACAATCAATAAATAAAGTCAACACAATTTAAATAATCCAAGAATTCAACTATGTCAGCTAGGAATCTAAATTCTTCCTCAAATGTAGATTACTAACACTCACTCAATACTGTGTTCAACTCCTCGGTCATCACTGGGTAGTCCAGTCACCATTGAAACTGTTTCCTTGGCTAATACTCTCTTCCTAAAAAATGAACTGATGTTCGGTCAACACTGAATTTACTCAACATATACTGGCTCAGTAGACACTAACATCACTCAACTTAAACTAGATTTCTTCACTTTTTTTCGGTTAAGCCTACTTTTTTAGTCTTACTTATTACTTAGATAAGCAATGCATTGTCTTATCATTGTGCCATATAATCAAGCACCCATTGAAGTATCAAGATAACTCAACCTTTCCTTTCTTCCTCAAATGTAGATTACTGACGCTCGCTCAATACTGTGTTCAACTCCTCGGTCATCACTGGGTAGTCCAGTCACCATTGAAACTATTTCCTCGGCTAATACTCTCTTCCTCGGCAATGAACTGATGTTTGGTCAACACTGAATTTACTCAACATATACTGGCTCAGTCGACACTAACATCACTCAAATTAAACTAGATTTCTTCACTTTTTCTCGGTTAAGCCTACTTGTTTAGTCTTACTTCTTACTTAGATAAGCAATACATTGTCTTATCATTGTGCCATATAATCAAGCACCCATTGAAGTATCAAGATAACTCAACCTTTCCTTAGGTGCTATTGTTACCAACCTTGCCCTAATCCTTCTCAACAATCAAATAGATATAGTTCTTTCTTAGATAGCAATAGTCTTACCATTTAAGCTTTGACATCAATGACAATACAATAATTGCTTCAATTGTAATTTCCAACACCTATTTACAAATACAAGGTATAATTAGAATTATTCTATTTCTGATCTCCAAGTAAGAGAATCCATTCAAAAAATCTAAAGAAAATGAATTTAGGAAATCACAAACCCACTAATGAATTAAACACTCAGAGATTATAAAAAGGAATACAACTCATCCGTACGGAATTTTAACATCTAAAGCACTTATAAACAATCTATTTGTCATTATATCACTTTGCAAATATAGAATATACAAAAATTACTAGTCTAAGAATATCAACTTACATATACAGAAATGAGACTTTTCAAAATGTGTCTTTTACATTTAAGCCCTATAGTATGGCCTTTACATATCATAAACATTTTTTTGGCCCTAAAAACAAATAAAACTACCTTTCATAAAACCCTAGACTAGATTACTACACAATCTATATCAAAAAAACTTTAGGAAAACTAGACACACCTAATTAACTCTAAAATATAAATCTTCTCGTTTACTATTTGACACCGAAAAACTAGGGCCAACCTCCATGACCTTCCTCTTCCAATTATTTACTGGAATTCCATCTAGCCTCCTTTCCTCTATTTCTTCACCCGATTCCAGGTCAACCACATTGGTGACACCCATAGTTTCTTTGTATCCCTCAATACCTTCCACCATTAGATATTTAGAAAACCAATTATGTTCTGTGGGTCATTTAACATGAAATAGCCCATGGAGAAAATCAAGATTTTGAGTTCTTTCTTCAACCTTGTCTCTAAAAGAATCTCAATCTTCAACCCAGATAATTGAGTATTTTGACATTGGTTTCCCATTAATATTCTCTTTGTCATAGTTTTGTGCCTTAGGATTAGTAGGGTTATTATTAATGTTCCTACAAACAATCTCCATCATCCTTAAATACTTCCTAAGATACACATTTTTACCCAAATTACTAACTATGTCCTTGTCCCTTTCGAAGAAGATAGCTAATGCTAGAAACATGGTAGCTATGTTAGAATCAACTCTAGTACGATTAGTGTTTTCTAGGTATTCTTTCTTTAGAAAGTTCTTAACAACATTCACTACCAAGGGATGAGGAAAACAAGGATACATCTCAAATGTTCATCTATAATGACATTCAAAACCTCAGTTTTCCTTCTTAGACCCCTAATACACATAATTGTATCCATTTTGGAAAACTCTAATAGAGTCAAATGTTGAAACACTACTACTGATTCATTTAATAAGAAAAACAATGTGACCTCAGATGTGGCATCATTTCACCTCACAATAAATTGATCTTATAAATACAACTATCACATAACTTAAATGTACAATGAAGACTTGTGATTTATTCAAAGGTATTATGTCATGATATCTAATCATAACTCGAAAATATGTAATCTACCAAAATCATGATGACTGTGTTAGCAATCCCACATTAAATTGGAAAGGTAAGAAATGATACATGTGATCCTTCCAAGACTTAATATGTGTCGCAATCTATTTAATTGTTAAGTACTTGCATCGTGAATCTTTGGCCTAGCTAATCGCTATTAATAAATGCTGAAGTTGAGGCATGATTCTTAGTTTTTGTAAAATACTTTAACTTGAAAATAAAGATGGGCCATCTAATGAAAAAAATAATGCCCATTATTTTATAATTAAATAAAATAATGAAGTATAAAAATTTAGCCTTGAAAGATATACATCTTTACTATGAATGATAAATAAGAAGATTTCTATCATCATACAAATAATTGATTAGATTCTGAAAGTCTATATCATTACCAAGGTAAGACTTAAATAGTCTTAGAATCTTATCTGAGAAGGAGGTTCTAACCATATAAAGACTAAAAAATTTATAAAATATTATTACCAAACCTATAACCTAACCCACAAATAGCTATAAATATATCTTGGTTAATATTTATTTGCCAGACTAGATTTAACTAATTTGTACTTGTAAAATTTATTTGTATCTATAACAATATGAAAGTCGAAGCTTATCTCTAATATTAGTCAATTAGAAGAATAATTTTATATAAACAATGAGGAATAAGAGCTATTGGATGAAATGGATATATCTAATAATGTATCCTAATACAATTGGGAGTGTCAATTAAAATATCTTTTAATATGGGATAATATTCTATAACTTCTAAAAATGGTTATATATTGGAGAGCCAATATTTCTATTTTATTTCATATATCCCTATGAGCTAAACTAATATATTCATTACTATATACAGACCTTGATATAAGCTTATAAGTATATCTAAACAAAAAATTCTGATTTTGATTAAGATATAATATATATGATTATACTGTAATTCAATTAAGAAAGTGTTTATATCAAAAATCTAAACATAATTATGAAAATATTATGAGACTTATAAACCTAAACTACAACATTAAAAATGTGTCTGAAACACATAGCTATAAGATTATTCCAGGATATGAAACCAATCTAGTGTAAAAGGCTTTAATATGAAACACATCCAGTAACCTTTCCACTAAAACTCCATGATCTGAACATAATTGTTCAAATATAATCTCTCCTAAACCTATAATAACTCAACTAGCAACGACAAGAACCCTTACTGACTTACACTCTATATTCAAAACACCTTTCCTCATTCATAATGATATTCTCAAGCCATTTTATTAGAACATGAATTCTGATATGCTTGGATTGAAAGAGAAAGAACAAGTTTCTTTTGCTAATATAAATCTCCTTGGTGTCCCTTTCCAAATTCTCCTTGAATAAAAAATATAAAATGAGGATCCTACCAACTATAAATAAAATATCCTCTATAGTGACCTAGCTTGGGAGGGATCAAGTCTACCCTTAAGCTTATTTTCCATTTATCTAATCCTTCCACATAGATTTCCTATGGGAAAAATTTCTGGAAAAATTTTAAAGAATGAAGCTATGATCATAGGAGGTGTATCTGCAATTACTTAATCACCATTATTATTTTAAATCAATTTTCTCACCCCTATGATGAAGATAAATCTATCCATCAAATATTCTTAGCCTTTTTTATGAGACTTTCTAATGCAAGGGAGGATGGAGAGAGGGGCCAAAGGCACACCCTAACTAGATCCACCTTGTTGAACAACACATGGAAGAAACAACACAAGTGAGAGACATAATGTAGGGATCTTTTCATATATTATTTTCAAATAGATTCATACATGTTGGGTTGTAAGGCCTTCCTAGTTTTGGCCGGATATTACAATCAAGTGCAAAAGTCCTCAAACATGCGAGGATCTTCCAAAAATCTCTAATCTTCTATCTTCTATCTCCTATCCAAAAACTGACTTTGAAAACTCTAACCAAATGATTACATTTATACAAGAGGCTACCAAAAAAGTCAGCCTTTAGATCCACCATTAGCGAAAGGAATGACTAGATCTAGGTCCACACACATCCCAATGATAGATGCAAGCATTAAATCTATCACAAAAATTAATTGCAAGAGTCATCTTCAAAAGGAACTCAAAAGAAACTCATCGATAAGAAAGGATAACCGAGTGCTAGACAAGCATCATCGAGCGCTAGGGAAATTCACCGACCACCAAACAGATAACTTACCAACACCAGCAAAGAAAGGAAACCAAGCAACACCAAACCAACTAGGTCAAAGGAGGAACCGAGAAACACTAAAAACTACAAACATATTTTTGGTGACAAGGGATTGCCAAGGACATGAAATTCTCCTGCATCAAACACTTGGGGTTATTTGGAAATGATTCTCTGAATCATGAAATAGGTATTATCCAAGCTACATCCAACTCAGATTGTGAAATCCATGAACTGTCTTCAATTGGTGTATTCTTCCACTTTACCATATATTCCATATACTATTTTCCTCTTGTACTTTTGCCAATTCTTTACTCCAAAATATGCTCAACTTCTTCCATCTTATTCTTAAGATAATCATTCGCTACTGCCATTTCTTCATCTAACTCATGATACTCATATAAATTAGAAATGTTGATTATAGGTGATATATCCATGTCATCAGGTAACTCAATCTCATATGCATTTCCATGGTCAAATTTCTTCAAAATCTTGCAAGGTCCTATTATACACTAATTTTTCACCCTTGTTTCAAGCTCTCATAGTCTTGATAACCTAGTATAACATGGGAATCATCTTCAAGTGTGGGACCTATGCTAACTGAGATGAGACCTCCAGGTTCTAGGCTGGTTCCTCTTGGATAATCACCTTAATTTGCTTGTTGACATGAAAAGTAAATCTTTTGAGGGAAAGGGATAGAAGGAATAATTGAAAGTAAAAATTCTTGAAAGCAAACTACCTACTAGGTGATACACCAAAATGAAGGGTTTGAATCTTAGTATAGAGGATGAAATTAATGAACAACTTAGGTCTAGGAGATCACAACTCACTAAATAGGCCTGCATAAATATTTCATAGAAGGGTCTGCAATAGAAAGAGGCTATTCAGGAAAGAGAGAAACCTTCACAAACAATAGCATTCCTAAGTGTTTAGACACAATCTACAACCTACAGACAAACATTCACCTCTGCAACTCAGTATAGGAATGACACAAGATTGCTAGGGGGTTGTAGTATACCCACAAAAGCATTCACATCAAATCACCCACAATAATACACAACAATTGTAGAAAGAGAGAGGGATTAGGAACCCTAAGGTATCATTCAAAACATACATATACTTCAACTCAATAAGAGGTAATTCAAACAAGGAAGCATAGGGACATGAAGAATTGTCACAAAATACCTCTGCAGTGTTTGAATTATCAATGAAAGATTTATAACTGTATAAGCCAGAGGGTAGAAATGATACCACAGATGACCCTTAAGAAAAGTGAAATTCTTTTACAATTGTCCAACTCTGAGCACTAAGGCTCCAAAAAAGAACTATATACCTCTCACTGCACACAAGCAACAGTCAAAAATTAACCTAATTAGGGTTACAAGATTTACAACAATATCAAACCCTAAAGGTACACTGATTACCATCATAAAAACTCTGAGAACATCGATAATCAGATCAAAACTTCCTTGAGTGCATCCATCTGGTATTGAACTCACCTGCAGACACATCAACCTTGACTCAACTACCCACCTGCAACTCCACTAAGCCATGAAGGCTCACAATTTGATCTTATTTCCCTGGGTAACAATACCATTTGAAAGGTGGCACCAACTCTTTCTAGCACCTCTTGTCATGAAAACACGGTGAAGGACCCTACAAACGCCAACCAACAGTCACTTCTATCATCTTCACAACCACAACCATCTTGAGAATTTAATTCCTGAGCTACCTGATGTCCTGCATGGCCGAAAGAGTAGAAAAAGAAAAACCCTCGCAGAGATATTCAAATTCAAATATTAACGGCTAGCGGTTCTAAAATTAAAACACAACCATCAATGAGAAACCCTTCCTGGCAAATGAACGGCTATGATGCACTTGAAAATAGCTTGAAAACCCATCTCAAGAAGTCAAAAAACATGTCATTAGCAGCACCAAATAGAAAATGGGCATGTCAAAAAATACTAACACCTCATAAGTCAAAAGGACATGGACCTCGCATTAGACGGTGGTCACATGATCGTAAGGGCAAGCAATATTCCTTGCAAACATGTGACCACCACAGATGTCACTTAAGATACTCGACCCCACTGAAACATCTCCACCTATCCAATTTAGTAGCCAATCAGGAGTGAGCACATCAGCACCGAGGACACACTTGATAGAGCCCAAAGATAAAGTAAGATCAACTGTGGGTGCATGATCTCATGTGTTAGAAAAGCTCCTTCAAATCATGCACTAGCCATTAGATCATCATTGACTGACAACCGTCAGGCCCACGCTAACATGGCATCGAATCACAAGTATTTGACCAATCAAAGGTGTACAACTCAGATAATGTGGCCAGACCAACTGACAAATGAACTCTACAGATAGGAGGATCAACAGTTGTCGCAAGATCTCATGGAATCTTCTAAGGCCATGAGATCATGTGACAACTATCAAATGTAGAATCTTGGCCTTAGCCACTAAGCAGAGACCGCCAACTCAAAAGGTAACCATTCATGGGATCACTAAATGTTAGAGCTTTGACCGCCAGGAAATGGAGACTTGGGGACTAAAGGATTTAAATGTGCACATGGAAATTGATGGAACTTAAGTGGTAGAAAAAGTAACTGCAAATTAGAACAGAGCCCTAGGGTTTTTAAACACAACGACTAGTTTTATGAATTTTTGAACTGCAGACCAGGGAGTTAGAAAATTTGCAGAGGCCAGAAGACAAGTCATAAAGCCATGAAATTTTCAGGGATGCTTGGCAGGGTTAAAAAAGGGACCTGGGGATGGATTTTAGCCAAATTTGCATAGAATAGGAAAATTAGGATAACATTGTGGCAATTTTTGCTGGATGTCAGCCTGCTAGACATGGAAAACTAGTGGCCTTGACATAATCCATTGGGCATGGGGTCACTACAGAAACAAAAAACTTCGAAAAAGACAAACTGGGACCAGAGAGACAAACTTGTGCACAGGCACTTCTTGAAAAGCAGGGAATTAACCTAGAAAAAAGGGAAAGAAAGTAGAAAAACACATATTTACAAGAATTTACAGAGAGGGATTAACCTCAAAGTAGGGCTTCAAGTGGAATCCATTTACTGATATTGGCAAGGCATCTCTTTCAAGAGTTGATAGCTGAAAAGCATTAGGCCCCTTGCATTCTGTTATAACAAATGGTCCACCCCAAAATGAGTCAAATTTTGTATGTCTGCCAGGCTTGGATCTGAACTCATCCCATTTGAGGATCACATCCCCAACTTTGAAATTTCTCATCCTGGCTCTTTTATCAAAACTTTTCTTTGTTTGAATCTAATGGAACTCCATATCTTGCATTGACTTGTCTCTGATCTCTTCCAATTCCATCAACTGAGCATATCTGATCTGCAAGGGATCTCCTTCATCAAATAGGGCATACTGAGTAGCCAAGACCAGAGCTGGTAATTCAGTTGAAATGGACAACTTAGCCTCTCTACCATACACTAGCACATAAGGAAAATTCCCAATGATCTTCTTTGGGGTAATCCTGTCTAACCATAAGGCAGACTTCAATTTAGTATGCCAGTCTCTCTGGTTGTCTTGCAGAGTCTTCTTGATTATCTTAATCAAATTCTTGTTTGTTGACTCTACTAAACCATTGCCTTGGGGGTAGTAATTGGAACTGGTATTCAAATAGATGCCATTCTTGACTGCTCACTCTAAAACTTTGAAGCCTGTGAATGCTAATGCATTATCTGAAATGATGGAATCGGGAATGCCAAATCTATGAATTATATCATCATACCTAGGACAACACTCTCATTTGATTCTTTTAAAGCAATTGCTTCTATCCATCTAGTGAAGTAATCTATTGTAGTGATTATCCATTTATGGCTTGCACTAGATGGAGGATTGATCATGCCAATGAAGTCTATACCCCATTTCATGAAAGGTTTCTCTATTCTGATTGGTTGTAGGGCCAAGGCTGCAAGCCTTTCTTTTCCTACAAACATGGCACACTTGATGCATTTTCTCACATACTCATGGCTATCCTTGAAGATAGATGGCCAATAGTACCTGAACCTCATGATCTTAAAAGTAGTAGTCCTAGGAGAAAAGTGACCTCCAGAAGGTCCATCATGAAACTCAAATAGGACATTAGCTATCTTTTCTGAATCTATGCATCTTAAAAGGACACCACTGTGATCCTTTCTAAAAAGAACCTCATCTATCAACACAAAAGGAACAAATTGTAACCTATAATACCTTCTTTTTGTTGAATCTAGGCTTGTAGGACATTGTCCTGTCTTCAAGTAATTGATCATATTAGGCAACCAGCTTGTTGCCTTGGCTTGTTCTTCTATAGAATGCACCACTAGAGATGCATCTATTTTCTCTGATTTCTTTGAACTCTCATCCCCTGCCAAATGCTCACAAAGACCTCTCCCTCTAACTAGCTTAGCAGTTTAAATATCTATGTCATATTCCATCACCTTGGTGATCCAACTAGCTCTTTTCTCATTTAGGTCTTTGGAAAGCAAAAATTCTTTGACACTTGGATGAGTAACTCTCAAGTGTACCTTGCTATGGGTCAATAAATATCTAAAATTTTTAAGGCTCTTCACCACAACAAGTACATGTTTCTCTACAAAAGAGTATCTATGTTCATACTCTTCTAAAGCTTTGCTAAAGAAAGCAATAGGCTGCTCCAACCCATCTAAATTTTCTTGAGTCATTTGCATATATAGCATCATGACCTCCATAAGCATAAAGGATAAAATCCTTACTAAAATCTGGGTTTAGGAGGGTAGAGGCTTCTATTAAGGCTTCCTTGATAGCTTGGAAATTGACTTTCCCTTCTCTGGTCCACCTAAAATCTAAACTCTTCTTTAACATGGCTATCAAAGGCTTGAATAAATCTACAATGTTAGGCAAGAACCTCCTAACAAAATTAATCTTTCCTATGAAAGATTGGAGACTTTTCTTATGATGTGGCAATGGTAGCTCTAGGATAGCTACAATTCTCTTAGGATCTACTATGATCCCTTCTTTGGATACTAAATATCCCAACAATTTTCTTTCATGAAATGCAAACACACATTTCTTGGGATTAAGAGATATCCCAAATTCTCTACACCTTCCAAAGATCTTCCTCAAATGTTTGATATGGTCTACTGCATGCTTAGAATAGATAGTTATGTCATCCAAGTAGACCAGTAAAAACTTGTACATGAGGCTTTTAAAGGCCATATCCATTGCCTTTTGAAAAGTAGCACCTGCATTTGACAAACCAAAGGGCATCTTTTGATAAGCCGTGGTTCCCCACTTGGTTGTAAATGCAGTCTTGTATTGATCCTCTTCATTCACTAAGATCTGATTGTATCCTGAATAGCCATCCAATAATGAAAATCTCTCAGATCCAGAGACACATTGTAAGATTTGTTCCATAGAGGGTAATGGATGGTAGTCTTTTAGAGAAGCCCTATTAAGATCCTTGAAGTTAACACATAACCTCAATTCCCCATTCTTCTTCCTGACAGGAACAAGGTTAGAAACCCAACTAGTATGCTTAATGGGGTAGATGATACCACTTTCTATTAGTTTGAGTACTTCTTTATGCATAAGTGGTTCAAGCTTGGGATTAACAAGCCTTTGCTTTTGCCTCACTGGTTTGGCATTAGGTTCTAACTCAATAGTGTGCTAATTAAGGGTAGGATCAAAACCTTTAAGGTCCTCATATTTCCATGCAAAAACATCACTGAATTATTTGAATAATTGGGTATAAGCTTTCTTTTCCAATTCAGTGTTCACTTTTCCAAATTGTAAGCTCTTACCTGGCCCCAACTCTAATTCAACACAATGTTCTTGTTGGACTACTAGGCTAGCTTTGCTTCTCTTAACTTCATCATCCTTGTTGAAGATAGTCTCTAAGGTGACAAGACCTCTAGGCATCTTATTAGATTTTAGTTGTATCACTTGATCACCATAATTTTGTGATAGCCTATCTTGATTATGCTTTGAAAAAACATCTTCTTCAAACAAGAATTGTAAAATTTGTTCATCATTGTCAAACACTTGCCAATTGACATCATTATTAGGAATAGAGGGTCTGACAATCACTTTGATATGTTGTTGATCTACCTCTTTTGAAACACTATTTGGAATGTCATACTAAGATCCAACAATAGCTAATCTATCTGCATTTTGATTTAGCTTCCTAGGGATAGCAATAATATTGAAAGCACAAAAATATACAATTGCATCCGAAACTCTATGCTTGTATGCTCTCAAGGTGTCATTCTTGGTTGAACTTATCCCTCTTACTTGCTGACAACTAATTCACTATCACTGTAAACTTTTAAGGCCTTAAGCCCTCTTTTTCTAGCCCATTCTAGTCCATTGACTAGACTTTCATACTATGCAGTGTTGCTAGTGTAGGAGAAACTGAATCTAAAGGTAGTATAATACCTTTCTCCTTTTGGGGACACTAACATAGCACTACCACTAGAACCATGTCTACTTCTAGCCCCATCAAAAAATAGTTCCCAAACCTAATTGCTCTGATCCTCTGAATCAATATCTTATTTGAAAAGACATGGCTCTAGGACTCCACTTTCTTGTATCAAATAACTTCCCCAACCAAAATCTCAAACAAGATTTTCTTGGGCCTTTGAAGCTCTTTCATCTAGAATAATATCAGGGATACTTTCTATCTTTGTGCTTGCTTCACTAATAGTTTGGAAGTCAGTGTCATCAAATATGGGGTAATTTACATTGATGGTATTGGACACATATGGTTCTATATGGTGTGCTGCTAATGGTTCTGATTTAATGGTGACCTTGGTCCCATACCTTGTATGAAATAACAGGTGAGACCAGTCAAAAGATAGGTAGCCTCCTATCTTGGCCATAAACTCCCTTGAAAAACATATGGCAAATAAAGCAAGGAGATCTATGATATATATATCAAGGAGGATGGAGAAGTTAGGACTAGCATGTAGGATCAAATTGGTATCCTTGGCCACACCTATAGTATTGACTGAGGATCCATCAATTTGGGTGACCTTCTTTTGGAAGGGTTCATATTTAAGTCCTAATTGGTTAGCTACTTTCTTGGGCATTACAGTACTAGTAGCTCCACTATCTACCATACAATTATGCACCAAAGATTTTCCAATAATTAGAGATACATAAAAGGGAGGTGGCTTTGAATTCCTACCTTGTGTGGCATTACCTTTGGAGTTTCTACTTGGAGCCTCCTTTTCTTGATCAATGTTAACCAACAATGGCTTTGCAGCTTCTTTTGCAGGTTGAGGAATTGCCACTTCAGTCATGGCTTTCTTCAGGATTTTAGGATGTCCTGAAAGAGCCAAAGAGTCCCACATGGACATGGTAACATTCACCTTCTTCATGTTGTCTATAATATTAAAAGGTGTCATAGTGTGTACTCTTTGTTGCGCCTTTGCTAAGATGGGCTCCACCTCTTTGTAATATTGGCCTTCCTTGCTTGTGATGATAGGAACCTCCTTAGGTGTGATGGGATTAGCTTCCTACAGTGGCTCTGTAGATGTGGTGGCTTTGGCATTAGAAGCTTCTCTCTCCATGTCTTGAGCTATCCTTTTTGCTCTTGTATAGGCAACAAAATAAACTTCATCATTGACTCCATTTAAGTCTGGTTGCTCCCAATTGAAAAGAGCAGTCTCATTCTCTTGTGACTCTTGTTGAGGAACTGACCCATTAGATGAAGCCTCTGATTGAGCTTGGGAGGCATTCTAAACCATTAGAGTTTGGTTCATCCATCCATTTGAACATGTAGCTTGATTGTGAGGTTGATTACAAGGAAAGCACCATTCATTATCCATAGCCACATTATTTTGACTAGGAACCATATCCCTCACTAGATTTGTAGAATTTAGAGGTGTAGGATTATATGGTTGGAATGGTCTCTGATTAAAACTTTTCCTTTGTCCTTGATACCCTCCTTGGTATGGTGGCCTATTTTGTTGATAAGGCTATCCTTGATTTTGGTATTGCTGATTAGGAATTTGGCCTTGTGGCTGAAATGGTGGTCTGATTCCTTGACCTTGCTTCTTTAGATTTCTTACATCTTTAGTCAAGGTCTGCAACAAGTTTGTCATTTCTTGCTGACTGCTTTGCTGGCTATTCTTTATCTCTTGTAACTCTTGAGAGAAACTTGTTGTGAGCTCTTGACCACTAGTACTGGCTTAAGGTGCCAATATGGTGGGAATAGGAGTAAATGGGGGTACTTGGGTAGGTGCAATGGGTTGAAGGCTAGGAAAGATGGGCATTGGAGGCCTTCTAGAAATCATGCCTGCTTGGATTAAACAGTTCTCAGCCCTGACAACTATGTCAAAGGCTTGGGGTAAGGAAGTATCACCCTTTGACATAGCTTACCCCAAGCCTTTGACATAGCTATCACCCTTTGACCATTCAAGCTTTGCAAGTAGTATAGAAAAGCATGGTCAGTTGATGGTCTCACAGAGACTAGAATTCTATTCCATGTTTTGAGGAACCTACTATTGTAATCTGTCATTTTCTCTTGAGGGTCTCTTTTAATAGTTGTTAACTGCTCTACCAAAGACAAGTTATCTAATTTATCCTCAAAATGCTTACTTAATGCATCTCCTAACTCATCCCATGAAGTAATAGAACCAACAGTTAAAGTTATAAACTATTCAAGAGCCTTACCTTTTAGAGAGGTTGCTAATAATTTGGTGGCCACATCCTCTTGAGTTATATTGTGTATGTTGTAGATGGTGGTCACATCTCTTATGTGCTCAAAAGCAGTTGTCTACCCTTCACCAGTGAAATTACGTATACTCTTTAGTGCTACCAAGGGCACATCATGATGTTGAGAAAATTCCAAGGGACTTCCTTGGTTGAAAGGTGCAAAGGCAAACCATCTAGCCATTGTAGGAGTTGGGATCTGAAGATTAACAACTATGTGAGCTGTATTTGCTGCTAGATTTGAATTTTCTTCTAGATCTCTAGTTAGAGATCTGCCTCTTCTTCTGGAATGAAAGGGAAAAGGTCTCCTTTCTGAAGTATCAAGTGGTGTTGATTGAACTCTCCTTGCAGGGGAGGTTCTTTGAGTTGACCTACCTTTATGACTTCTTTTTGAGGGCAACTCTAAAAATCTAGTGGGCTTTGAGCTCCTAGTCTCAATCTTTCTCATAAACTTTAAACAAGTTAGCCCCGATCCTTGAAATTAGTGGAGTCACTAGATATACTTGATAGAACAACATCTAAAGGTCTGTATTATGCAATCTATATATCAGAGATAACATAATCTTCAAACAATGAACTTCTTTTACTATAGTCCCACCAGGCATGCCAAAATTGTTATACACTAAGTTTGCACCCTTGTTTCAAGCTCTCGTAGTCTTGATAACCTATTATAACATAGGAATCATCTCCAAGTGTGGGACCTATGCTAACTGAGATGAGACCTCCAGGTTCTAGGCTGGTTCCTCTTGGATAATCACCTTAATTTTCTTCTTGACATGAAAAGTAAATCTTTTGAGGGAAAGGGATAGAAGGAATACTTGAAAGTAAAAATGCTTGAAAGCAAACTACCTACTAGGTGATACACTGAAATGAAGGGTTTGAATCTCAGTATAGAGGATGAAATTAATGAACAACTTAGGTATAGGAGATCACAACTCACTAAATAGGCTTGCATAAATATTTCATAGAAGGGTCTGTAATAGAAAGAGGCTATTCAAGGAAAGAGAGAAACCTTCACAAACAATAACATTCCTAAGTGTTTAGACACAATCTACAACCTACAGAAAAACATTCACCTCTGCAACTTGGTATAGGAATGAGACAAGATTGCTAGGGGGTTGTAGTATACCCAAAAAAGTATTCACATCAAATCACCCACAATAATACACAACAATTGCAGAAAGAGAGAGGGATCAAGAACCCTAAGGTATCATTCAAAACATACATATACTTCAACTCAATAAGAGGTAATTGAGACAAGGAAGCATAGGGACATGAAGAATTGTCACAATATACCTCTGCAGTGTTTCAATTATCAATGAAATATTTACAACTATATAAGCCAGAGGGTAGAAATGATACCACAGATGACCCTTAAGAAAAGTGAAATTCTTTTACAATTGTCCAACTCTGAGCACTAAGGCTCCAAAAAAGAACTATAAACCTCTCACTGCACACTGAAAGGAGTAAAAAATTAACCTAACTAGGGTTACAAGATTTACAACAATATCAAACCCTAAAGGTACACTAATTACCATGATCAAAACTCTGAGAACACCGGCAATCAGATCAAAAATTCCTTGAGTGCATCCATCCAGTACTGAACTCACCTGCAGACACATCAACCTCAATTCAACTACCCACCTGCAAGTCCACTAAGCCATGAAGGCTCACAATCTGATCTTATTTCCCTAGGTAACAATACCGTTCAAAAGGTGGTGCTAACTCTTTCTAGCACCTCCTATCATGAAAATGCAACAAAGGACCCTGCAGATGCCGGCCAACAGTCACTTCTATCATCTTCACAACCACAACCATCCTAAGAATTTAATTCCTGAGCTACCCAACATCGTGCATGGCCAAAAGAGTAGAAAAAGCAAAACCCTCACAGAGATATTCAAATTCAAATATTAACAGCTAGTGGTTCCAAAATTAAAACACAACCGTTGATGAGAAACCCTTCTGGGCAGATCAATAGCTATGATGCACTTGAAAACAGCTTGAAAACCCATCTCAAGAAGTCAAAAAACATGTCGTCAGCTACACCCAAAAGAAAATGGGCACATCAGAAAAGACCAACACCTCATAAGTCAAAAGGACCTAGACCTCGCATTAGATAGTGGTCGCATGATCGCAAGGGAAAAGGATATTCCTTGTGAACATGTGTCCACTACAAATGTCACTTAAGATACTTGGCCCCACTGACAGGTCTCCACCTATTGAATTCAGCAGCCAATGAGGAGTGAGCACATCAGCACCGATGACCCACCTGACAGAGCCCAGAGATAAAGTAAGATCAATGGTGGGTGCATGATCTCATGTCAAAAAATCTCCTTTAGATCATGTGCCAGCCATTAGATCATCATCGACTGACAACCACCGGGCCCTTGCTGACATGGCATCAAATCACAAGTCTTTGACCAATCAAAGGTGTACAGCTTGGACAACGTGGCCAAACCCACTGACAAAAGAACTCTGTAGATAGGAGGATCGACGGTCGTCACAAGATCTCATGGAATCTTCTAAGGCCATGAGATCATGTGACAACCATTAGATGTAGAATCTTGACATTAGCCGCTAAGTAGAGACCGCCAACTCAAAAGGTAACCATTCACGAGATCGCTAAATGTTAGAGCTTTGACCATCAGGAAATGGAGACTTGGTGACTAAAGGATTTAAATGCACACATGGAAATTGATGGAACTTAAGTGGTAGAAAAAGTAACTGCAAATTAGAATAGAGCCCTAGGGTTTTTAAACACAACGGCTAGTTTTATGAATTTTTGAATTGCAAACCAGGGAGTTAGAAAATTTGCAGAGGCCAGAAGACAAGTCATAAAGCCATGAAATTTTCAAGGGTGCTTGGTAGGGTTAAAATAGGGACCTGGGGATGGATTTTAGCCAAATTTTCATAGAATAGGAAAATTAGGATAACAGGTCCAAACTTCTTCATTTTTAGCTTCCCATATGTTCCAACAAGAAATCTGCCTTTCTTCAAATGAACCATCACTTCATCACTGACTGCAAAAGTCTTCTATCTTCTTGATCTATCAGCTCTGTCTTTGTATTTTTTATTATTTTTCTCCAACTTATGTTTCACATATTCATGCAATGTCTTCATGTACTTAGCAAATTTTACTCCTTCAGCACTTCTCTTTCTTTCATCAACAATATCTCTCAAATCAAATATACATCTCAGTTGTATGTCATTTACAATATCAAAAGGTGACCTTTCAATACTCCTATTCACTCAATTATTGTATGAAAACTCTTCTTGTGCCAACACAAAATCCCTATTACTTGGTGTGTGTCCAACTAAGCATCTCAAAATATTACCCAAACTTCTATTCACAACTTCTATTTGTCCATCAGTTTGTGGGTGAAATGTTTTCAAAAATTATCCAATGAATTTAGTGTCTTGGTGCCAAAATTTCTCCAAAGAGTTTTCCAAAAGTATCCAACAAATTTACTGTCTCGTTCAGAGATAATACTCCTCGATAATCCATGTACAATATGAAAATTTCCTTTAATAAAAGATCTTCTATATGTACTACATCAGATGTCTTCCTATAAGGTATAAAATGTGCCATCTTGGAAAATCTATCCACAAAAACAAATATACTAGAATCATTACCTCTTACTATCTTCGGTAAGCCAAGAACAAAATATATACTAATGTCAATCCAAGGTTTCTCAGGAACAAAAATCAGTGTATATAAGCTAGTATTCTGACTTACTCCTTTTGCAACTTGACAAATTCAGCAAATTTTCACAAATTTCTAAACATCTTTATACAACTATGGCCAAAAGTATTTCTCCTTAAGAAAATTCAATGTTTTATCAATACCAAAATGTCCAGCCAAACCACTACTATGTTTCTCCTTTATCAAATTAGTTCTCATTTGTCCTCTCGGTATACACAAATGAATACCTTTAAACAACATACTTTCTTGAATGAAATATTCTTCCCATTTTGTACTCGGTTGATCTTGAATAGGTGCTCTATACTTTCTCCATGACTCAAAAAAATCAAGATCAATTTCATACAAATTTCTCATGTCATCAAAACCAAGAACTTCAATTCTCATCTCGATCATCAAAGATCTTCTACTCAATGCATTAGCAACTCAATTAGTGACTGCACTCTTATTATTTATCACAAATGTATATCTTTGCAAATACTCAACCCATTTCATATGTCTCTAATTCAACTTATTCTGACTACCCAAATACTATAAAGTTTTATGATCGGTATACAACACAAATTCACTCAGTATCAAAAAATGTCTCCATTTCTTTAGGGCTTAAACAATAGCATAGAATTCTTGATCATACATAAAATATTTTCTTCTTGCATCATTCAATTTTTCACTAAAGAAAGCAATAGGTTTACCTTCTTGACTCAACACAGCTCCTTTTGCAATTCCACTTGCATCACATTCCACTTGAAATACCTTAGTGAAATCAGGCAATTCTAACACACGTAATTCAGCAACCTTCTGCTTCAGAATCTCAAAACTTTTATCAGCTCCATGTGTCCACTTGAATTCTCTTTTATCTCCTCTCATAGTCTTAGTCATAGCATTAAAAATTGAACTAAAATTCCTAATGAACTTTTGGTAAAAATTTTCCAAACCATGAAATGATCTTACCTCACTAGCTCTCTCAGGTGTAGGCCAACTCAAAATAGCTTCAAACTTTTCAGGATCCATCTTCAAACTATCAGCTGTGTTAGTACCTGCAAAAAATTTCATGGCTATAGCATGTTTCTTCTATCCCTGCAGTCATTTTTGTGTCTCTGGCTTTGAAACCCTTGCAAAAGTTTTGAAAAACTAGCCATTGTAATGAAATACCCTAAGTCTACCCAGGCCCTGTTCTAATTTTAAGTTACTTTTTGGTAACTTAAAATTCCTAAAATGCACATGCTTTATATTTTGGGTCGGTCCCCATTTAAATCTTTCCTAAGTTTTTACCCCTTGCAGCCTTTAATATTTCCTAAGTCTACGAGCCTAGTGGTGTTTCAATTTTTCCTAAGTCTCAGCAAAATATTTATCCTAAGTCAGTGCCTTAATATTTCCTAATATTTCAGCTTGTTTTATTTCCCGAGCCCAATCTCTTTGACACCATCTCAATCTGATGGTTGTTGCTAAAGCGCAAGGGATTTGTCAGAGCTATGTGAAGTCGCAACGACCGTTGATTTTCCTTTATGACATGATGTTTCAAATTGTGGGTCCAAGGTGACATGTAGGTACAGTTGGCATTCTATGATTGGTCCATGATTGAATATGCTAGCAGTTGCCAGTGGGACCTAAGGTTTTTGGTCTAACAGATAGTTAAAGACCCACTTAATCTTACAGCTCTTGCTTTACCACAAGGTCAAGATGCGCACTAGATAAGTCAGCGCTTTAGCGATAGCTGTCGATTCACTTTTGGCTATGTGCTTTGTGGCGGTGGTCCCGGTATTAGACAAAGATGATTTGGCAACTTTTTAGTGGTCTGCGCGTTGCTGACTATGTTGTGTCAGTGGGGCCACTAGTCTATAAAGAGGTTAAAGTGCCACATGATCTCTTAGTTGTTGTTACACCACAAGGGTAAGTTGCATGATGGATAAGTGAGCGGTGTAGTGACAGCCATCGATCTTCACTAAGGATAGAAAGCCTGCTCAGTGGGTCCTTTGTGCCAATTGTCACTGACGTGCTATTTTCTTATTCGTTGGGTTGTTGTCTTGGTGGCAGCTGACTGTTCTAGGTCTTGCAGTCATTTTTAAAGATAAATGGAAATCTCGCCCATCGTCCAATCTGTCGAGGAAGGGAAAAGATCTACAGTTGCATTTTAAAATTTTCAACGTGACCATTGCAATTTGAATTTGAATTTTCTGAGGGTTTCCAGTGACAGAAAGGACCAAAAATGAATGTCTTAGCGACTGGATTTGATTTGTTTGGTGTTGCCAGTTGTTGCAGTGTGGTCTAGAGGGTTTGATGAGTATTTGCAGGAAAATTTCATGTCATGGGAGAATGAATAAAGGTGTTTAAGACATGATGCAGGGGGTCAAATTAGATGGATTTGCATAAAATTTCATGATCTTCAGTACAGTTCCAAAAGAGTTACCATAAATGAAGATTGATTTTAGGTCTGATCGCTTAGGGTTGCTTGGTTTTCCATCCAATGTATTGAATTCTTATCTTTTGAATTGTTTTGGGGGGTGGAGACCCTAACCCTTACCATGGTTATCCATAGCTTGTTGCATCCTAACTTGTGTAAGATTCCAAGATAACCAGGGGTATATATGGCTGTATTTTTTATTTTTGAATGGTTCCACAATTTTGGATGTCCATTATTTTGGTTCCAAGAAAGGTTCTGTCCTGCAGATTTTCTCCTTCTCTCTGCATATAGGGTTTTCTTTCTTCCTTTGTTGGTTCAGAGAATATAATACATATTGTAATTGAATTGTCTTATCTATGAGGACTCAATTTATTCTTACTATTACCAAGCTGTCTCCATTTGAATTTTAAACTCATTGATTAATACATCAAGTATGTTTGATTTTTCTATTGTAATTCCTATGTGTCTGCAATAGAGTTGTCTTCGCAGAGATAACTAGTTTAGGATTAGTTTTCATGTATGTATGAGCTGAGGTGTCAAAGATATGTCATGCTTGTCTTCTAGTGGATGCTAGTTAATGTATTATCTATTTATAAGTCTCTTCTAAGGGGAGGGTTAAAAGCCTTTGGATGGGTAATAACATACTTGGATACACAGATGGGTTATTGAAGTGAGGTTTGGTTGATGGTGTGTGATTGATGTTAGGCATCAACACATTGAATACATTGTCTTCTTGTTTCATAGCTTTCTATTGCAATAGGGTATTTGACTCTGTGGCCCATTGGATAAGGCACTGGTCTATGAGAGACTTAGGGTATCTCAGGAAACCTTTCAAACCCATCTTTAAATCAATCATTTAGTTCCACCCTTTCCCTTTCATGTTGTTAGTATAGGTCTCTAGTTTTCATACTCATTCTATGCAAGTAGGGCTATTGCATGAGATATTGGTTTCATTGAGGTACAAGATACCTACAAGGGTTTGAGAACCATTCCACAGTCAGTCACTTGAAGGCCTGTAGTATGATTCAAGTTGTATATGTGTGCAGATGAGGTATACCCACCTGAGTGATGTGAAGCTCAAAGTGTAGAAGGATCTCCCTTTTATCCTTGTCAGTTGGCCTTTTTCCTTGTCAAATTTGGAGTGTTGAGTGAATGTGACACTAGCCCAATCAATCCTGATGTCAATCTAACCTTTGGGGAAAAAGAACACCAACAAGCTGAGTTCACAAATCCTAAATACACAATATCCTCTTTTATGAATGAACACTTTTTCAGATTTATCAGCAACTTTTCCTCTTTCAACCACTATAATACTTGTCTAACATGAAACAAATGTTCTTCTCTAATCTTACTGAATATCATAATATCATCTAGGTATACAATCACAAATTTACCCAATAATTTCTTCAAACCTTCATTCATCAACCTCATAAAAGTACTCAATGCATTAGTTAAACCAAAAGTTATAACCAACCACTCATACAAACCTTCTTTTTTCTTAAAAGCAGTCTTCCATTCATCACCTTCTTTGATTCTAACATGATGATACCCACTTGTCAAATCAATCTTGGTAAAATGATTTTCTCCAGTCAAACTATCCATTATATCATCCATTCTTGGTATAGGAAACCTATAATTCAGTGTTATCTTGTTGATTTATTTGGAATCAATACACATTCACCATCCTCCATTCTTCTTGGGTTCCAATATAGTAGGTATTGCACAGGGACTCAAAATTTCTCTAATCAAACCTTTCTGCAACAATTCTTGAATTTGTCAATTCAATTCCTGATTCTCGGTAGGTGTCAACCGATGTGGTGCCTTATTTGGCAAACTAGCTCTAGGGATTAGATCCATACAATGATCAATGCTTCTCTTTAGTGGCAAACCATCAAGTACATTATTAGAAATAATTTCACTCTACTCACTGGTTAACTTATCAATCTCTTCAAGGACACTATCCTCAGTATTCTTACTTGATTTGTTAGGAATCACAACAAAACAACCATCATTCTTCAAATCCTTAACAAAATTTATGCCTTCCATCAGACAAATTTTCATAGATGTAAAAACATTACTAACAATCTCTTAATCAAAGGTAACAAGATCTTTTTTCTTCCATCAGCCCAAATAGTATATTTATGCAATCTCCCATCATATATAGCATGTCTATCATATTGCCAAGGTCTACTAAAAAAAATATGACAACAATCCATAGGCATGATATCACATAACACCTTATCATAGTACTTTCAAATTTTCAAATTCACATAACATTGTTCACTTACCAACAATGTATGCTCATCCTTGATCCATGAAATATGATAGGGCTTTGGATGTTTCAACCTTTTCAACTACAAATTTTTCACCATCTCCTCAAATGCCAAATTCTCCAAGCTATCACTATCAATGATAACTTTCCAAACTTCATCAAAAACTCTACATCTGGTCTTGAACAAACTTTTCCTTACCAGATCTTCCTTGTTTCTTTCACTCCAAAGTGCTCTCCTTACCATCAAGTTATTTTCCTTCTTAGATTCATTCAGTGACTCTTCTTCCACCAAAGCATATCTACAGCTACCAACCTTCTTACTTGCATGTGTACACTCAAAAGACCTATGTCCTTCTTCTCCATAATTGTAACAAGTTCCTCAAAAATTACTTCTACTATAAGTACCTGGTAGTTACTACCTCTGCCTCTAGATGAACTTTCACCTTTCCACTCAGTCTTTCCTTTATCCATATTTTTCTTTTTAGGTTCAAATCTACTATTTTCACCATGAGATCTACCTCTTCCTCTTAGGAATCTACCACCTCTACCTATATGTCTTTTTTCATGTCTCTTGTTCAATTTCTCCTCAGCTTTCAATGCAAATTGATAAGCCTCTTCAATATTCTCCAATTTGACCAAACTGATTTCTTCTTGGATGGAAACCCTCAAACCATTCAGGTATCTAGCTATTCTTTCCACATCACCTTCATCATGTCCAGATCTAATATCTAATCTATAAAATTTCTTAGTATAATCATTTACTGAGCTATCTTTCTACTTCAAACTTTGCATTCACCTAACTAGGTTAATCTGATAATCACAAGGTAAAAAATTTCCTTTCAACTTATTCACCATTTTATTCCATACCTTGATTTTGTCTTTGCCTTTCCTCTTCCGATCCAATTACAGATGTTCCCACCAAAAGGATACATGACCTTTCAACTTTGTGCATTCAATTATCACCTTCTTTTCCTCAGGTACATTCTCGTACTCAAAGTACTTTTCCTTCTCGGTGATCTAGTCCATCAATTCATTAGAATCCAATTTTCCACTATACTCAAGAGGATTAAAGTGTGGTGTAGATTTCAAATTTGTCAAAGCCTTCAACAATATTTCCTCACCCTGATCCATCATCAGTGCAGGATCTACATCAACTTGTTCCTCTTCAATTTCATCATCACTAACATCTTCAAGATGTCTTCCACTTCTCTGGGCTATTTCAATAGCTTCTAATCTAACAACAAGTTGTCTCAACATGTCTGCCAATCCTGGATCCACATCTTGCCTCCCATGAACCATCTTGAAATCCCGCTACAATTGTAGGTCAGATCATAATCTGCTACCTCACAATAAATCAACTAGGGTTTGACAAGAAGGAACCTTCAAACCTAGATCCAAATCTCACCTCACTCTATTACTACTTGATGTAAGGGAGGATGGTGAGAGGGGCCAAAGGCACACCCTAACCAGATCCACCTTGCATAATAACACACTGAAGCAACAACACAACAAGTGAGAGAGAGAATGTAGGGATCTTTTTATATATTATCTTCAAATAGATTCATACATGTCAGGCTGTAAGGCCTTCCCAATTTTTCCCATTTATTATAATCAAGTACAGAAGTCCTCAAGCATGAGAGGAACTACCAACAATCTCTAATCTTCTATCTTCTATCTCCTATCAAAAAACTAACTCCTAAAACTCTAACCAAATAACTACATTTATACAAGAGGCTACCAAACATGTTGGCCTTTAGATCCACCATTAGCGGAATGAATGATTATATCTAGGTCCACAATCTTCCCAATGATAGATGCCAGCATTAAATCCATGACCAAAATTAATTGCAAGAGTCGGCCTCAATAGGAACTCAAAAGAAACCTTTTGGTAAGAAAGGGTAATTGAGCACCAAAAAACATCACCAAGCACCAGGAAAATTCACCAAGAGCCAAAGATATAACTAACCAACACCAAAAAACAAAGGAAATTGACCAACACTGAACCAACTGATGAACAAGAACTGATTGAGAGCCTAATTGATGAACTTCAAGTGATTAGAGATCACCGAGCACTGAATTTTTATATAAGATAATTGAATCAGTTTTATGTTGCCATTGATGTCAACTAGTTTTGACAGTACTTATCATGTTAGTCACAATATCTACACATCTGTAAAGAGGAGAGAAAAGATGCAGAACTAAGATATCTACATAGAAGAAGATGGATATGACAGATAAGGATAAGGAATACTCTTGGTAACTTATTGATGAGTCTATGACTTCATATTGTTGATTTGATTATGTTGCATTAATCTATTATGAAGTTGGAAGAAAAATGTTACAAAACACTGTGGTCGGTTAATAAAGCATTCCAGTATACACCAAGCCAATGTAGTGTATACTGAGCGACAGTATCAACCGAGCTTGTGTTCATCGACGCATTTCTTTGTTAACTAAGTATGGACAAAAGAACTAAATGATTAGTTTAGCTGATAGAAATTGATGAGCTGTAAAGTGTATGATTGATGAAGGGTGCTCCCCTTAATACCACAAACACATAATAGAAATAGAGAAACAACAACAATATGCAAGAACAGAAAATGAGCTTCTTATTATCTCCACAAATGTGGAATTACAAACTTTCAGAATTACAATATGCAAAGCCACATGGGCATTCCCTTAGAATATTCTATAGGACAAATCCTCGAATCAATACCTAGATCTACTACCCAAAACTGCCCTAGACAACACTACGGGCCTTCTTTATATAGGCAATTTCCACCGACCAAGAAGGTTATAGAAATTTAGCCCTAAGGGCGGACCAAACTTAGAATTATTTTATTTTTCATTTTATTACATCAAAGTTAGCTCAAAATAACTTTTGAAACCCAAATAGAAATTTTGAAGGAAAATTTTTTTTCTCCATTTCAGGTGACCCAACTTCCGAAGACCATAAATTATCACCTGTTGACCCCATTGACTATTATAACCCCATTTCAGAAAGGGTACGAGGAGCTCTACAATATTTAAATTAAGAAAGCTTCATTCAGTCAAAAATTCAACCTCATTCGGGGCCTCTAAAGCCTTCAAAATTGAGTTCAAAGTTTCTATACCCTATTTCCAAAATCAAAAAGTTTCAATATCTTCAAAACCAGACTTGATCTAGCAATGAAACTTTACGGGCAGGCTGATATGACTAAGATGAACCTCCAACTGTGAAATTAGAACATTCCAAGATCATATGACCAACTCACTAAAAATAGAAAGTTTCCATAAATAGCAGCTCTACACAAGATAACCCTTATTAAAAAGAAACTAGAAATATTTTTGGGTGATGCAAGATTGCTCTTACACCCAGGATGCTCCTGCATCAAACATCTGGGGTAATTTGAGAAGTGACCCTGTCACGACTCAGGTGTGAAGAGGGAAACTGAGATGGTTAACCTCCTACTTTATCAGCCATGATAAATCTTCAATAGGTCATCCTTTCCACTTGACCAGATATTCTTCATATGTCTTGTTCCTTGTACTTCTGCCAACACGACTGTCCAGTATATCCTCAATCTCCTTAGTATCCGAACTAGTTGCTAGAATACTCCACTGTACTGTTGTGATCTCATCTTCAACACCTCCTTCATGATACTCTGTCAAATCTGAAATGTTAAACATTGGTGAAATATTCAGCTCAGTAGGCAATTCTACCTCATATGCATTTCCTAAATCATGCTTCTTCAGTATCTTACATGGCCCAAAACTCTTCATTTTCAACTTGTTGTATGTACCAACTAGAAATTGCTCCTTCTGCAAATGAACCATGACTTCATCTCCAACCTGAAATTCCTTATGCCTCTTTTTCTCATATGCCGTAGCCTTATACTACACATTCATCTTGGTAATATGCATCCTTACCTCCTCATGGATGTTTTTAAAGTGTTCTACAAAATCCTCAGCTTCAGCACTACTTATTTCTCCTTTATCTATCTTTCTCAATTCAGATGCATTTCTGGGACTACTACCATATACAATCTAGAATGGTGATTTACCAGTGCTCCTATTAATAGAATTATTGTATGAAAATTCTGCCTGTGATAAAATCAAATCCCATCTTGTTGGCTTATCCCCAACCAAACATCTCAGCAAATTCTCCAAACTCCTATTCACCACCTCTATCTGTCCATCAGTCTTTGGATGATGTGATGAATTGAACTTCAAATCTGTCTTCAACTTCTTCCACAATGTGCACTAGAAATATCCAACAAACTTAGTGTCTCGATCTAAAACTATGGTCTTTGGCAAACCATGTAGTCTCACTACTTCTCTGAAAAACAATTCTGCTACATGAACAACATCATTAGTCTTCTTGCAAGGAATAAAATGTGCCATCTTTGAAAATCTGTCAACTACCACAAAAATTGAATCATGTCCCCGTTGTGTCCTCGGTAAACCAAAAATAAAGTTCATACTGATATCCTCCCAAGGTTTCTCTGGTACAAGTAATGGCTGATACAACCCTATATTCTACTTCACTCCTTTCGCCATCTGACATACTCTACAACTCTGTACAAACTTCTTGACATCTTGCTGCAACTGTGGCCAATAATAATTCTGACTAACCAAAGCAAGGGTTTTATCATGACCAAAATGTCCAGCCGATCCTCTTCTATGTTTCTCTTTGATGAGATTCTCCCTCATAGAACTTCGTGGAATGCACAACTGACTCCCCCTGAATAGCATATCATCCTAAATGATAAAATCTAACCACTTCTTTCTGTCTAGAGTAATAGGTTCTTTACAAGCTTTCCAAGCTTCACCAAAATCAGGATCCTCTGGATACAAAATCTTGAGTTCCTTGAACCCAACCACCTCAATCTACATCTTTGTCAGCAATAGTTTCTGCTAAGCGTGTCTGCAACCCTGTTAGACTTTCCACTTCTATGTTTCAAAACAAATGTATAACTCTGCAAAAACTCAACCCATTTCAAATGCCTTTGATTCAACTTTCCTTGAATATTCAAATATTGCAAAGCTTGATGATCAGTATACAAAAAAAACTCCTTAGGAAGTAGATAGTGTCTCCACTTCTTCAATGCCTAAACTATAGCATAAAATTCCTGATCATAAATAGACTTGGCATCATTTAACTTCTCATTGACATAAGCAATAGGTTTACCTTCTTGGCTCATAATAGCTCCTATTACAATACCACCAACATCATAGTCTACTTGAAACACCTTATTAAAATTTGGAAGTGCTAAAAAAGGTTGTTCTGTAACTTTCTGTTTCAACAGTTTAAAACTCTTATCTGCCCCATTAGTCCACTTGAACTCTTTTCTATCCCCTCTCATTATTTTAGTCAAGGGTCCACAAATACTAATAAAATTTTTGATAAACTTTCTGTAAAAACTAGCCAAACCATGAAAAGATCTTACCTCGATAGCACTCTTTGGAGTAGGCCATTCAAGGAAAGCCTGTACTTTCTTTGGATCCATTTTCAAACCTTCTGCTGAAACTACAAATCCCAAATACACTAACTCCTTCTTCACAAAATTACACTTCCTCAAATTAATCAACAATTTCTCATCTCTCAGCTTCTCAAACACCATATGAATATGCATCATATGTTTCTCCAATGTCTTGCTAAAGATCAAAATATCATCTAGGTAAACAATGACAAACTTACCCAGAAATTCTTTCAGAACCTCGTTCATGAGCCACATGAAAGTGCTCGGTGCATTGGTTAGCCCAAAAGGAATGACCAACCACTCATACAGTCCTTCCTTTGTCTTGAAGGCGGTCTTCCATTCATCTCCTTCTCTGATCCAAATCTAGTGATATCCAATCTTCAGATCTATCTTTGAAAAATACACAACCCCACTCAAACAGTCCATAATATCATCCATTCGTGGCAATGGAAACTAGTAATTGATTGTGATCTTATTTATTGCTCTAGAATCTGTACACATCCTCCATTCTCCATTCTTCTTTGGTGCTAATATCATTGGTACAGCATAGGGACTCTGACTCTCTCAAATTAACCCCTTCTGCAATAACTCATGTACTTGTCTGTTCAGCTCTTCACTTTTTATTGGTGTCATTCTATGTGCTACCTTGTTTGGCAAACTGGCTCCTAGAATCAAATCCATCTGATGACTGATCTTCCTTACTAGTGGTAATCCATCAGGCACATTATCAGATACAATATCTTGAAACTCATTCAACAAATCTGCAACCTCTACATGTACATCTTCTACTTCCTCTTTACCAGCTTTTGGAATTAAAGAAAAACACACATGCTCATGCCTCATACCATCTAGGAATTTTCTTCCATCAAAAAAAGTTATTCTTGCATTATGACATACCTTTTCTTCGATCTCCTTTAATGGCTTTAGCTTATGTCCTACTCCATCCTTTGTCAGGGAATAGGTATTTGCAGGACCATCATGTACAACACATCTATCAAACTACCACGGCCTACCCAATAACATGTGACATACATCTATAGGTATGATATCACATACTACCTTATCCTGGTACCCACCAATCTTGAACTTTACTAGGCACTGTTCACTGACCATGACCTTGTGGTCATCCTGCACCCAGGCAATCCGATATGGATGTGGGTGTTTTTGTCTCTTGAGCTTCAACTTTTTCACCATCTCTTCTAACACCAAATTGTCAGTGCTTCCACTATCAATAATCACATCACAATATTTACCCTCACACTTGCATCTAGTGTGAAACAGGCTCCTCCTTTGTTCAAGTTCATTCTCACCACTCAGCAGGACTCTTCTATTAATCAATGTTTCTCCTCTTTCAGCATCTTCAAAATTTAAGGATCTGGCATCTTCATCTACATGTGCCACTCTGGCCTAGCCTTCATTCCTCCTATCTGTCCTTCCTTGGCATTGAGGACATTCAAATTCCCTATGACCTTCTTCTCCACAATGAAAACATGTTCCACAGAAACCTCCTCGTCTTGAACCTTGTCCTCTTCCTCTTCCTCTTTGATCTCTATTATTCTGATCTTGGAAATGATTAGAGTTGTTTCCTCTCTAATTTTGACTACTACTGGCCTCATCCTTCTTTTTCAAATCTTTATTTCAGCCTCTATATGACCATCCACCAGATCATCCACCATGACCTCTTCCATTTTGTCTTCTCTCAAACTTCTTTTTTAGCTTTTCCTCTACTTTTAGGGAAAACTAGTATGCCTCTTCAATACTATTCATTCGAACCAAATTGAACTCCTCCTGAATGCTTGGCCTCAACCCATTAAGATAAGGGGCAACTTTCACCTTATCAGCTTCTGCATGGCCTGTTCTGATGAGGATTCGATAGAACTCCTCTGTATACTCCTGAACAGATCATCCCGCTTGCTTCAAACTTTGCATTTTCTTCAGTAGGTCAAGCTCATAATCAACAAGGATGAACTGTCACTTCAATTTATCCACCATCTGATCCCATCTTGTGATTTTATCTTTCCCTCTTCTATTTCACTCCAATTGAATCTCTTGCCACCAGATCTTCGCATGACCTTTCAGTCTGGCCTTCGCGAATTTGACCCTATCAGGATCCTCAATATCTTCATCCTCAAAATATTCATCACATTCATTGATCCAATTGATCAACTCCTCTTGGTTAAGATTTCATGAAAATGCAGGAACCTCAATCTTAGGTCTTTTTCTGATCTTGGAAATGGCCCGAAAAAGTCTTTCTTCTTCCTGGTTCACAACTTTGACTTCTCCTTCTTGATCTTCTTCTTCAGCTTCATCCTCAGTTTCATCTTTGACATTAAGATTCATTCCTCTGCAAATCTATTCTTGCAATGCTCACACTTGTCTCTAGAGCGCTCTAACCTCAGGTGTTACAACACTAGCTCTTCTGCCACGTTCCCTTCGTGGAGCCATTTTCACAATGTGTGCTGAAACCCTAACCACGATCCTGGTGCAAACTGCCTCACAGTCAATGATCTATTTACATGCTCAAGAACTCCTGCTCTGATACCACTTGATGAAGGGTGCTCCCCTTAATACCACAAACACATAACAAAAATAGAGAAACAACAACAATATGCAAGAACAGAAAATGGGCTTCTTATTATCTCCACAAATGTGGAATTACAAACTTTCAGAATTACAATATGAAAAGCCACATGGGCATTCCCTTACAATATTATGTAGGAAAAATCCTCGAATCAATACCCAGATCTACTTCTCAGAGCTGCCCTAGACAACACTACGGGCCTTCTTTATATAGGCAATTTCCACCACCCGAGAAGGTTACAGAAATTTAGCCCTAAGGGCGGACCAAACTTAGAATTATTTTATTTTTCATTTTATTACATCCAATTCCACTCAAAATAACTTTTGAAACCCAAACAAAAATTTTGAAGGAAAATTATTTTCTGCCATTTCAAGTGACCCAACTTCCGGAGACCATAAATCATCACTCGTTGACCCGATTGACTATTATAACCCCATTTCAGAAAGGGCACGAGGAGCTCTACAAAATTTGAATTAAGCAAGCTTCATTCAACTGAAAATTTGACCTCATTCGAGGCCTCTAAAGCTTTCAAAATTGAGTTCAAAGTTTCTGTACCCTGTTTCCAAAACTGAAAAGTTTCAATATCTTCAAAACTAGACTTGATCTAGCAATGAAACTTTATAGGCAGGCTAATATGACTAAGATTAACCTCCAACTGTGAAATCAGAACATTCCAAGATCATATGACCAACTCACTAAAAATATCAAGTTTCCATAAATAGTAGCTCTACACAAGATAGCCCTTATTGAAAAGAAACTAGAAATATTTTTGTGTGATGCAAGATTGCTCTTACACCTAGGATGCTCCTGCGTCAATGATTTTGAGGTGGAAGATAAAGTTTGTTATGAGATCAATGGCTAACAAAATTTGAAGAAGATCTAATGGACAGAATCAAAACGTGTCATTGACACAACTGTTGAGGAAGGTTTAAGCGGCAAAATCAACGAAGGAGATTAAGATGCAAAATCTGATGGACGATAAGAAAATGGTTTACTTGTTTATAAAAGAGACTAGGGTTTCATAGTGAAACTTATGCCGAAGGAAGGAGACTATAGAGATATCACATAAACATTGATTCATGCTTTCCTAATCAAACTGGTTGAAGGAGAACCAAACTGTAGAATAGTACCAAGCATCAGAGATCTTTATCGAGGGATAATAAGTTATTGAATGTTGATGAAATGAATAGAAATATTGATCAGATGATTTTTATGGACTTAAGAATAGATCTAAACATCTACAAATCAAGTTGCATTGTATTCAGATCACCTGTTCTTATAGTTTAACCATTGTAAATAGATAAAATCTCTTAACCGAGTAGACTTGAAAGTCTTCTATCACATTCATAGAATGTACATTGTTATCCTATCAACCCCATAGTGAATGTTGGTTGGACGATAACTGTTAGTGCTAAATCCTATAATAAGGCCACACCTTACAGTGTGTTTTGTAACCTTTAACAGGGTTAGCTCTTCACTGAGCTCACTTCAGAAGAGTGAAAATATTTTGGGTTACCGGACCCAGGTGGTTTTTCCCTTTATAGGGTTTCCACGTTAAATCTTTTGTGTTATGTGTTTATGTTGTGATTGTTTGGATATCATACTTTACATGTTTCATATTTGATTTGGTTGGTAATCACTATGAGCAATTAACTAGTAATCGGTAATATCACAGATAGTTTAGTATTTATTGTTTACCGAGATTCATAATTTAGCTAAATTTATTTTAAGTGGTACATTTTTTAATTGGGACTATGGATAATTGATTCACCCCCCTCTCATCCATTCTAACAATTGGTATCAGAGTGTATTGGTTACTTGGAATAGATTTTTAAGGACTTCAGCATAAAGATCACAAAATGTATAAGAGGGATGTGCCAAAGCTGAACAAGAACAACTTCACAATATGGAAAATCCAAATGAAACTGCATATATCTAGAATTGGGAATTCTTCCCTCACTCTATTAGAGAATGGCTACATTGCACTACCTACTAGACCTTTGACTCTTGATCAACTAAGAGATAGACATGAGCATAATATTACTTTGATGGAGATTGTTTCTGCTCTATTAGATTCCAAATTTGACGATATCAAAGATTTCCTTACTGCTAGGGATATGTGGTATAAACTTGCTCAATTTTATAGTGGTGATGCACATGTCAAGAGAGCCAAAGCTAAAAGTTTAAGAGGAAGATTCGATGATATGAAAATGAAAGAAGGAGAAAAATAGTACAGTATACAAACTAAATAAAGGAGGTAGTTAATGCTATCAGAGGATCTAATGGTGTCATTGATGAAGATACTATGGTAAGAAAAATTCTAAGGACTTTATTGCATGTTTATGCAATCGAAATCTCTGCAATACATGAAATGAGGTCAGCACCTAACAATACTCTTACACTTGATAATCTAATTGGTAAGCTAACAAATTTTAAACTGAACAACTTTGATAATAGTGTTGTACCATTTGTTGAATCTACTTTTATGTCTTCTTTGAAGATCGGTAAGTCTAGCAGTAGAAATAATAAGGATAATAGTGACAACAATATTGATGATGAGCTTGATGAGCTTGAAGCTCTTATGTCCAAGAGATTACCTAAAGGGAAAGGTAGATATAGAGGTAAATTACCTTTAGCATGTTTTAACTACAAATAAGTTGGTCATATTTATGCTAGATGTCCAAATAGGAAAGAAGATGACAGAAACAAAGACTGATCTGGTGAAGGAAGCTATGGGAGAAGAGGCAATAGATGTTACCAACACTACAAAAGAGATAATCGAGACAACAATGATAAGGGAAAAAGGGTATGTTACATTGCTAAAGAGAATGAATCTGATTCTGATACAAATGATGATGTTGAAGTAGTATTTGTTGTGATGAAGGATGACTTCGAGGAAGAAGAAAGTTATGTAGAGACAACACTCATTTCTAAGGTTAATAAAAATGATACATGGATCAATGATAATGGCTATACACATCATATGACTGGTGATGAAGACAAATTTGATTATCTAGAGCAATATAATGGACGATCTATCAAAATGGGTAATGATACACCATGTATGGTTAGAGGAAAAGGGTCTTTACTGATAAATGATAAAATAAGATGTGATAATGCTTATTGGGTAGAAGGACTAAATTATAACTTTCTAAGTATGGCATAGCTTAACAACTCAGGTCACCAAGTAGCTTTTGAGAGAAAGAAGGTAAAGATATTTGATGACGGAGGAAAACTTGTTGGAACAGGAGCACAAATGAAAGGTAACTTGTTTTATCTCGACAATACTAAGTCTTCCTATTTAATGATGAAAGATGAGGATGCATGGGTATGGCATAAAAGGTTATGGCATCTAAACTTTGATAACATGATCAAGATAAGTAAGAAGAAAAAGGTTGAAGGTCTACCTAGCCTAGCAAAGCCGGATCATGTAATGTGTCATCAATGTCAGAAAGGTAAGATCACAAAATCTATTTTTAAGAGTAAAGATTATTCAACAAAGAAAATTTTGGAGCTAGTTCACACTGACCTATGTGGTCCCATGAGAACACAGAGCTACTATGGAGATAGATATTTGTTTGTTGATGATTACACTAGATTGATGACTGTAATGTTCTTAAAGGATAAATCCGAAGCATTTAAGATTTTTAAATGGTATAAAGAAAAGGTAGAGAAAGAAATCGGGAAGGAACTGACATTCTTGAGATCTAAAAAAGGTGGTAAATTTATTTCTGATGAATTTACTAACTATTATAATGAGCATGGCATTAAAAGATAGGTTTCAGCACCGAGAACACCTAAGCAAAATAGGATTGCTGAAAGGAGGAATAGATCAATTGTTGATTGTGCAAGGACGTTGATGATAGAAAAGAATGTGGCTCAGACATACTGGAGAGAGGTAGTTAGCATAGTTGTTTATGTTTTGAACCGAGCACAATTGGAGAAGGGCACAAATAGATCATCCTACAAGTTGTGGTTTGGTCAAAAACCTATTGTAAGTTACTTAAGAATTTTTGGCAGCAAATGTTTTATTTTGAAAGATGAAAGAAATGGAAAGTTTGACTCTAAAGGGGATGAAGGGATATTTCTTGGATATTCCACTAAAAGAAAAGCATATAAGTGTCTAAATAAAGTTACTAAGAAAATGATTGAAAGAACTAATGTCAGGGTTGATGAATTTGACACTAAGAATGGTGAAGAAAGCACTAAGGAATTGGAAGACTAAAATAGATTCACTTACATTGAACATCCAGAGTACCTATCAAAGCTGTAGATTGTGTTAACCGAACATCAAGAAAACAACGCTGAGGAATAGGAAAGGGAAACTGACGATCATGAAGGAGCTACCGAGCAAACAAATGAACCTAAACAAGATGAACAACAAAGAAGAGATCAAGTACAAGAAAGATTTGTTAGAAGAAATCATCCTAAGAACCAAATCATTGGAGACAAGCAAGTTGGCATGCTGACAAGAAGTAAGTTAAGACAAGGTACATGCTTAGTTTGTGAGTTTGAACCGAAAATGTTAAAGTTGCATTGGAGAATGAAGAATGGGTAAATGCAATGAATGAAGAGATAGAATAGATAGAGAAAAACAAGACATGGACTCTAGTACCTAGACCTAAGGATAAGAATGTTATTGGTACTAAATGGATTTTTAGGAACAAGCTGAATGAAAATGGAGAGGTTACAAGGAATAAAGCCAGACTAGTTCGCAAGGGGTATGCATAGGAGGAAGGAGTAGATTATTGTGAAACCTTTGCACCTATTGCTAGACTAGAAGGAGTTTTCATGTTACTGGCCTATGCAGCACATAAGAAGTTTAAAGTTTATCAAATGGACGTTAAGTATGCATTTATGAATGGGATACTAGAAGAAGAAGTCTACATCAAACAACCAGAAGGGTTTGTTGATCCAAACAAGAAAGACATGGTATGTAGACTACATAAAGCTTTATATGGTTTAAAGAAAGCACCAAGAGCTTGGTATAAAAGGCCGCATACTTATTTGTTAAGTATTGGTTTTGTTAGAACTATTGAGAACAAAAATTTGTATATGAAAAGTGAGTCTGATGACACTATTTTGATTGCTGAAATATTTTTGGATGATATTATTTTTGGAGGATAGGATCATATATGTAAATGATTTTCTGATGAGATGAGAAAAGAATTCAAAATGTCTATGTTTGGAGAGATTAAGTTCTTTCTAGGCTTGCAGGTTATTTAGTAGAATGATGGAATTTTCATCACACAATCCAAGTATATCAAGGAAGTACTAAGAACATTTGGCATGGAAGATGCTAAACCAGTTGGAACATTGATGGTCATAGGCTGAAAAATGACTAAGGAAGATGGAACTATAGAGGTAAACTAGACATTGTACCAGTCAATGATTGGTAAGTTGATGTATATAGTACATAGTAGACCAGACATTGCACATGTTGTTGGGATAGTTGCTAGATTTTCTGCAAATCCTAGGGAGTCACACATGGTTGCCACAAAAACAATCTTAAGATACCTAAAGAAAATTGAGGACTATGGATTATGGTATCCTAAGGAAGGGAAGTTTGAACTAAGAGTCTACACCGACGTAGATTGGGCTGGACATATAGATGATAGAAAGAGTACCACCAGAGGAGCATTTTTCTTTGGTGAAAGACTTGTTACTTGGACAAGTAAGAAACAACCTTGTATTTCCCATTCTACTACCAAAGTAGAGTATGTTGCTGCTGCTACAAACTGTTCAAACATTGCCTACATCAAGCAAGTGTTGGAAGGTATGAATGAGGTAATCACTAAACCGGTGATTATATATTGTGACAACACAAGTGCAATAAAAATCTCTAAGAACCCTATAATGCACTCAAAGACCAAGAATATTTCTATTATCACTACTTAAGAGAACAAGTACAGGAGAAGCAAGTTAAACTAGAATATGTTACATCTAAAGAGCAACTTGCTGACATATTTAATAAGCCTCCACTAAAGGAAACATTTGAATACTTGAGGACTAGAATTTGGGTCTATCCCCTATCTACCAGTCACTAATGTGATCTAGAGGTTGCATCAGCCTAATCTTATTAGAAGATCATTCATGTTGATGCAACATAGCTCACACTTTGGATTCTATCTAAGGTTGTGATAGATTTCAGCAACAAAGATTTGCACATCGGTATACTAAGATATAGAGATATAGTGTATGCACCGGACAACAAAGAGTTACTTAGCTACTACATAGCTATATATTTTTTGGCATTGTTATCAAAGGGAGAGAAGTCAATGAAATATCAGAAAGGGAGAGAAAGTTAATGCAAGGGAGCTAAAACATCAAATCTATAGAAGGAAAGTCTGCACTTGTAATGTTGTCATGTAACGTAGTAATTAAACATATTAAGCTAGGGAGAGCTTATTGAGTTACAACATTTATTACATAGTTGTAGAATACATATTTGGTATGTGTATGGTATATTTCATATATTTGAGTTTCCATCAATGTCAAAGGGAGAGATTGATGAACTACAACTGATTAAGAACCTGATTGATGAACTTCAAGTGATTAGAGATCACTGAGCACTAAATTGTTATGTATGATAATTGAATTAGTTTTATGTTGTCATTGATGTCAACTAGTTTTGATAGTACTTATCATGTTAGTCACAATATCTACACATCTATAAAGAGGAGAGAAAAGATGTAGAACCGAGGTATCTACATAGAGGAAAATGGATATTGTAATACCTCTCCTACAATGATACTATGATTTGACTCCTTTCTATTATGGTTAGAACTATACACTCATGTTTATGTTTCATGGAGGATTATATGTTCATCAGATGATATTGATATGCTCAGTTATAGTTACATTGATTATATGTTTATGAGATCCTAGAAGAATGTATTAGTTTTACATGTTTTATTTAATGATTTGAATACTAACCCTTATCATAATTGTTTTATGGATACATATGTCTGATGTGTATATCTATATGTATATGTATCTCTTCTTGGTGATGCAGGATTTGTAGGTACCGGGTATCGTCTCCACCTGGCTCCACAGGTCTGAGCGATCCCTTAAAAATCCTCGATCATTTTTGTTGTCATGGAGATATCACCAAGCTTCACAAAAGAAAACCTTTATCCTTGATCAACCACCTTAGGTGGGAAGTGCTGGATCAGTTCCTGGTAGGGAGGTATTAGGTGGTTTATCAGTTATTAGGGTTTGGATCTTGTTCTTGCTGTTAGGGTATGCTCAACCTTGTCAGTAGGTTATCTATGTGAATCCTTGTTGGTCGATTTTTGTTTCAGTGACTTATCCCTGTTAGATTATCATGTTAGTAATTAGGGTCAAGCTGTTATTTGTACCTTACATCTTCTGGTTATATAGTTATAATGATAGTGATGCGAATAATAAGTTAATTGTACTATATGTGTCATAAACATATGGGTGCACACATATGCTTATGAACACATATACGTATATATACTTATAAGTATAAATAAATATATAATTTATATTAACAGGATTAACAAAATAGCACTAGCTTTATAATTGTTGATAAAAAATATATATATAAATTAAGAAATAAATAAAATAAAATAAAATAATAAAATTGCCTTTGGTAACAAAACTAGCTAGCTAGGAGGGAGTTGAACTCGAGACCTCCTAGAAGTTGGGCTAGTTAGTTACCAATTGGGCTATGTGAATTCCTTGTGAGGAATTTAACTTAATTCGTTATTAAAGTTTGATTTTGACAATATTTTAATTAAAAATTAATAAAACTTTATTAAGGTGTACGGGAATGCAGTTGGAGAAGTTGGAGAAGTTTCTCCGGTAGAGAAACTCCTCCAACTACCATGTTGGATATAAAATTTAATTACACGGCTATAGAAAAGGAGGAGAGAATAGCGGAAGAATTTGGAGAGCAGAAGGCTGGAATTTGGGAGCAGGGGACTGGAAGAGGTTTAGGGATTTCTTCAACCAGATTGTCAGAATCCAGGTTGGATCCTGTACCCAAAAATAAATTTAGATGTGTTAGATTTGTAGTGGAAATTAATATTTTGTTTTTTGCGGCAAAATTTTATAGGCACTTTAGTAGTATTAATGTTTGTAAAATTTATATTTATGTAGTGAAGAAATTAATAGTTCTTTTATTGCAAATAAATACTTGCCGTATTTATTTATATACATATATATATATATTATATATATATATATATATATATATATATATATATATATATATATATATATATATATATATATAAATATTTATGTTTTACAAAATATATATATGAAGTTATAACTTTATAAAAATTAAATCATAAGTTCAATATATTATTTTTTTAAACATTCGATTTTAAAAGAAAAAGAAATATTTTATAAACATTTCGATGTTTTGGTTAATAGGTGAATACATATATTACCTTTGATTTTTAAATGTTTCTTTTAAGAAAATAAAAATTTAAAGAAGAGTTTTTATTTCATTTCATATTATTCAATAAAAACTAAAATATTCATTTCTGTATGTTTGAGAATTAAACAGCATTAAATAAATATTTATGTTTTACAAAATATATATATGAAGTTATAACTTTATAAAAATTAAATCATAAGTTCAATATATTATTTTTTTTAAACATTCGATTTTAAAAGAAAAAGAAATATTTTATAAACATTTCGATGTTTTGGTTAATAGGTGAATATATATATATTACCTTTGATTTTTAAATGTTTCTTTTAAGAAAATAAAAATTTAAAGAAGAGTTTTTATTTCATTTCATATTATTCAATAAAAACTAAAATATTCATTTCTGTATGTTTGAGAATTAAACAACATTAAATAATATTATATATATATATATATATATATATATATATATATATATATATATATATATATATATATATATATATATATATATATATATATATATATATATATATATATATATATATATATATATATATATATATATATATATATATATATATATAGTATAAGCTAAGTTAAAATAAAATAAAATAATAAAATTAAAAGAAAACATATGTTAAAACCAAAAAAATTGAAAAAATATAACAAAATAAAATTAAAACAAAAAAAATACATATCTGAACAAATGTTTTATTTTGTATATGATTGTGTGCGGCAGCAGGCCTGCTGCCGCCGGTACCCCGGGGTACCACACGGAGCGGGCCCCCTTCCCCTTTTTGCTTGTGCGTTTAAAACAAAACAAAATTTTTGTTTGGATTTATTTCGGGTTAGCAATACATTTTATTATATATATAATATATGGTTAATATATTATATATATAATATAATATATGTGTTTTTTTATAATATTATGGTGTAATATATTATATTATATATATAATATGTATAATATTATATATATAATATAATTTAAGTTTTTATTTAAATTAAATTGGTATTATATTATACATATAATATACATTATATGTATAATATGAATTATATTTTGAAAACATGGTTCTTTTTTTTTTTTATATAAGCTTAATATATTATATATATATATATATATATATATATATATATATATATATATATATATATATATATATATATATATAATATATATGATATTATATATATATAATATAATATATGGAGATATTCATTTTAAGACAACTAAGAGGAATATTAATTTATTGAGTAAAAATTATATTAATATTTGATTTATATATTGACAATATGGTGTTATATATATCTAATATATTATATGTATATATTATATATATACAATATATTAGATATAATATAATCCATTACATGGGGCAAACTTAGGAACTAGGAGGCATATTATTTCAATGGTTTAATAAATTTTAATTAAATTGCAAATATATATATTTGAGTATTTAGTTCCATACTTAGATAAATGTTAGGATGGAGACTAGAAAACTGAAAACAAAACCCTTGCTTCCTAACTTAGCAACAATTAAACCTGCCAAACTTTAGAACCTCCTAAGCATCCTAGGGTAGATATGTTATAGTAGAAATGTTGAACATGTTAGTGGGTTGCTAGGAAATCCTGATGGGATAAGGTTAGGGTTAGGAAACCTAGGAACCCTAAGTGAGTGGCTCTCAGTGCTGGGCCGGGGCCCTAAAGTGGCTAGACCAGGATAACCGACTGATGAGTTAATTAACCAAGTGATAACCTAATAAAATTTAAGGGATGGGTTTAAAATATTAAAAAGATTAAATTGTACCTCGCCCATGCCATTAGCGCTAGGACAGGCTATGGATGGGAGTGGGAGAAGGTATCTATGCGTAGGTACGATCGAATGGTGCTTGTCTGTACAAAAGGCATTCGATTTTGCATGTGCCTACTTGGGGGCCGGGGCCCAGTGTGGCTAGTACCAGGACAACCCAAGGGGTGAGGGCTATGCGATGACACTCACTTAGGTTGTTGCTTAGGATTTCCTACCCAAACCTTAGAATCCCTTGTGAAATGACTTTACTTGTGTGAAATGTTACTCAACCCTTTTGTAAGACCTAGTAAGTTCCTTCTTTGTGGGCTTGGTGTTTATCTCCTAGCACGGGGGGTGAAACTTTATCAGTTTCACATGGTTGGGTGGAAAATCTTTCTATCGAGGTATCTTGTGCAGATGTAAACAACTGAAGGTTCATATTTGTCTATGCACCTGTTGAAGAATGAAGACTTGTACTTATTCATGTTGTTGTAAACTTATGTATTCTCCTATGAGGAGTTTGAAATGTAATGTTAATTTCAAATGATGTAATGGGTAGACGTAGGAAAAGGGTTATATGGGATGTTCATTTAATGTATGTTGAAAAGATCTAATGTTGTTATATATCAAGTTATGTAAAATGTTGATGAATCATTTGTTGTACTACTGTAATATGTTAATTAGATGAAATGGAATTACAGTAATTGATTCTTAAAAGTTTTAGATGTAAAATTGAAAATGAATATGTTTAAGCATTTCCCAAATAGGATCTTTAAATGAAATATGTATGGGTAATAAATGTTTGTATTAGTTTATCAGTTTTCTATAAATTATACATTTACATTTAAGGGAACCTTGGAAAGAAGTTAGAATATGTTTTGTTTATTTGCAAACTTTAAAAGTTCAAAATTTTTCGTAAAACTCTACTTAGGTTTTCTTTTACAAAGTAAACCTTTGTGCATTTCCCTGGTTCCCTTGCGGGGCATGACAGATATGATAGATAAGGATAAGGAATACTCATGGTAACTTATTGATGAGTCTATGACTTCATATTGTTGACTTGATTATGTTGCATTAATCTATTATGAAGTTGGAAGCAAAATGTTACAAAGCAGTGTGGTCGGTTAATGAAACATTCCAATATACACCGAGCCATTGTAGTGTATACCGAGTGACAGTATCAACCGAGCTTGTTTTCACTGACGCATTTCTTTGTTAACCAAGTATGGACAAAAGAACTAAATGATTAGTTTAGCTGACATAAATTGATGAGCTGTAAAGTATATGATTTTCAGGTGGAAGATAAAGTTTGTTACGAGATCAACGACTAACAAAATTCAAAGAAGATCTAATGGATGGAATCAAAATGTGTCACTGACACAATTGCCGAGGAAGGTTTAAGCGGCAAAATCAATGAAGGAGATTAAGGGGCAAAATCTAATGGATGAGAAGAAAATAGTTTACTTGTTTATAAAAGAGACTAGGGTTTCATAGTGAAACTTATGCCGGAGGAAGGAGACTACGGAGATGTCATGTGAACATTGCTTCATGCTTGCTTGATAAAACTAGTTGAAGGAGAACCGAACTGCAGAACAGTACTGAGCGTTAGAGAGCTTTATCGAGGGATAGTAAGTTATTGAATGTTGATGAACTAAATAGAAATATTGATTAGAGGATTTGTATGGACTTAAGAATATATCTGAACATATCCAAATCAAGTTGTATTGTATTCAGATCACCTACTGTTACAGTTTAACCATTGTAAATAGATAAAATCTCTTAACCGAGTATACTTGAAAGTCTTATATGGCATTCATAGAATGTACATTGTTATCCTGTCAACCCCATAGTGAATGTTAGTTGGATGATAATTGTTAGTTTTAAATCCTTTAACAAGGTCACACCTTACAGTACATTTTGTAACCTTTAACAAGGTTGGCTCTTCACTGAGCTCACTTTAGAAGAGTGAAAATATTTTGGGTTACCTGTCCTAAGTGGTTTTTCCCTTTACAGGGTTTCCATGTTAAATCTCTTGTGTTATGTGTTTATGTTGTGATTGTTTGGATATCATACTTTACATGTTGCATATTTGATTTGGTTGGTAATCACTATGAGCAATTAACTAGTAATCGGTAATATCATCTACAGTTTAGTATTTATTGTCAACCAAGATGCATAATTTAGCTAAAAAAAATTTAAGTGGTACATTTTGTAATTGGGAATGTGGATAACTGATTCACCCCCCTCTCAGTTATTCTAACACCAACTTGGTCAAAGAAGGAACCGAGAAACACTGAAAACTACAAACATTGTTTTGGTGACATAGGATTTCCAAGGACCTAAGATGCTCCTGCATCACTTTCCTTCAAGCATATTTTTGTATTAAACACTGATGAAGGGTGCTCCCCTTAATACCATAAACACATAATAGAAATAGAGAAACAACAACAATATGCAAGAATAGAAAATTGGCTTCTTATTGTCTCCACAAATGTGGAATTACAAACTTTCAGAATTACAATATGCAAAGCCACATGGGCATTCCCATACAATATTCTGTAGGACAAAGCCTCAAATCAATACCCAGATCTACTACCCAGAACTACCCTAGACAACACTATGGGCCTTCTTTATATAGGCATTTTCCACCGCCCGAGAAGGTTCTAGAAATTTAGCCCTTAGGGCTGACCAAACTTAGAATTATTTTATTTTTCAATTTATTATATCAAATTCAGCTCAAAGTAACTTTTGAAACCCAAACAGAAATTTTGAAGGAAAATTATTTTCTGTCATTTCAGGTGACCTGACTTCCAGAGACCATAAGTCATCACCAGTTGATCCGATTAACTATTATAACCACATTTCGAAAAGGCCACAGAGCGCTCTACGGGATTGACTCATGAAAGTGCTTGTCACCCAAATTTTTTACCTCATCTGGGGCCTCTAAAGCATTCAAAACTGAGTTCAAAGTTTCTGTACCTTGCTGCCAATACCGAAAATCTTCAATATCTTCAAAACTAGTCCTAAGGTAGCCATGAAACTTTACTGGCAGGTTGATATGACTGAGATGAACCTCCACATGTAAAATCAAAACATTCTGAGATCATATTGCCAACTTAATTAAAATAGAAAGTTTCCATAAATAGCAGCTCTGCACAAGATAGCCCTTATTGAATACAAAAATAGAAATATTTTTGGGTGATGCAAGATTGCTCTTACACCCAGGATGCTCCTGCATCAAACACCTGAACTTAAATGGAAAAGCCATTGAGATCTAGCTTGATGATGAACAAACTTACTTGATAAGAAATGAAGCTTCCAAATTATTGTATAGTGCTTCTACCAAAATTTACTATTGAGCCTCTTGGGTATAAGAGAATGAAAATGATCAAACCACTAGTCATATGTCTACCCCTAACCTAAACTTGAATGAAGAGAGATAAGAACTATATTTACTACCACTAAATACATTAAATTGACTGATATTTAATTATCATAAAACTAAAATCCAGGTTTAGAAAACCTATAGTATAATGATGAAATGGAATGTAGGAAACAAAATAGCTACTTATTTCCTAAAAACTTAACAAAAAGACTAACCAACCCCCGTCCTATTCTTATCGGCACCTTCATTGCCAATTTTTTTGCATCTTTATTTCCCTCTCTGTATATGTGGTTAATCGTAAAATGATCTAAAATATTTATTAATGCACTTGTATGTTGGACATACCCATTCAATTTCCAATTGGGGGTAGCCCCTTTCCTAATAACATTAACTACCAATGTCGAATCACCTTCATTATCTAGTTTTTTTTATACCTAAATTATGACTAAGGTTTAAACTTTCAATTAGAGCCATGAATTAAGATTCATTATTTTTATTAATACCTACTGGTTTTGCAATATGAGCTATCATACCAACTTTTCTATTATGAATATAGGCACCTATTCTAGCTATTCCCAGATTACCGCTTGAAGCGCAATAAAAATTAAGTTTAGCCAAACCCTCTTTAGGCTGACTCCACTTACATTTCTCTCTGAGTTGCAAGAATTTTATTTAGGGGTATTATCCACCAATGGTATAGATAATCCCATCCATTTGTTTCTAGTTTTGTCATCCCATTGAGAGAAGATCAAATTATGAGAGCTTATGGAGTTTCTTTGGTTAACTAACTAAACTATAAATACTTCAACCTTGGATAAAAATTGTTGAAGGTTCATCTCTACCTCTTTGAAAATATGCCTATTCCTTTCTTTCCAATTTTCCCAAATAAGAATTGGTGGTGGAATAGAACATATTATATTATAAAGGTTCTTCATTCTTGGCTTTGTCCATCCTCTAAGAAAATAAACTAAATTACTAGGGAAGGTTGAATACCAATTAAGTTTTTTAGTTAGCCAGGACCAACACTGTGATGAAAATCCACAATTTAAAAAAAAATGATCAATACTTTTTTTTAATCTTGGTTGACACCTTGTTACCATTCTGAGCCATATATTTCTATCGCACTTGTAGGCATAAGTCTTAGAAATATTAGTGACAATCTTTACACCACACTTAAACTGAAACAACTGAGCTATGCTTCATGATATTTTCTTTGTATGTTGTCTATTATTGATGATTTTCATTGATGTCCCCTCCTTGGTCTCTCTAGGATGTTAGAACTAGAGGAATAGGGGGATGTGGCATGTTTTCTTTGATTTATTCCTATGGTGTTATTCTAATGATCTTAAGTTGTTTAATAAACTAGGTGTTTGTGGTAAGATCCTCCATTACGATTGGAATGCCTTGTATACCTCGACCCTCTTTATTTAAATGCTCAAGTTAGGTTGGAATTATCTCATTGACTATTACATTGTGTATTATTATGCAAGACTGTACTCATGGTTATCTCAAGGCACTTATGCTTTGATACTTGTATAATCTTGCAAAATTAACTTGGAAACCATGTTCAGCTCATCTTGGCTCTTATGCCTCTTTTCTTACATGTCTTTCTTACATTTGATCCGATATAGATCATATTCAAATCTTCATAGTTGTGCTTGTAGTAGTGATAATTGCATGATCATGTGATGTCTCTTAATAAGGATTGATGATAAAAATAAGGACCGAGTAAGATCCTTGTAGTTTACACTTGCATTTTTCATCCTAGATTGCATATTTTTCTTTGCATTGCATCTTAGTCTTAGTCTTTGCATCTTGCATTGAGTAAGGATAGAGTCTCCATCTCATCATTATAATACAACTTTGGTCATCCTTTTTCAGCATCCTCGATTCATTTTTAGGATTGAAACCAAAATCCAAGTTCATTTTTTTGTTCCTTTGAGGCTTATCTTTTTCATCATTTGAGGCATATCTTTTCATCATTTGAGGCAAAAGTTGATCATGTTTCTTCATAATTGCTTAATTTGACCTGATTCTAATGTTATACCTATGAGAGAACAAATGAGCGTTCACCAAAATGTAGGGTACAAACTATTGTTCTCCAAAAGATGTTGTAAGAGAGGGGGAATGATTGATATAATAATGTGTATATAAGGGAAATTATAAGATCCACTTCTTAATCCAAAATTCCCAAAGGAGAGATCCAAATTGATCAACCAAAAGGTTAATACTCAAAAGAATCAATCTATAGAGAATATGAATGAAGGAGAAAACCTTATATTTTGTTACGTGAAGTATGTATTGAAATCTTGACTAGAATTGAAAGAAAATACTAACCTCAAAATAGGGCAAATCTGGAAAATGTTGTTTTCTTATGTCTATGTACAGTTTTAGGAAAATCTGCAATCGGATCCGATATGGAAATGCAGAAATAGAGAAAATCCAAAAACCTTTTTTCTTTTTGAAGAAGGTCAACCTTGACCCAGAGTCGGGGTAAGATCTTACCCTAGGGTACAATCTTACCCCAAAAAATCAACCTTTACCTGCACTACTCCGATGGAAATTTTATTCACAGATCCCAAAAGTTTGTCAAAAAGGGTACTCAAATCTACAGTGATATTAGTTGTCCCACACCTGCTCCTGCAAGAAAAAGTGTTTTTTTTTTGGGATGAGGGGTTTTCCTTGGTCAAACCCCGGTTTGGAATCAACCTTTAAAATGTAATTGAAATTTCAATATAGATAAACAAAGTAAATGGAACTATTCACCTTGCTTATGTTGAAATCCTTGTGGAGGATTCAAATCCTTGAATGCACATGTATGGATGCTCTGAAATGAATGTAGAATAAAATGTAGGATGTCTCAAATCAATTGCATTAGATATTCAACACCAATCTTGAATGGATCTTGGAATAGGAAGAAGCTTGGATGGATGTGGATGGAGAAATCTTCAACAAGAGGGCTCCAAAGAGATTGAATCCTTCAATGGCTATCAATGGATATCCTTGATGAATGCTTGAATGATTGAATGCTTGAATGGGAATGAATTCTTGAATGCTTTCCTTCTCCTTTCTTGAACACTTGATTGCACTTGCTTGAGAGATCAAAAGTGGATGTGAAAACTTGATTACTTGATGGACAAAATGAGAGAGGAAGGATTCCTTTTATACTAGTCTAGGGCACAAACTTCTAGAGAGGCCGACATAGGAGAATTAAATTCCAATTAAGCCTTAACCCATATAAATGAACCTAGATTTAATACAATTTAAGAGTTTACCATTTCGAAATCTGAAACAACCGACCCGAAAGTGGGAAAAAAAACTTTATGAAGCCCGACATCTTGAAACCTCTGGAACTTGAAAATTAGACATGGGGTCAAGGTTGAGGTCAACTCTGACCTAGGTCAGTGTTGAGGTCATCCTTGACCTAGGTCAAAGTCTAGGTTGACCTTGACTAAGAAGGTTGACCTTGACCGAGAAGGTTGTCCTTGACCTAGAAAATCAAAGACCTCAAATTCTCAAATAAGGTTGCCAAAAAAGAGCTAGAAATAGGGGAGACAAAAGAAGAATAAGGGGGAAAAAGCCAAATCCAGCCAAGAACCCACTCAAGGTGCTTGACATGACCCCAGACCACCTATTCGGAGGGCTAAACCAGTCCTAAATGGAAGTGCTTCCATTTTTTGACGATACATTTAGTCCCCACTTTAGCAAGAGTATGGACTTGATGAAAACTCTTGGTAAAGGAGATCATAATAGAAAGATAATATTATTGAAATAAAAGGGATAAATAAATTCTCAAGCCCCTAGGGACTCAAGTTTTCATCAACTCCTAGATCACAATAAGAGAGACATCTCTAGAAAAGAGAGAGAGAGAGAGTGTGTGTGTGTGTGTGTGTGTGATTATCTTGCCCAATGGGAACTTATGTCCTATTGTGAACCACACAAGGGAACAAAACAACTGGAAAGATGGAATTGAACCACCCATTGAATGTGGCTACTCACTAGTCAACCCATTAGGGATTCACGCTTAGGAAACTTCTATGCCAAAAGAGAAAAAGATGAAAATAAAAGAGATCTAGTCTTAAGGACACCTCAAACCTTAAGGGATCAAAAATTTGAAATTGGAGGAATCAAGAGATCCTATAAAATAAAAATCCATGCTTTAAGGATTAGTCACTAATCCAAAAAGGGAGAGAAGTACCTTGAAAAATATATGTGCATATTGACATTGCGTGTGTGCAATAGGTGAGCGGAGCATATGCCCCCATGTTAAAGTCATTTCTAACACTTTAACATGAGCAATGGCTTGAATGGAAACATAAACAACTCCACTGATTACATTTCCACTATGAGATGCCCCCAGACAAAGACAAATCAAGGGAAATACCACATAACATACAGAGAACACATAAGGGATCTATGTGTCGTGGGGTCAGTATGATCATAAGATAATCTATATGATATTATTGAAAATGAATTGACATCATTCCCCAAAGAAATTAGAACTAGAATCATAATGGAGGAAAGAACACATAAGAGTTACGAAGAAGAATCTTTTTGAACCATGACATGGAGACCAAAAAGAATTAGTTCTACCATGTCACAGATCCAGGAAGATTACACAAGGAAACATTTATGAACAATAGCACAAGTTAAACATAACATTAAATAACATATAGAAGAATAGAGATACATATAGAGGAATAGCACAATAGGTTTGATTCCTTTATCACCTTGCACCAATAGAGAAAGAAGGGTCGTATAAAATAATCTAACAAACATTTAGCAAACACATTATAGGAGAAGAAAAATATGAGATACAAAAACACAAAAGGATACCATGAAGGGAAATCCAATCAAGTGTGCCAGATACTCTCCCCATCTCATTCTATATCATTTAGGGAAGGTGGGTAACTCACAAGAGAGACTATACACAGTAGGAATTATATCCAGTTCCAAACAAGGATCCTCTTGAGAATCAGCATGTTTGATACTAGGTGTAATTGTCAATTGTGATGAAATCATATTAGGTAAATCAATGTCAATATCAATAGTCTTGTATTCATCATTAACATCATCAAGAGTATCTTTTTCATCCAAATTAATCAAAATAGGATCTAAGATATCAATAGAGTCATCATAATCTTGCATCGTAACCTCATTATTAACATTAAATTATTCTAACACATCATGCATAGATTGATCAAAAGAAGGTAAAGAACTTTGAATAATAGAAACACAGACCTTAGCTTGAGCATGATTCTTTTTACGATGTTCATTAGTAGATTGGTTACATTTTGTCTTGTTTGAAATATGTTGAGAACTAGGAGGAACCACCACTAGATCCTTCATAGGTTCTATAGGAGGATTAATAGGGTTCTCAGTAGACTGACAAGCAACAACAGGAGCTTGATTAATAGAACTAGAATCCATAGATAAAGGAGCTATGGAAGGTGTGGGAAAAATTCCATGATTAAGATCCATTGAAGGCATACTTAACTCAAGAATCTTGCAATGCTTATAGGCTTGATATGAGCGAAAAAGATTATCAAGTCCAGGAGGACATGAATTAGGTATTGAAAGCCAAAATAAGTCAAGTGTAGTACAATCCCTGGGCCTAGAAGTTTGATATAAACTATTCTTAATCATCTTCACTTCATCATCATGAAAAAATTTAAGACATTTATGAATAAGAGAAGAAACAACATTCATGGCATTCAACCAAGGCAAACCAAGATTAACTTGAAATAGATTAGAAGTAGGAACAACAACAAAGGTAGTGTTCATAATTTTACCACAAAGTTCAACTGGCAAGTCAATAGAACCAAATGATGGATACAAAAAACCATTACAAGTTTGAATCCACACATCAGATGTATCATAAGTATCACATTGTAAGTTTTTTATAAAAATATTTTCTTCAGTAATAACATTGACTAAGAATGTAGGACTAACTAGACAACTGCATGTAGGTATCTTAGAAATCCTAGCATAAATATAAAGGGGACCATCAGGAGTTTTAATAGTCTCAGAATCATCAAAGGTAATCGAGAGTTCTCGTGGTCTATTATTCTTAGTTTGTTTTCAAGGTTTTGATTGCATCTTTTGTTTAAGCTCTATTTTCTATGTAACTTGAGGTAGAATTTGAGGTTTAGGTTGAGGTTGAGGTGGAGATACATATTGTGACAAATCAACATGCTCCACATGGTTGACAATATGATTAAGATCATCCATCTTTGAATCATAAATAATCTCCATAGAAGATGGTTGAGCAATGATATTAGTATCATGTGTAGGTAAAGGATTCATATAGATTTGAAGGTTTTGATTAGGATTCATATATATCAATTAAGTCTTGAAGCTTATGTTTTAAATAATAACACTTCTCAGTACCATGCCCATTTTGACGATGGTATTGACAAAAAGATTTAGGATCAAAATATTTAGACACAATCATAGTAGGTAAAAGAGGTCAAATAGGAGGTAAATTAATTATATTAGTAGTTAACAACCTATTCATAATAGAATGTAAATATTCAGAGAGAGGATTAAACGTATGATTCAAATGAAAAGAAGTGGATGCAGAAGTAGCATTGTGAGATGCAACAACAACTTGATCAAAAACTATATTCGCTTGTTTGTTTATCTTGACATAGTTGTTAGGCTTTTGAAATTTATTTGGATTAGGAGCAGCATCACTCTTATCAACTGGAACAGGAGCCATTGGAGTGTTTCTCTCAAATTGACTCACTTGTAATTGATAATGATGAAGCGTTGAACAAAGTTGTTGAAAAGAGGTAAATTCAGTAAGCAGAATATTATCTCCAACATCCTTTTGTAGATTTGAAATAAACATACATTGAATATCAATATCAGGAACATGATAAGAAATCTGAGCATGTAAATGCTTAAATCTACTAATGAATTCAGTCAATTTTTCCTTAGTGTTTTTTTTACAATGCATTAAATCAGTTAAGGACACTTGGAGACAAATGTTATTTTGAAATTGTTGAATAAAACCATTGGCAAGTTTTGGAAAAGAGTTAATAGAATGAGGCAAGGAAAAAAACCATTGCAAGGCCTTATCACAAAAGGTTCTTGCAAACAACTTAGCTAAAATCATATGGTCATGAGCATAGTCACTACAAAGCATTTTAAATGTTTTAACATGAGTAACAGGGTCTCCTTTTCTGTTGTAATTCTCAAGACAAGGCATATCAACTTGCTGAGGAATAGGAGTACGAATGATATCTAGGGATAGAGGACTTCCCATGTCACATGTAGGAATACTAAATTTGTTTTGAGAAGAAAGCTATTGTTTTAAAGATGAGACAGTTTGAGACAAACTAATAATTTTTGAATCATTAGAGGAAATAGTAGGCATAGAAATGTGAGAAATAGTAGGTAAAGTGTAAGAAATAGTAGGAATAGAAGACACAACTGGAGAAACAATTGGAACCACAGTTGGAAGAGGATCTGAATAAGTAAAAGGAACATTATGGTAAGAAGGTTGTGATGTAGGGAGGGATATAGTAGGAACACTCATAGAAAGAGAGGGAATCATCACAGTCACAAAAGGAGGGGTATAAGTAGGAATACTAGGTAAAGGAACCAAAGAAGGTTCAACACTAGTAACCGGTGGAAGAAGTCCTAAACCTTGAGCTTCTTGAGCTAAAGGCTTAACATTTGAATGCACAAGGTGAGTAATACCATGAAGAATATTAACACCTTGATCATTATCACAAAGAAATTTCTTAAGAGCCTCTATAGCTTGAATAGAATCTTGATTATGGTTTTCTTGAATAAGCCAATTACCCATTTTATCAAGTTCAGTTGATAGTTTTTGGATTTGTTCAGGAGGAACTCTTAAAGCATCATCCTCATCATGAGATGAGTGAGAAGATTTTTGCTCCATAATAGGGTTGGAATCATGAATAATCAAATTGTCATCTAGGATCCTAAGGAAAGGAGAGGAAGACTCAGGATCAAAGGCACCCATAAGTCTATGAATTCTTCTAACTAGAATGTTATAGGTAGGGCTAGAGGTAGTAAAGCTCCTATACCAAGGTAACACAAATGAACTAAACTAGGAAAACAAAAAGCATGAATAAATGAATGTTTTTGTATTTTTATTTTATCTAAGATGCAAACACAAAATAAATCTAATACATGAAAGATCTAACACCATAAAAGAAAGAGTTGTCTATTGCAGGATCACAAAAAATGTGAGAGAACAAATGAGTGCTCACCAAAATGTAGGGTACAAACTATTTTTCTCCAAAATATGTTGTAAGAGAGGGGAAACTATTGATATAATAATCTGTATATAAGGGAAAATATAAGATCCACTTCTTAATCCAAAATTCCCAAAGGAGAGATCCAAATTGATCAACCAAAAGGTTAATACACAAAAGAATCAATCTATAGAGAATATGACTGAAAGAGAAAACCTTATATTTTGTTATGTGAAGTATGTATTAAAATATTTACTAGAATTGAAAGAAAATACTAACCTCAAAATAGGGAAAATCTGAAAAATGTTGTTTTTTTATGTCTGTGTACAACTTCGAGAAAATTTGCAACCAGATCCGCACTGGAAATGTAGAAATAGAGAAAACTTAGAAACCTTTTTATTTTTGAAGAAGGTTGACCTTGACCCAGAGCTGGGGTAAGATCTTACCCTGGGGTACAATCTTACCCCAAAAATTTGACCTTGACCTGCATTGCTCCGATGAAAATTTTGTTTGCAGATTCTTAAAGTTTGTCAAAAAGGGTACTTAGATCTATACTAATATTCGATGTCCAACACCTGCTCATGCAAGAAAAAGGTTTTTTTTGTTTCAAATAGGGGTTTTCCTTGGTCAAACCCTAGTTTGGAATCAACCTTTATAATGTAATTGAAATTGTAGTATAGATAAACAAAGTAAATGGAACTATTCACCTTGCTTATGTTGAAATCCTTGTGGAGGATTCAAATCCTTGAATGCACAAGTATGGATGCTCTGAAATGAATGTAGAATCAAATTTAGGATGTCTCAAATCAATTTCATGAGATCTTCAACACCAATCTTGAATGGAACTTGGAATAGGAAGAAGCTTGGATGGATGTGGATGGAGAAATCTTCAACAAGAGGGCTCCAAAGAGATTGAATCCTTCAATGGCTATTAATGGATCTCCTTGATGAATGCTTGAATTCTTTCCTTCTCCTTGCTTGAACACTTGATTGCACTTGCTTGAGAAATCAAAAGTGGATGTAAAAACTTGATTACTAGATGGACAAAATGAGAGAGGAAGGCTTCCTTTTATACTAGTCTAGGGAAAAAACTTCTAGAGAGGCTGACATAGGAGAATTAAATTCAAATTAAGCCTTAATCCCTAGAAATGGACCTAGATTAAATACAATTTAAGATTTTACCATTTTGAAATCCAAAATAGCTGACTTGGAAGCAAGAAATAAAACTTTCTAAAGCTCGACATCTGGAAACCTCCAAAACCTAAAAATTAGACCTATGGTCAAGGTCAAGGTTGACTATGACCTAGGTTAGGGTCAAGGTCATCCTTGACCTAGGTCAAAGTTGAGGCTGACCTTGACCCACAAGGTCTTCCTTGACCCAGAAAGTCAAAGACCTCATATTCTCAAAAAATTGTTTCCAAAAAAGAGCTGGAAACAAGGGAGAGAGAAGCAGAATACGGGGGAAAAAGCCAAATCCAACCAAGAACCCACTCAAGGTGATTGACATGAACCTAGACCACTTTCTTAGAGGGCTAAACCAATCCTTAATGGAAGTGATTCCATTTTATGATGATGCAAAACCTTCCTAGTCAAACTTATTCAAACTAGGGTGAATTCTCATCGCTTAGTGGTTAGAATTGATCCAAATGCTTTTGTAATATCTTTGAATCAATCATCAGTCATCTTGGACCCTATCAGATCTTGGTTTGATCAAACTTATCTCATTTTTCCATCTCTGCAACATCATTTCAAATTTGATCCTTAAGGGGCAAGAATAATCTACATTGATCTTTCAAAAGATGCAAATTGACCGTGCTATCATTGCTAGGAGCATCTCAGCTTCATTGATTCACATCAAGTTTAGATTATTCTAATGTTGGACATATCAGTTCTCATTGCATCATATCAGTTCAAGTATTTTCTTAAATATCAACCTCAAATTGAATATTTAGTTTCATTGCTTCACATCAAACTTGCATTGGAACTCTTATTACCTTGGTGTGCTTCCTTCAATCAGGATCATGGTCAGATCTCTATCAATCACCTTGAAATCATCATTCTTTGACTCAATGTGTTCCCAAATATCTCACACATTAGTCAAAGAGGGACAAATATAATCACCCAATTTTGGTCTAGTAAACTATAAGCCCTCTTTATGGAAAATTAAATTAAAATATTAAATGATTTCTTTGAATCAAATCAATTATACTTAATTATTAATCATTTATTTTATTATATCCACAAAAGATAAAACAATTTATTCTATATTTATTTAATTAAAATAATATTTCCCCTTTCAATTAAATAATGGAAACCACTTTCCTAAAACTAATAAATAATAAAATAAAAAGAAAAGTGCACTTTCGAATGAGATGAAATCTTTTGACTTTTGAAAAAGGCTTTTGCCTCTTTATCTCAACCACTCATTGTTTTTCCTCTTAATCTTAGCCATTTATTTTGCCTCTTAAATACATGAGCACATGGATCAACAAATATTTAACCATTTCTCATTTTTTTGCCTCTTAATTTGGACCATCCTCTCATTTTTTAATTACTTTAAAAGGAGTCTCTCTCCTCATTCTTGAGGGCTCTAGCTTCTTGAGACCCCTAGATTCTTGATTCCTTGCTAGCTTCTTAAGTTTTTCAAATCTTATTGCAGGTTCTTAGATTCTTGGCATCTTGGCATCTTGGAGTCTTGTAATCTTGGCAATCTTGGCATCTTGGATTCTTGTAATCTTGGCAATCTTGGCATCTTGGAGCTCTTTTATTCTTGCATCTTTCATATCGAAGCAGTGCATCATCATTTATCTTAGCTTTGTCATTTTATTTCTTGCATATAGCTTAATCCATCTAGTTTAGACCTAGTTTCCTTGCATTATTGAATTTCATCTTATCATAATCTTGCATCTCATCTTAGATTACTTTTCATTTTAATTCTTCATTGAGATCTTGGATACTTTCACTCTCACTGCTTGACCTCTATTTGAATCTTACATTCTATAGTGCACCTTGTAGGGATCTTTCTTATTGGGTTCATTTGAGAGCCACCATCTTTATCAATGTGATTCTTGTACGCTATGGATACGAAGCTATAATCCACCTTCTAAGACTCAAAATTCAATGGATCTCTTGGATATAATAGTTTATAAAAGTTCTTTTTGGTTCACACTGAGAACCCAACATGCTCCTATATCAATATAGATTGGAGACAATGAATAATAATATTTCTTTCAACATTGGAATATTATTATGATGTAGCATTTAGACACCCAACACACCCATGTAAGTGTAATGAAATGACACCATAAAATTTGAGAAGTTTGATGGTCCCATATATGAAGATGTGACCACAAAGACACAATACATTAATAGTAAGAATGATGCTTCCAAATGGGAAGGCTTGGCTTCACTAAAAATGTAATAAAGGGAAACACAATGCTCTAAAATAACATATACAACCCTCAATTTGATAAATAAATGACTCAATTCTCCCAAGTGAGATTAAATGGGTCAAGTGAATGCACCCATGTAAGATGGAAACATGTTTTTTTAACATAAGAGTTCTTTTATATGCATAATGGTCAAATAAGGTGTAAAGGTACAAAAATTATGCATTCCATACATAAATACATGTTAATAATGAATCAAATTGAAAAAGAGTGGATGCATAATCACCCCCTAATGTAACTCAAGAAACGTGTTATTATGAGTTTAAGATATGGTTATAAATATAGATACTATACACAACCATAAATTACTTTTCTTTAACATTTTTTCTTACAATAGATTAAATTAGTCAAATAAATTTGAGGACCAATATTATTTTTAAATTGATGAATGAAGGCATTAGTGAGCATTTGAAAGGAATTGATAGAGTAAGGAGGTAAAGAGAAATATCATTGCAAATCTTTATCCCGAGAAGGTTCTAGAAATTTTAGCCCTTAAGGCTGGCCAACCCTAGAATTATTTTACTTTTTAGTTTATTACATCAGATTCGGCTCAAAACAACTTTCGGAACTCAAAAAGAAATTTTGAAGGAAATTCATTTTCTTCCATTTAAGGTGGCCCAACTTTTAGAGACCATAAGTCATCCCCCGTTAACCTGATTGGCTATTATGAACCCATTTTAGAAATGGTGTGAAGTGCTATACAGTGCCTCACTCATGCAAGCTCCAATCAATCAAAGTTTTGACCTCATTCGGGGCCTCTAAAGCCTTCAAAACTGAGTTTAAAGTTTTTGTACGGTGCTGCCAATACCAAAAATTTTCAATATCTTCAAAACTAGACTTGATCTGGAAATGAAACTTTACTGGTAGGATGATATGACCAAAATGAACCTCCAAGGAAGAAAATAGACCATTATGAGCTCAAATGAAAAACTTACTAAAAATAGTAAATTTCCAGAAAAATAGAAGCTATGCACAAGATAGCCCTTATTGAAAACAAACCATAAATATTTTTGGGTGATGCAAGATTTCTCTTACACCCACGATGCTCCTACATTAGTAGGAGGAACACTCAAAGGGAGTGAAGGATTAGAAATACCAAAACTTAAAGGAGTGGAAACTTGTATAGAAATTTTTGTGAGATGTGGCATATACATAGGAATACTAGGAATGGTAGTATAAATTAGGATACATTATTCAATGATTGTGGGAGGAGGAGTGTATCCTAACTCTTGAGCACATTCCATCAAAGGCTTAGCATGAGTATCAATAAGGTGTGAGATATGATGCAAAATTGATATATAATTGTCATCATGAGTAATAATCTTCTTAATAGCCTCAATAGCGACAACCCTATTAGGATTTGGTTTCTCTTGCACAAGACAATTTTTCAATTTATCAAACTCATGAGAGAGCTTATCAAATTGGAAAGGAGGAATTCTTAAGGATATATCTTCATCATGGGAGGAATTAGAATAATTATGCTCCATTATAGGATTGATATCTTGAGAAACAATATTAGTATCATCACGGGTCCTAGGAAGGAAAGAGGAATCATGGTCAAAATAACCCATGAGTCTATAACTTCTCCTAATGGGAATGCTAGAGGTTTTCATTAATGTAATAAAGCTCATAAAAGAGGAGATCACAAAAGGAAACTCTAATGAGATATAATAGCATTATCCATGTAATAAAGAACATAACAAGAGAGATCTAACTATACAAGTATAGATAAATCAACTCCAAAATCAAAAAGAAGAAATGCATCGTATCACCAAAAGAAAGGAAACAACCAATGCAAAAAGAGAAAAGAAAGGCTTTAACTCAAACAAAGAGGTATAGGACGTCAGGTTCACCAAAATGTTTAAGGGGAAAATGGTGTCAATGAATTAAGTAATGTAAACTATGTGAGATGTGTTCATTAATTAATCATTTCTATAGTAACATTAGAAATACAAGAGAAAGAGGAGCTTCCAAGCGCAACTATTAATCTAACCTAAGTTAGATTAGAAAAAACACAAGAAGATGAGGGGATGCTAATGCTAAAACCATATTAAACTAAGGAAGTATGCAAGAAAGTCCTCATTAATGCAATGCAAGATTTTTTTTAAATTGTGTAAATGCACTTGTAAAATTGAACTAATTGATTTATCAAGATAAGCAATAGATATCTAGGTGCTAAATATAATCAATAAACCCAATTAAGATGTGAAAATAGATCTAAACTAAGATATGAAATAGATAATGAGGTACTCATCTTAAAGTATGAAGAGGAATATACTTTTTTGCCTTCTAGTTAGGTACTATCACTGAATTCCCAACTGCAGATCTATGATCATGGCTAAAAACCTATAGAAAATGCTAAAAATATCAGGCTTCTAGGAATAGGTCAACCATGTCATCATGAGTAGAATAGGTTGTGAAATTCAACATGTTCTGAATGCACTTTACTAAAGTTGACCAAGACTTTTCTAGAAGAACTCTATCTTCAACTTCCAGATCTATACCTACAATTTTGAGATTGTGCTCCTGTATACATAAAATAAGGTTGTGGGGTTGGGGTAGATAAGGGCATTCCTTGTTCAATCCCTAGATTGAGGAATCAAGATTGAATTGAAATGTAAATGTGTAAAAAACACAAGACAAATGTAAATATTCACCTTGCTTGAAGAAACCCTTGTCAATAAGGATTTTGCTGTGTTTGTATGTTGATCTTTAACTTGCAATGTAGGAAATGTCCACAAATGCTACGGATCTCTCAGGCATGCTTAAAAAACACTTTATGGAGCCATGGATGTAAGTGTGCACCAAATAAAGAAGATAATGAATTCTTCAATGTATATCTCCTCCCTTGATGGCCAACAATGTGCTAGATCTTGAAGAGTAGAGATGCCCACAAAGGATCCTTGAATCTTTGAAGACTTGAATGCTTGAATACTTGATTCCTATTATGTGTCTCCTTGATTCTTTTTTCACCCAAAATGACGTGCCTTGGCTTCCTTTTATAGTATTTTTTGGGTGGGAAAACAAATAAAGCTGACGGGGTTGCCAAATTCTAAGAATTATATCCCAGAGACCACATTGGGCGTGAGGCTCACAACCCTTGGGGAATAGGTCAACCTAGTCAACATATTCCTAAGGAAAATGTTGACCTGGTCAAGCTATTTGATGGTTGGCCCACATGGAGCCAGCCCTGAGGTCCCAGACATTGTATAGATGAAAAAGGGATAAATAGGGATAAACAAGACAAAAAGGGCAACTGAGCACGAATCCATTCATTGTCCCTAAATTTTTAAAGGATGGGAGCTAAATGGTCTTGAATGAGGAGTGCATCCATTTTAAGATGGTACAGGTTGAATTTGATGATAGAGGTTTCCATGTTATAGTTGTTGAATGTATTGAAGTTAAAGCACTTGCAACTCAAATGTTAATCTTTTAGTACATGTAAAAATTCAATAATAATGTTTTATTATTAATGAAAAATGTGATCAATAGTTACTAGTCTCATGTGATTATTCAATGGTTAAGTTGATGTAAATATCAATGGTATGCATGATCCAATGATCAAAAGTACTCAAAGTTTATTATGTGTGGGATCATGAGATTATTATGTATACTCCACTGATGGATTTTTAAAGGATGGTGCGCCAAATTATTGATGTGATTTCTCCTGTGATGTGGTACCTTCTTATTGCAGATGTTTTGGGCCACTTTCTTACATGGTAGTCAAATTTAGATTGACTAATCAAATTCATTGATATTGCTAGTATGGAGGGGATCGATGGTTGAGATTTGAACTTGAGATATAAAGTTTTTTAAGTTGTTTTTCCACTCATATGAATTAATGGAAGACAAGATGAAATGGAAGTAGTTGTAGATGGTAATTAAAATTCCCTTTTTATCCTTTCTTTGATTCATTTTTCATTCACTTAAGATTTTAAGGTACTCTGGAGCTATTGGAGCGATCGAAGGAGGTTTTGTTGTGCAAAATTTGATGTTGTTCTTTCGTAAAAGTTATAAGTAATTTTTCAATCCTCTTATTGTTCTATTAAAGAATTACTAGTTGTATTGCTATAAATTATGGGGAAAGGGTTTCATTTGAATGATTAGAGGTATTGGAGTAGCAAATTCTTAAAAATTGAGTAGGGTTTCATGAGAAATCATTAATTCTATTTAGGAAGCCCTAGTTTCCTATATTTGAATTATCATTGCATAGAACCCTTGTTTTAAAAATGCCTCCATCAAGACAAAACTTAGGCCAGAGAGATTACTTGAGGAGATATATGTTTAATGATTTTTTGAACCAGTTAATGTTAGAATAACTAAGAGGGGGGGTTAATCAGTTAATCATTGTCCCAAATCAAAATGTATAATCCAAAACAAATACTTCAATTTCTGCTACTCGGTAAACAATAATTCCTTTCACAATCTTTTCTTTTACCGATTATCAGTCTATAACTTATAGTAGTTACTGATCAAATCTAACATGTAATATGAAAAGTATGATAACAAACAAATATCACAATCAACACATGACACAAGAGATTTAACGTGGAAACCTTGTGAAGGGAAAAACCACTTGGGTCCGACAACCCAAAAATATTCACTCTTCTAAAGTGAGGTCGGTGAAGACCCAACCCTATTAAAGGTTACAAACACTATTAGGTGTGACCTTTTTAGAGGATTTTAGACCAACCATTATCGTCCAACTAGCATTCACTATGGGGTTGATAGGATAACAATGTTTATTCTATGAATGATACCTAAAAGACTTTGTAGTCCACTCAGTTAAGAGATTTGACTGTGTACAATGGTTAAATATGTAACAGTAGATGATCTGCCTTAATAAAACTTCAATTGTAGATTACAAATCAATATTTTGCTCATACAAATCCTTTTGATCAATGTAACACTTCAGATTCAACAATGTATCAACTTACTATCCATTGGTAATTACTCTTTGTTGCTCGGTAATTATTCTGCAGCTCAGTTCTTACTAACCACTATGATTAGAATGCATGAAGCTTGTTCACATGATAACTTTGCAGTAGCTTCTTCTTCCAATGATCTTTCACTATGAAAAATCTAGTCTATTATATAGACATGTAAATCATTTTCTTCTCCTCCATCAGATTTTGTTGCTTAATCATCTTCATTGATTTCACCACTTTAAGCTTCCTCAGCTGATGTGTCAATAACACATTTCAATCTACTCCATTAGAACTTCCTTTAATTATGTTAGCCGTCAATCTTCATAACAATCATCATCTATTTCCTTGATTTCATACTCTTTCTAGCTCATCAATCTTATTGGCTAAACTCATCATTTAATTCTTTTCTGTTCTACTTGGTTAACAAAGAAATGCATTGGTGAACACAAGCTCAGTTAACACTATGCTCGGTATACACTACACTCTGTCAGTGTATATTGAAATGCTTTATTTACTGACAACATTGTTTTGTGTCTTTCAGCTCTATTCTTCATCATAGATGAATGCAACATAATAAAGTCAATATCATAAGGTCATAGACTCATCAACCAGTTACTCAATGTATTCCTTATCCTCATCTAACATATACATCTTCCTCATGTAGATATTTCTATTCTTCATCTCTTTCACCTTTCTTCAGATGTTTCAGTATAGTAACTTACAAGATAAGTGTTGTCAAACTAGTTGACATCAATGACAATATAATACTGATTTAATCAAATTACATATCTAATCAGCAACTCCTTAGTGATCTTTAAATCATAGATTCTTCAATTAGGTTCCAAATTAGTTTTAGTTCATCAATCTCTCCCTTTGGCATTGATGGCAACTCAAGTACTATGAAATGTACCATACACATACCAAACATGTATTCTAAAACTCTGTGAACAAATGTTGTAATGCTTATCATCAGATGTGCTCTTTTCAGTTCTCCTATTCCTGCTTCTATTCTCAGAAATTGATCTTCGATGCTCTATTCCTTTTAGATTGTCTCTCCCTTAGATAGTTCTCATCGATGCATGTTTATCTTTCTTTTCATATTATTTATCTCTCCCTTTGACAACAATGCCAAAGAAATAAATAAATAAATAAATAGCTTTTTCTTGTTTGATCAGTTGTTAGACTACTAAAGATCTATGTTGTCCACTACATTCTCTGTATCTCAGTATACTTATATCCCAATCTGTTTCAATTCACCAAACTTAATCACAACCTTGAACATGATTCAAAGTGTGAAATATCTTGCATCAACATGAAAGATGAGGCTGATGCAACATCCAGATCACCTTAGTGACAGGTAGATAGGGGATGGACCCCAAGTCTAGTCCTCAAGTATTCAAATGTGTCCTTCGATAGAGGCTTTGTAAAGATATCTGCAAGTTGTTCTTTAGATGTGACAAATTCTAACTTCACCTGCTTCTCCTGCACTTGTTCTCTTAAGTAGTGATGCTTAATAGATATATTCTTTTTCTTAGAGTGCATCACTAGATTCTTTAAAATATTAATGGCACTAGTGTTGTCATAGTATATAATCACTGGGTCAGTGATTACCTCATTCATTCCTTCCAACACTTGCTTGATGTATGCAATGTTTGAGCAATTAGTAGCAGCAGCAACATATTCTACTTCAGCTATAGACTAAGAAATACAAGCCTACTTTTTACTTGTCCAGGTTAGAAGTCTTTCAGCAAAGGAAAATGCTCCTCCAGTGGTGCTTTTTCTATCATCTACATTTCCAGCCCAATCAGCATCAATGTATACCTTCAGCTCAAACTTGCCTTCCTTAGGATACCAAATGCCATAATCCTTTGTCTTTTTCAGGTATCTTAATATTCTTTTAGTAGCAATCATGTGTGATTCTCTAGGGTTAGCAAAAAATCTAGCAACAATTCCCACAACATGTGCTATATCTGGTCTATTGTGAACTACATACATTAGCTTACCAATTATAGATTGGTAAAGTGTCTAATTTACCTCTATAGTTTCATCCTCCTTTGTTAGTTTACATCTAGTAGCCATCAGTGTTCCCATAGGTTTAGCATCTTCCATGCCAAATGTCCTCAATACCTCCTTTATGTATTTAGATTGTGTGATGAATATCTCATCACTCTGTTGAATCACTTGTAGTCCTAGAAAGAACTTAATCTCTCCGAACATAGACATTTCAAATTCCTTTTGCATTTCATCAGCAAAGGCTTTGCATACATGATCTTGGCCTCCAAAAATAATATCATCCACAAATATTTCAGGAATAAGAATAGTATCATCAGTATCACCTTTCATATACAAATTGTTGTTTTCACTTGTTCTAACTCTAATACTTAACAAGTATGCAGCCTTTCATACTAGGCTCTCGATGCTTTCTTCAAACCATATAAAGCTTTATGTAATCTACATACCATGTCTCTGTTGTCTAGATCAACAAACCCTTCAGGTTGTTCTATGTAGACCTCTTCTTCAAGTATACCATTCAGAAATGCTGACTTCACATCCATTTGATAGACTTTAAATTTCTTGTGTGTAGCATATGCAAGTAGCATTCTAACTCCTTCCAATCTAGTAACAAGTGCAAATGTTTCACCATATTCAATGCCTTCTTCCTGTGCATATCCCTTGCATACCAATCTAGCTTTATTTCTTGTAACTTCACCATTTTCATTCAGCTTATTCCTGAATATCCATTTAGTACCGATAACATTCTTGTCCTTAGGTTGGGGTACTAAGCTCCAGGTTTTGTTCTTCTCTATTTTCTCTATTTCCTCATTCATTGCATTAACCCATTCATCATTCTCTAATGCAACTTTCACATTTTTCAGTTCAAATTCACAAACTAGACATGTACCTTGTCTTGCTTTGCTCCTAGTTTGCATTCCAGCTTGTCTGTCTCCAATAATTTGTGTCTCGGGATGATGTCTTCTGAAAAATCTAGCCAGTAAATGGTCTCTTCTTTCTTGTTCATCCTCTTTAGGTTCATTAGCTTGCTCAGTAGCTCCATTATGTTTGTCAGTTTATTCTTCCTGTTGTTCAACATTATTTTCCTTCTGACCGGTTATAACAAGTTGTGACTTTGGTAGATAATCAGGTTGTTCAATGTAAGTGAATCTATCATAGTCTTCTGGTTCCTTTTTAGTATCCTTTATATTATTGTCATCAAACTCATCAACACGAACATTAGTACTTTCAATTATCTTATTTGTAACCTTATTCAGACATTTGTATGCTTTACTTTTGTTAGAATACCCTAGGAATATCCCTTCATCTCCTTTTGAATCAAATTTCCCATTTCTCTCATCTTTTAGAATAAAGCATTTACTTCCAAACATCCTGAAATAACTTACAATAGGTTTGTGTCCAAACCATAATTTATAAGGTGTCCAGTTGGTGTCCTTCTTTAGTTGTACTCAGTTAAGAACATATAAAACTGTGTTGACAGCTTCTCTCCAATATGTTTGGGCAACATTCTTTTATATCATGAGTGTGTTAGCTATTTTTCTTGCACGGGTAAATAACTAGATCATAAACCTGATCTCTCCCTTTTGATGCTCTTTTCTTGGCAAGAGAAATGCTAATTAACAAGGATGGAATCCTTCTTCACTTCGGGCTCCACAGACCCAGGTGGGTGTACCTTACTTCTCTGCTTATGCAAACTGATACGAAATAATACAAACACCTAATAAGCAGATTCACTAATGGATTAAATAGAATAAATATGTCCTGCAACAGGATTCATAACTGAGATGAATCTCTGATATGGGAAGCCTACCCACATGCTACAAACCTCTTTCAAGCTCATCAATAGAAAGGGAAAGTTGATTGATTAAATTGATGCTTGTTTGGCAAATGACTTCTAACGGTAAAGATCAGTGCCTTCAATTTGGGCATGGAGTCAAAACCAATAGATATAAACCCAAATTGCAAACCAAGTTTCATTGATTAATATTCCTACATTAATGCCTTACATTAACACATTTCCATCACTCAATATGAAGAATCATACAAATTCATAGTACTGATTAATTTCTAATCTGCATTTAAGGATTTTACAATCCTTCCTTGAAGGATATCCAAATACAAATAGATACATTCTCCCTTGGAGAAGACAAACTCAATATCCCTTGAATACTGAACTCATACTGAAATTGAAACTCAATACCATGAAGACAATTCTCTGAAAACCATACATGCCTTACATGTACTTCAATTTGCAATCAAATTTACAAATATTTGTATTAAATCTATGACATAAAATGAAGAACACAAACCATTACACTTAGACAATCATGAACCAAAATGGAATTTCATTTGGACCCTTCTCTTGGAGAACCCCCTACTAGAATCACCACAGACCTAGAACCATTCAATGGATGTTTACCCAGAATCTGGAACCTAGACCAGAGTTCTCTCAAAATTGGAACCCTTGACCCCCCTCAGAAATCAAAATAAGAAGGCAAAGAGGAAATTTAGGAGGCATTACAAAGTGACACTTATCCTTCTCTCATCTGCTCATAGGATGAATCATCTGCCTTCAAATTGGAAATGGAACCTGCTATCAACTCTGGAAAGCACCTGTCATCTCTTCAAACAAACTGTGAATCACCGGATTGAACAAAATTGATATTTTCAAAATATCTTCCCGGCCCCCTATTTTGTTCAACTACAAATATTGTGAGCAAATGGCCACTTGTGCAAAATCTGACTCCAGAATCGGAATCCTTGCATCGAGACCTTTCCGGTGGTATATGATACTTGGTATTTGGGTGAAAAACAAAGCCCCCAGCCATTAATTTCAATCTTCCATGCTCTACCATTTTGATATTTGAATTTTATCATATAGTCAGAACTATACAATTTTATCATTTATAACTTTGATTTTGAACTCTTTGAATGTGCAGAAGAAAAGAATAAAATACTATTTTTGAATGCCCCTGCCGAGACCCACATGCCATGTGTCAGCACCTAATTCTCCCGCATCACTGACCTGGGTGCCATCTCACTAGCCAGTTGCCACGTGTCAGCCTGGCGCATGATCGCATGGGCCAGAAATGGCCCATGAGATCATGCGACCACCATTACCAACTCATCAAGCGCTGAACCGCTGAATGAATTTTTACCTTACCTTTCTAATTTCGTGAACTGGCGAATGCTATTGACTCTCCAATTCGCTTAAAGTTTGAGGCTAACCGCCAGCTAACTGGTGAACTGGCGATTGCATGCTCTCCGAATCACAGAATGTTTAGGGCCTAACTACCAACATTTAGCGAATTGGCGAACACTGTCAATAGACCACCACCTCTGAGTCGCAGAATCTTTCACTAACCACCCAGTTTATCTAGCGAACTCATGCCTAGCCACCACGTGTCACCTTGTCACATGATCGCATGGGCCAGAAATGGCCCATGAGATCATGCGACCACCATTGGATATTGCACATATCTTGAGGTCAACAACCCTGCACAAACCACAACTTGTCAAAATTATTTTTTCTTTCCGTGAGGCCCACTTGCCATCCAACCGCCAACTAGACTCCAAGTGGGCTCAAGGATGAAAACTGAGGTGAGCGGCAGGGTGGTCACACAGACAGGCAGAGCCTCCTCAATTTCAAGTTACCTTCACTCGGAGTGGATTTTCTTATAAAGCTATCAAACACCTATTTTCGCGTGAATGTGGGACTATTAGTTTTGAACATTTTAAAACCTCTTTTGAATTTCGCTTCAAAATATGGTGGGACCCGTCACGCCAGAAACCTCCAACTTAAGAGGGCCCGCCAATAGCCTATGGGCTTTCTTATTCAGAATGCATATTGAGTGCTGGTGCATTTAAATCAAAAAAGAAACTTAACCCAACGAATGTGGGATATTAGTATTGCGCGTACACACAACTTTCACACCTGCCTCCTTTCAAAATATTGGCTTCATATCCAAGCTAGCGCGCACCTCCAGGTGGGCCCACAAGGGCATGGGAAGCTCAGATTGGCCAGCTCATCACTGCTACCATGTGTCACCTTGTCGCATGATAGCAAGATAGTATTGCTAGTATTGCGATCATGTGACCAGCCTTCTCTGCCCTGGCATTGACCTTCCCCACCTTCCACAGGCCTTCTCAATGCCTTGTCGCATGATCGCAAGGCTTCTCTCTCCTCTCTTGCAATCATGCGACAACCTCAAATATCATGCGGCTTGTCTTTTGTTTAGGCCAGGTTTTTCCCTTATGCGCACCTGCGATAATTTTCTTGAGTGGACCCCTTCTCTTTTCACTTTTCGCATGATCACATAACTCATATTTGGTTTATGCGATCATGTGACCTGTACTTGCTGCGCCAGTCACCTCTCTCTCCTCTCATCTACCTCACCTACCACCTCAGGGAATATGCTCTTGTCGCATGATCACATGAGCATTATTTTATTCATGCGATCATGCAACAACCTCTGTTTTCATCCACCAACTACTATATTTAATGCAGTTTATATTATATTTATTTTTCTCTGAGTTTTTGTATCAATCCGACATTCTCCAGGCAATTCCAGAAGTTTCATGTGCAAAAAATAATGTAAGAAAAGGGAAAGTTTTCTAAGTGATGTCTGCAGAAAATATATATGTTTTTCGTGAGCGTTCTGGCAGCTCGATGTAATCAAAAACTTGGCATTAATATATAAAAGTTTTATTATTAAATCTCTGGTGTCTTTCAGTTCTGTTTGGCTTTATAATTGAAGTTCTGTTGATTGCTCTGTTCCTTCCTCCATCATTATTCAGCATATCAACAATTGGCACCATATATTTTCTTGAACAGATTCCCTTTTGAACTTCAAATGCGCAACTACTTTTATCCACCCAAAATGATAATCCTTTGGTGAAACTGAACAATAATCCATCAAAGTTTCAATCACAAAAATCAACACACGGTGCCTCAGTAAATTAGTCCAATAACACTAACCGGCTTCTAGATTTGGCTTTAAAAACTAACTAGAACCACTAACAAAAATCCATCTGACTGACATAAACCTTGAGATACATAGAAACACCTTGCAAAATGGTATCCCTTGATTGTACCTGAGGAAAAAGTTATTAACCTTTGAAGTTGCCCTTTTCATTCTATTCATGCAATTACACTGTCAAAACCTGATAAACTGCATCCGAAATCACCTTGGCAAAAATACCAAACAGAGTCCGAGGAGGCTGCAAACTGGCACAAAAGTTCATTGAGATGTGAACAACATGATTCAATCACTACTTCAGACTGGGCACAAGCGGGGAAAAAGATATGGCCTCATAAAAATAGGTAATTGCAGAGACATACTCAGAAAATGTAGAAAATAATGGAAAATTCAGTTTGAAAATGCCTTCAAAAGGATATCAACTGGATTGGCAGAAAGCTCAAATCTGAACTAGAAGTAATATGTCAACTTTGCAATGCAGACCAACAAGAATTTCATTGATAGGTAATACCAGAAAAAGTTATAAATGAGCAAAGTTGACCTCCGGCAAACTGGTGCACTTCACACTCTTTGCAAACAGCAGAAACAACAAATGGAATCGCATTGGGAAACTCATCCAATGGATTTTTCATAAGCTAAAAACTGAAAAGGATGAAGTAAAATTTGTTTACAATATAGCGACATGACCATCACTTCACTTCCAATCACTAGTTAAAAGGTACAGCTCCACAAACAGGGCCTCCGAGAATAACTGAACAAGTGCCCAAGTGCAAAACTAAGAAAACACCTTCGGAAGGGGATGAATAAATAGGGTCAAAACTTATCACAGGGACCTAAAACTAGAAACATAAGTAGTATGGAACATGTGTAACAAGACCCTATGATCATATTTTCATGACGCTCTATAGGGTGCACATTACAAGCTGACAAAGTACCCCTTCCTAGTGACCTTCACACTTTGCAATTTCTGCATTCATGACCTCCTAGAAATGAAATGATGCAAACCCATTTGAAAATGCCATCTAAGGACTCAAAAAAACTTGATAGGATGAATGCAAAGCAATGAACATATAGACCTCAAGATTTGACCCCAAATACACCCATACTAGCATCCAATACAAGGCCAAAAATGAGCACTAATCAAGAATTTTACATGGTACCTCAAAACTGCATTTTGAGTACCAACAGAGTGTTCTAGCACAATCAATTATTGACCTATTCCTTCTTTCAACAATGTCATTGTGTTGAGGTGTCCTCGGTGTAGAGACTTGTCTCTTAATACCATGCTGATTATAGAAATTAGTAAATTCATCAAAGATAAATTCACCTCCTCTATCAGATCTTAAGCATTTAATTTCTTTACCAGTCTCTTTTTCTACCTTAGATTTATACCACTTGAACATTTTAAAAGCTTCAAATTTCTCTTTTAAGAACATAACAGTCATTAGTCTAGTATATTCATCAACAAAAAGAATAAAGTATCTATCACCAGAACAACTCTGAGTTCTCATAGGACCACATAGTTCGGTATGAACCAACTCAAGTATCTTCTTTGTTGAGTAGTCTTTGCTTTTGAAACTAGACTTAGTCATCTTACCTTTCTAACATTCATGGCACATGGCATGATCAGGTTTTGACAAGTTAGGAAAACCTCTAACTCTTCTCTTTTTGCTAATCTTGATCATGTTATCAAAATTCACATGGCATAATCTTTTGTGCCACAACCATGCATCTTCATCCTTTATTATCAAACAAGAAGACTGATCAATATCAAGATAAAATAGATTACCTCTAGATTGTGTACCAATTTCGACAAGTCTTCCTCCATCATCATAGATCTTCACCTTTTTTCTCTCAAAAGAAAGTTGGTGGCCTGAGTTGTTCAGTTGTGCCACACTTAACAGATTATAGTTCAGTCCATCTACCCAGTATGCATTTTCACATTTTATTCTATCATTAATCATCAGTGAACCTTTACCTCTCACCATACAAGGTGCATCATTACCCATTCTCATAGATCCTCCATTGTATTCATCAAGTTGATCAAATTTCTCTACATCACCGGTCATATGATGTGTACAGCCACTGTCTATGATCCATGTATCATTTCTATTTACTCTAGAGATCAGTTCTATCTCTTCATGTTTTTCTTCTTCTTCTGAGTCATCTTTCATAGAAACAAATACAACTTCTATGTCATCATCAGAATCAGATTCAAATTAAATATCTTCAGCTATGTAACATACCTTTTTTCCTTTGTCATAATTGTCTTGGTTTTCTCTGTTGTTGTGTCGGTAGCCTCTGTTGACTCTTCTCCCATAGCTTACTTTCGATCGGTCTTTGGATATATCATCATCTTTCTTATGTGGGCATCTAGCAGTGATGTGGCCAACCTCTTTACAATTAAAGCATGCTAAAGGTAGCTTACCTCTATATCTTCCTTTTCCTTTGGGTAATCTTCTAGCCATAAGAGCTTCAAGCTCATCAAGCTCATCATTGGTATCACTATCAATATCATCATTCTTGTTTTTCCTGCTAGACTTACTAATCTTCAAAGAAGACATGAAAGTAGATTCCACAGAAGGAACAACACTGTTATCAAAGTTATTTAATTCAAAGGTTGTAAGCTTACAAATCAGTGTGTCAAGAGTAAGGTTTGATGTAGCCCTTGTTTCATGAATTGCAGAGATCCTGATTACATAAACTGGTAGTAAATTTTTGAGAATCTTACTTATCACTGTTTCATCATCAATAACTCCATCAGATGCTCTAATAGCATGTACTACCTCTTTCAGTCTATTTGAGTATTGCACAATGTTCTCACCTTCCTTCATCTTCATATCATCGAATCTACCTCTCAAGCTTTCACCTCGGGCTCTTTTAACATTCAAATCTCCACTATATATTAACTTTAGTTTATCCCACATGGCTTTGGCAGTAGTGCATCCCTTGATGTCTTCAAATTCGGCATCGGTACAGGGAACAACTAGTTCCATCATAGTAATATTATGTTCATGTCTATCTTTCAGTTGATCAAGAGTTAAGGGACCAGGGGTCGGTTCAATGTAGCCATTCTCCATCAGTTCTAGTGCAGAATTCCCAATTCAAGATATGTGTAACTTCATCCGGCTTTTCCATATTGTGAAGTTCTCTTTGTTTAGTCTTGGCACTTCCCTCTTATACATCTTGAGACCTTTGTGATGGAGTCCTTAAAACTTTATTCTAAGCAACCATAGCTCTGATACCGATTGTTAGAATAATCGAGAGGGGGAATGAATCAGTTAATCACTATCCCAAATCAAAATGTATAATCCAAAACAAATACTTCAACTTCTGCTACTCGGTAAACAAGAATTCCTTTCACTATCTATGCTTTTACCAATTATCAGTCTATAACTTATAGTAGTTACTGATCAAATCTAACATGTAATATGAAAAGTATGATAACAAACAAATATCACAATCAACACATGATACAAGAGATTTAATGTGGAAACCCTGTGAAGGGAAAAACCACCTAGGACCGACAACCCAAAAATATTCACTCTTCTGAAGTGAGGTCGGTGAAGACCCAACCCTGTTAAAGGTTACAAACACACTGTTAGGTGTGACCTTGTTAGAGGATTTTAGACCAACCATTATTGTCCAACCAGCATTCACTGTGGGGTTGACAGGATAACAATGTTCATTATATGAATGATACATAAAAGACTTTATAGTCCACTTGGTTAAGAGATTTGACTATGTACAATGGTTAAATATGTAACAGTAGATTATCTACCTTAATACAACTTTAATTGCAGGTTACAGATCAATATTTTGCTCATACAAATCCTTCTGATCAATGTAACACTTCAGATTCAACAATGTATCAACTTACTGTCCGTCAGTAATTACTCTTTGTCACTCAATAATTATTCTACAGCTCAGTTCTTACTAACCAGTATGATTAGAATGCATGAAGCTTGTTCACATGATAACTCTGCAGTAGCTTCTTCTTCCGGTGATCTTTCACTATGAAAAATCTAGTCTCTTATATAGACATGTAAATCATTTTCTTCTCCTCCATTAGATTTTTCCACTTAATCATCTTCATTGATTTTTCTGCTTTAAGCTTCCTCGGCTAATGTCTCAATAACACATTTCAATCTGCTCCATTAGATCTTCCTTTAATTATGTTAGCCATCGATCTTCATAACAATCATCATATGTTGCCTTGATTTCATACTATTTCCAGCTCATCAATCTTATTGGCTAAACTCATCATTTAATTCTTTTCTGTTCTACTCGGTTAACAAAGAAATGTGTCGATGAACACAAGCTCGGTTAACATTGTGCTCAGTATACACTACACTCCATCGGTGTATACTGAAATGCTTTATTTACCAACAACACTGCTTTTTGTCTTTCAACTCTATTCTTCATCATAGATAAATGCAATATAATAAAGTCAATATCATAAGGTCATAGACTCATCAACAAGTTACTCAATGTATTCCTTATCCTCATTTGATATATACATCTTCCTCATGTAGATATTTTTTTTCTTAATCTCTTTCACCTTCTTCAGATGTTTCAGTATAGTAACTTACAAGATAAGTGTTGTCAAACTAGTTGACATCAATGACAACATAATACTGATTTAATCAAATTACATATTTAATCAGCAACTCCTCAGTGATCTTTAAATCATAGATTCTTCAATTAGGTTCCAAATCAGTTGTAGTTCATCATTTAAAGCCCTCAACCAATGATAAATATGATGTGTAACAACTAATTAAAGGATGGAAAATTGGTGAGGGTTTTGTATGACCAGGTTGCACATATTTCTAATGCTATTTTTCCTATGACTGAGCTAGAATTATTTAGAATGTGGTATAAAAAGTCAAATTTAGTAAACCCAAAGTCTAATGCATGGAAATATGATCTAGGAAAGTTGGTGGTTCCAAATGTATTCATGCATGCAAAATTTATGTTTTTATTAGAAGAGAAATATGATCCAATATCAAAAGTGGTAAGGGATAATCATGGAGAGCCCACATTGAGAATATGTAGAGAATGGTTTTGAAATGTATTTGGCACTTATAAGATAGCAGGATTCATGGAACTTGTAGATTTAGAGGCATTTGTAGCTCAATATGAAAAGACTAAAGAATTTGTTAGAGGGAATTTATTGCCAGCTCATCTTGCAAATGTTGGAACTTTTAGCTATTATATTGGGACAAGTACTAGGGCACCTTTTCTATTCAAATTTTTTTCTCTATATTTGAGGGCCACTTTATACTCTCTATGTTAGTTGTTTAGTAGGCATGCAGGTTCTATAATAACTATTGAGTATATGTATATGGCCATCCAAATACAACATCACAATTTCATAATTATTTATGATTATGTGACATATCTAATGGACAATATCCATGAAGGATTGATTAGTTTGAAGAAAGGAGTACATCATTTCTACTAGTATTCCTTGTTGATGCACATGTTTCTTGTGAAGAATGTTGATGACATTTCACAATATATGACCCTAAAAAGAGATGTAGAAGATGAGCCTATGCCAGTGAAAACATGGAAAATAGTGTTATCAAAGGACAAAGGAGCTAACAATTACATACTATTTGATAATTTCTTTGCATCAAAACTTAGGGTAAGGTTTATTGTGAATCCACAAAGGATACAAAAATAATTACTTGATTTTATGAGACCTAAAGAAAGAGTGTCTGAGCTTTGTGTTGATCACAATTGGGGAGAAATTTTTTGTTACAAAGTTAGTAATATAATCATAGTATATGGCTATGATGGTAGGCATTTTGTGTTTCCTTATTGTGTAAATTTGACATATGGATTTACAGAGATTATGAGGCACATTACTTAGATTCAAAAGAAATAGCTAATAGGAAAAAACAAGGGGACCATTTTCTATGATGTCACAGTATTGCCTTTCTTTGTTTTTAGTAAAGGGGAATGTGTCCATTTCCACAAAGTTATGCAAATTTATGCTATGGGGGTCAATGTTCCGAGACATAGTGAACATGAGAGTTTTTATAATCTATTTAGGAGAAGAATTAAGATGACATCAATGTCTCATGATTTTAATTACTCGAAGGATTGTATTAGGAATGTTTATACTATGAGGAATTTAGAGGAGAACAAGAAGAGGTCATTGGCATATAAGAAGTTTTGGGATTATGTAAAGAATATTGAGCCCATATATGATCCCCTACATACCGTTACTCCTTTATATAGGAAAATGGTGTTGGATACAATTATCTAAAGGACATTGTTGGATTAGCTATGTGTTGTCTTTGATGTCACACAAATGTCATATAAATTATCATTCTCAGTGTCTACCAAGCTCAATCAGTCAGCTAGGTGATTCTCAGTGTCTACCGAGCTCAGTCGGTCAGCTAGGTGGTTCTCAGTGTCTACCGAGCTCAGTCGGTCAGCTAGGCAGTTTTCAGTGTCTACCGAGATCTCTCGGGTGTCAAAAGGAAACATGATAGAAAACAGTGTTAACCGAGCCTTCTCGGTCATCGAAGGAAATATTTTTAGGATTAATGTTTACCGAGCAAGGTCGGCCCTTCAAAGGATTTTGTTATTAAATTTTTTTTATCCCAGTCGACTGTTGTAATAATTATTAGTGCCGACTTGACAATCTAAATGATTAATTCGAATGGTATATATATAGAAGGTCAAGTGGTGAATAATGCATACATCATGCAGAAATCATTTTGAAGAAAGGTGTGTGCGAATTTTGAAGGATGGTTAGATATCTTTGAGGAGCAGCAAAGATTTATTTGATCAGTAAGGATCTAGTAAAGAAAAAATAGAGATCTGTAATCAGCAATTCAGTTGTAGGTCATTTCATTATTACTCTCTTACAATTGTAACAATGATATCAAAATCTCTTAACCGAGTTGGTTTAACAACCATTTTGTAAATCCTCTAACAAGGTGACAGTTCTATTGAATTGTTTCAAAAGACCTCTTACAAGGCCACTCCTAATAGGGTGATTAAATCCTCTAACAAGGTCACACTTTACAGTGTTTTGTAACCTTTTACCAGGTTGGCTTCTAACCGGGCATCACTTTAGAAGAGTGAAAAATAGTAACTAGTTACATTGGTGGTTTTTCCCATATTGGGTTTCCACGGTAAATCTAGTGTCTCTTGTGTTCATGTTATTTTCTTTATTCATGTATGTTAATCAGTGATGAATGCTTAAGAATAGTTTAATTATTACACACTGCAAAGACCGAGTTTCAGCATTTCTCTGTATGTTTACCAAGTGGCAATAGTAAATAATTTAATAAGATATCTAAGGGATCAGTGGTAATATTTTTTGTGGTTAACTGATTCACCCCCCCTCTCAGATACTGCATCTATATTTCCAACAATTGGTATCAGAGCTTTTGGTGCTTGCAGGAAGGGTTTCAAGGACCTAAGCTAAAGATCAGGATGTCTTACAAAAGAGAAATTCCAAGGCTTAACAGAAATAAATTTTTAGCATGGCAAGGTCTCATGAGACTTCATCTGGCTTCCATTGGTGATTCAAGATGCAAATATATTGATCAAGAATATACAGTTCCTACTGGCACATTAACTGTTGAAGACATTGCAGAGAAGAAGAACCATAACACTATGATGATAGACATTGCATCAGCTCTTAGCTATGAAGAATTTGATGAAATCAAAGACTGCACAACTACTCATGAAATGTGGAACAAGCTGAAGAAAATCTATGGCGGTGATGACAATGTGAAGAGAGCCAAAGCAGAAAGCCTAAGAGGACAGTTTGATCAGATGAAAATGAGAGAAGAAGAAAACATTGCAAAATATGTTGAAAGGATCAAGACAAGTGTTAGTGCAATCAGAGCTTCTGGAGGAAAAATTGATGATGAAATTGTTATAAGTAAGGTTCTTAGAACATTACTTCCTATTTATGCAATAAGAGTATCTGCTATTCAAGAAAGAAGATGTAAAGAAAATCACAATATAACTTTGGATGCCTTAGTTGGAAGATTAACAACCTTTGAACTGGATAACTATGACAACTATGTTCCAACTTCTAAAAATATTGAATCAGCTTTTGAGGCCAAACTTTCACTCAAGAAAGGGAAGAAAATCCAATCAGAAAGTGAAGAAGAATCAGAGGAAAGTTCTGATAGTGATCTTGAAGTTATTGAAGCATTACTTGCAAAGAAATATTCAAGAGGCAAAGGAAAATACAAAGTTAAAACTCCCTTAATCTATTTTTAATGTGAAGAAATTGGTCATATTGTAGCTAGGTGCCCAAACAAGCAAAGCAAAGATGAGAAGAAAGGTTACAAGTACAATGGCAAGAAGAATTTCAAATCATTCAAGGATAAAGGTAAGAAAACATGTTTTTTAGCTAAAGATTCGGATGATAATGAAGAAGAAATTGTTTTCATTGCTATAAAAGATGAATCTGATAATGATGAAGATGAGATGGCACTTATCTCTCATATAAGCAAGAATGATACATGGATTATAGACAGTGGATGTTCACATCATATGACTGGTGACAGGACTAAGTTTGAACACTTTGAAAACTTTGATGGTGGTAGTGTAAGGTTTGGAAACAATGAACCTTGTTGTATAAAAGGAAAGGGATGAATTTCATTAACCAAAGAACTTATATGTGATAATGCATATTGGGTTGAAGGACTAAAGCATAATCTTCTAAGTGTAGCATAGATAATTAACATTGGATTCAAAGTTGAATTCATAAATGGCAAAGCAAGACTGCTAGATGACAAAGGAAAACTGATAGGATCAGGCAAACAAACCGAAGGTAACCTATTTTATCTTGATCTTGGTGAATACTCATGTTTTATTGCTCAAATTGAAGAAAGTTGGTTATGGCACAAAAGGTTATGTCATGTAAATTTTGATAACATGATGAAAATAAGAAAATTCAAGAAAGTAAGAGGTATTCCTACTTTGAAGAAACCTGATGTTGGTCTATGCAAGAATTGTCAGATTGGTAAAATGGGAAATTCTAGTTTTAAAAGTAAAAACTATCAATCTGAAGATATTTTGGAAATTGTGCATACTAATTTATGTGGACCTATTGGAATTGAGAGCTATACTGGAGAAAAATTCTTTATTCTCTTTGTTGATGATTACTCTAGAATGATGACTGTTATGTATTTAAGAGAAAAGTTAGAAGCATTTGAGAAGTTCAAATGGTATTTGGCAAGAGTAGAAAAGGAAATATAAAAAAAGAATAAAATGCTTGAGATCAGATAGAGGTGGTGAATTCATCTCCCATGAATTCAATAATTTCTGCATTGAAAGAGGAATCAAAAGACAGGTATCAGCCCTGAGAACTCCTGAGCAGAATGGAATAGCTGAAAGAAGGAACAGATCTATCATGGATTGTGCAAGGACTCTAATGATTGAAAAGAACATTGCTATGAAATACTGGAAGGAAGCTATCAGCACTGTAGTTCATACCTTGAACCGAGTACAGCTGAGAAAAGACACATTCAAGACTCCTTATGAGCTATGGTATGGCTACAAACCAAATGTAAGTTACCTAAAAGTATTTGGTAGTAAATGTTACATCTTGAAAGAATCTAGAAAAGGAAAATTTGATGTAAAAAGTGATGAAGGAATATTTTTTGGATATTCTTGCAAAAGTAAGGCATATAGATGTCTAAATTTGTCTACTCACAAAATCATAGAAAGTGCACATGTGAGAATTGATGAGTTTGCAGAAAAGACTGAAGAAGAAAGCAAAAAGGAACTAGAGGATTACAGAAGATTTGTTTACATTAAACCTGATACATTGCTAGACATATCTGTCAATAAGGAAACTACATCTACCGAGCCCAGTACAGTAACCGAGTCATAAGAAGAAGTTCAGACCGAGTCACAAAGTACCAAGTCTCAGTCTGAAGCTACCGAGCTCGAGCAACCTGAACCTGAAGATGAAGAAGATGACAATGTAACTCATTCAGGAATCAAGGAACCTATATTGGCCAAGTATTTCAGGAAGCATCATACACCAGATCAAATTATTGGAAACAAATCAGATGGTACTATGACAAGAATTAAACTAAAAGGTACATGTTTATTTTTTGATTTTGAACCTAAGGATGCATTCTTGTATCTAAGAGGCAAGTTAGGGGTCACTCCCCTATCCGAGGTTCACTAAATAAAGTTTTAGTGATGCATCAACTAGAACATGTTGAAGATCAATTAGTTGATGCAGCATAGTCAGGGAATCATTGCATATGAATCAGTACATAAGGTACATTGATATTCACCGAAACTATGTAAGTTGTCTTTGGCATGTGTTGTCAAAGAGGGAGAGTTTGCTGTCATTTCAAGAAATTTCTAAGGAGAAGAATTTGAGAAGTTAAGAGGGAGAGTTCTCAGTCAAAGAGAGAAGTTTGAGGATGATGGGAATTAGAATGAAGCTAAGGATATGTTTCTTACTCTATGTTTCTCTATGAAATTTCATTGTGCTATGACATGTTGTGTTGCCATCAATGCCAAAGAGGGAGATTGTTGGATACAATTGTCTGAAGGACATTGTTGGATTAGCTATGTGTTGTCTTTGATGTCACACAAATGTCATATCAATTATCATTCTCAGTGTCTACCAAGCTCAGTCGGTCAGCTAGGTGGTTCTCAGTGTCTACCAAGCTCATTCAGTCAGCTAGGTGGTTCTCAGTGTCTACCGAGCTCAATCGGTCAGCTAGGCCATTTTCAATGTCTACCGAGATCTCTTAGGTGTCAAAAGGAAACATGACAGAAAATAGTGTTAATCGAGCCTCCTCGGTCATCGAAGGAAATCTTTTTAGGATTAATGTTTACCGAGCAAGGTCGGCCCTTCAAAGGATTTTATTATTAAAGTTTGTTTATCCCAGCCAACTATTGTAATAATTATTAGTGCCGACTTGACAATCTAAATGATTAATTCGAATGGTATATATATAGAAGGTCAAGTGGTGAATAATGCATACATCATGCAGAAATCATTTTGAAGAAAGGTGTGTGCGAATTTTGAAGGATGGTTAGATATCTTTGAGGAGCAGCAAAGATTTATTTGATCAGTAAGGATCTAGTAAAGAAAAAATAGAGATCTGTAATCAGCAATTCAGTTGCAGGTCATTTCATTATTACTCTCTTACAATTGTAACAATGATATCAAAATCTCTTAACCGAGTTGGTTTAACAACCATTTTGTAAATCCTCTAACAAGGTGACAGTTCTATTGAATTGTTTCAAAAGACCTCTTACAAGGCCACTCCTAATAGGGTGATTAAATCCTCTAACAAGGTCACACTTTACAGTGTTTTGTAACCTTTTACCAGGTTGGCTTCTAACCGGGCATCACTTTAGAAGAGTGAAAAATAGTAACTAGTTACATTGGTGGTTTTTCCCATATTGGGTTTCCACGGTAAATCTAGTGTCTCTTGTGTTCATGTTATTTTCTTTATTCATGTATGTTAATCAGTGATGAATGCTTAAGAATAGTTTAATTATTACACACTGCAAAGACTAAGTTTCAGCATTTCTCTGTATGTTTACCGAGTGGCAACAGTAAATAATTTAATAAGATATCTAAGGGATCAGTGGTAATATTTTTTGTGGTTAACTAATTCACCCCCCCCCCCCCCCCTCCCAGTTACTGCATCTATATTTCCAACAAATGGATAGTATATTTGGAACTTCCATGATTGTGTCATGACCTTGAGGCAAAAGCTAGATAGATTAAAATCAGATGTAATGCTTTCTCAAGAAGCATCTATGCATCCAACTCACTGAGAAATAAATGAAGAGGTTAGACTTCCTAAATATCCTCCTTTAAACATAAATATATGTAAAATGGTAAGGGTTGATCCTATTAGTAGTGACAATAGTTATACGGAGAAGAAAAGGAAAGAAATCCTTCTCCACCATCTCCTACTAGGAAATTAAATGGTATTCACATTTCTGATCTAGAGGATAGACCTAGGAGAGAGGTTACTCCTATTTGTTAGAATAACTGAGAGGGGGGTGAATCAATTATCTAGTGTCCCAAAAACAAAATGTATAATTCAAAACATCTTCTTTAATTTCTGCTCATCGATAAGCAATAATAACTCTCACTGTATGTGCTTTTACCGATTACTAGTCTAATACTTATAACAATTTATTGATCAAATCTAACATGTAATGTGAAAAGTATGATAACAAACAAATATCACAATCAAAACATAACACAAGAGATTTAACATGAAAACCCTATAAAGGGAAAAACCACCTGGGACCGGCAACCCAAAATTGTTCACTCTTCTGAAGTGAGGTCGGTTAAGACCCAACCCTGTTAAAGGTTACAAACACACTGTCAGGTGTGACCTTGTTAGAGGATTTTAGACTAAAAGTTATCGTCCAACCAGCATTCACTATGGGGTTGACAGGATAACAATGTTCATTCTATGAATGATACATCATAAGACTTTCAAAGTCCACTCGATTAAGAGATTTAGACTGTATACAATGGTTAAATATGTAACAGTAAAATGACCTACCTTAATACAACTTCAATTGCAGATTACATATCAATATTTAGTCCATACAAATCCTTCTGATCAATAATTCACTTTAGATTCAATACTATATCAACTTACTGTCCATCGGTAACTGCTCTCTGTAGCTCGGTAATTGCTCTGTAGCTCAGTTCTTACTAACGAGTATGATCAGAATGCATGAAAGCTTGTTCACACGAAATTCCTGCAACTTCTTCTTCTTCTGGCTCTCTTCATAAATCAATTATGTTATCTTATATAGATGAGTAAATCATTTTCTTCTCCACCATCAAATTTTGCTGCTTAATCACATTCATAGATTTTGCCACTTAAAACTTTCTCGGTACTTGTGTCAATAACATGTTTCAATTTGCTCCGTTAGATCTTCCTTGAATTTTGTCAGCCGTTGATCTACGTAACAAACTTTATATGTTACCTTTATGTTATACTCTTTCCAACTCAAAATCTTATTGGCTAAACTAATCATTTAATTCATTCTGTCCTCCTCAGTTAACAAAGAATGTGTCGGTGAACACTGCTTGGTTAATACTGCGATCAGTATACACTACACTTCATAAGTGTATACTAGAAATGCTTTATTTACCGACAACACTGCTTTGTGTCTTTCAGCTCTATACTTCATTATAGATGAATGTAACATAATAAAGTCAATATCATCAAGTCATAAACTCATCAAAAAGTTACTCAATGTGTTCCTTATCCTCATCTATCTTGTACATCTTTCCTCATGTAGATTTCTATGTTCTTCATTTCTTTTCACTTTTCTTCAGATGTCTCGGTGTAGTAACTTACAAGATAAGTGATGTCAAACTAGTTGACATCAATGACAACATAATACTGATTTAATCATATTACATATCTAATCAGTAACTCCTTAGTGATCTTGCAATCATAGACTCTTCAATCAGATTCCAAATTAGTTGTAGTCCAACAATCTCTCCCTTTGGCATTGATGGCAACTCAAGTAATATGAAATGTACCATACACATACCAAACATAAATTCCACAACTTTGTGAACAAATTTTGTAAGTCAAATAGACTTAATATGTTTAATCACTACATTACTGAACCAGCATTAAGTAATACAACTTTACCATTCTGTAGTTATGATCTTTTCAGTTCTCCTGTTCCTACTTCTGTTCTCTACCTTAGCTCTGATACAAATTGTTAGAATAACTAAGAGGGGGGTGAATCAGTTATCCAATGTCTCAAAAACAAAATGTATAATTCAAAACATCTTCTTTAATTTCTACTCATCGATAAGCAATAATAACTCTCACTATCTGTGCTTTTACTGATTACCGATCTAATACTTATAACAGTTTACCGATCAAATCTAACATGTAACATGCAAAGTATGATAACAAACAAATATCACAATCAACACATAACACAAGAGATTTAACGTGGAAACCCTATAAAGGAAAAAACCACCTAGGACCGGCAACCCAAAATTGTTCACTCTTCTGAAGTGAGGTCAGTTAAGACCCAACCCTGTTAAAGGTTAAAAACACACTTTCAGGTGTGACCTTGTTAGAGGATTTTAGACTAGAAGTTATCATCCAACTAGCATTCACTATGGGGTTGACAAGATAACAATGTTCATTCTATGAATGATACATCATAGGACTTTCAGAGTCCACTCAGTTAATAGATTTAGACTGTATACAATGGTTAAATAAGTAAGTAAAATGACCTGCCTTAATACAACTTCAATTGCAGATTATAGATCAATATTTAGTCCATACAAATCCTTCTGATCAATAATTCACTTCAGATTCAATACTGTATCAACTTACTGTCTATCGATAACTACTCTTTGTAGCTCAGTAATTGCTCTACAGCTCAGTTCTTACTAACCAGTATGATCAAAATGCATGAAAGCTTGTTCACATGAAATTCCTACAGCTTCTTCTTCTAGCTCTCTTCATAAATAAATTTTGTTCTCTTATATAGATGAGTAAATCATTTTCTTCTCCACCATCAGATTTTTCTGCTTAATCACATTCATAGATTTTGTCGCTTAAAAATTTCTCAGTACTTTTGTCAATAACACATTTCAATTTGCTCCCTTAGATCTTCCTTGAATTTTGTCAGTCGTTGATCTGCGTAACAAACTTTATCTGTTACCTTGATGTTATACTCTTGCCATCTCATCAATCTTATCAGCTAAACTAATCATTTAATTCATTCTGTCCTCCTCGGTTAACAAAGAATGTGTCGGTGAACACTTCTTGGTTAATACTATGATCGGTATACACTACACTCCATCGGTGTATACTAGAAATGCTTTATTTACTGACAACACTGCTTTGTGTCTTTTAGCTCTATACTTCATTATAGATGAATGTAACATAATAAAGTCAATATCATCAAGTCATAGACTCATCAAAAAGTTACTCAATGTGTTCCTTATCCTCATCTATCTTGTACATCTTTCCTCATGTATATTTCTCTGTTGTTCATTTCTTTTCACTTTTCTTCAGATGTCTCGGTGTAGTAACTTACAAGATAAGTGTTATCAAACTAGCTGACATCAATGACAACATAATACTAATTTAATCATATTACATATCTAATCAGAAACTCCTTAGTGATCTTGCAATCACAAATTCTTCAATCAGATTCCAAATCAGTTGTAGTCCAACACTATTAGACTGTAACTATTTAACTACATGGAATACAAATTGTTTAGATGATCACCGAGCTACAAAGTATATGTGAGATATTAGATTAGTTATTATATTGTCATTGATGTCAACTAGTTTTGAGTGTACTTATCATGATAGTTGCAAATAGATGAAGAAGGTAATATTGGTGAAGGAATGAGATATTAACATGAAAATGAGATGTATGAGTGAGATATGATTATGGTATTCATTGGATAACTTATTGATGAGTCTATGATAGTATGATAGTGAACTCATTGTATTACATTATATCATCTTAAAATGGAAGCACTTCCATGTTAAGAATGTTTATCCCTTTGAGTAAGTGGTTTGGGGTCATGACAAGTGCCTTGAATAGGTCTTTGCATGGATTTGGCTTTTTCCCCCTATTCTGCTTCTCTCTCCACTTGTTTCCAGCCTATTTCTGGCACCTGGTCCTGAGTACCTGAGATATGTGACCTCAGGGTCAAGGTCAACCTCAACCCTAACCTAGGACAAAGTCAACCTTGCATATGACCTAGGGAAGATTCAACCTTCACCATGCTCCTGGGTCTAATTTTAAAGTTCCAGAGGTTTCAGGATATTGAGCTTCAGAAAGTTTTATTTTCCCGCTTTTGGGTTGGCTGTTTTGGATTTCGGAATGGTAAACTCTTAAATTGCATTTAATCTAGGTCCATTTCTAGGGGTTAAGGTTAATTGGGATTTAATTCTCCAATATCGGCCTCTCTAGAAGTTTGTGCCCTAGATCACTATAAAAGGAAGCCTTCCTCTCTCATTTCAATCCATCTCTTTTCATAATCTCTCAACCACTCAAGCAAGCATTTCATCAAGCATTTTCAAGGAAGCATTCAAGCCATCATCTCCATTCAAGTTCTCCATTGAAGATCAAGGATTCAAGTATTCAATCCTTTTAAGGGATTTGGTTTAAGCATTCAAGATTCATCATTCAAACCCTAGATCTATCCATCATGGTGGTGTGATCTTCCTTCAAGATCCTTTGTCCATCTTCAAGATCCATTTATTATTCCCTCAAGGTGGATTCCAATCATACAATCATGGAGGTTTTGATTTACATTTGTTAATGTTGTGTTCAAGCTTTCATATCAACATATTTGTTTACATTTGAAATACAATTGCATATCTATTGAATACCATAGCTTCATTGTTAGATCTACTTCTACTACTTGCTAGCATTCTCTATTTCAATTCCATTATTAAGGTTGATTCTAAACCAGGGTTTGACTAAGGAAAACCCCTCATCCAAACAACAAAATCATTTTTTCTTGCATGTACAGGTAGAGGATAGTGAATTGCAGTTCAGATCTAGATATCCTTTTCGGTGAACTTCTAAGATCCGCAAACAAAATTGTGTTGGAGTTGTTCTGAGTCAAGGTCGACCTTCAGTGGGGTGTAAGATTGTGCCCCGAGGTAAGATTGTGCCCCAATCCTAAGCTCAAGGTTGACCTACCTCTAGAAAGACAAAAAATTTCTGCATTTTCTCTGTCTTGGTATTTCCAATCCAGAGCAGGTTGCAGAATCTCCTGAAACTGAACACGAACATCAGAAAATAGTGATTTCTGCATCATTTTCTTTTCAAGATAAGTATTCCTATTTTATTTTTGTATGTCCATAACATTTTCCATCACACATTTTACTCCCCCTCCCTTTTTATCCACTACATTTTTGGTGAACCCAACAAGCTTACCCCTTTTCTTTTGTGGATTTAGATGCCCTATTGTGTTAGATTTGTAGTTTAATTTTTGGTGTTAGATCTTTTCTTGCATTAAGATTAGATTTATTTTATGCTCTTGAATTTTTATTCAAAAATACAAAAAAATCTATATAGTCAACAAAATCCAAAAATATTTCTTGCATTTCATTTACTATATGAAGATTTTTAAGATGCTTTGGTGTGTGGTTATGTTCTTTATTACTCTTCTTTTATCATATCTTTACCATACCTATGATGTTTAAGAGAGTATAATTCACTTCATTATGTTGATGACCCTTCATTTTTCTCTTGCCTATGCTTTTGTGATACTAGTCTTCCTACATTCAAAACTTTCATTAAAGATTTATGTGGTAGACTTATTATTCTTTTGGATTATGTGAAGAATTTGGTAGATGATACACCATCTCCTAATCTTCCTAATCCTTATCCTATCATTCCTAATTTGATTCCTAACCTTCCTATTCCTAATGTGATGCCTAATTCTCCATCTATTAATCCTAGATCTTCCAATACTTATGATGGGATTCAAGCTATAGTTCAGGATGTAGATGTACAAGACATCTTTGATTTACCTTGGATGTAGGGGTCAACATCTCTCACTAAGAATATGGTGTACATTGTTGTAAACATGATATCTCCTTACATTGTGAAGTAGGTGTCCTCTTCCTCTTCCTTATCATGTCTAGTAGACAACCATGATAAGGAGGGGGGCATATATAGGGTCTCCCTAGTACTATAGTTATTCATTTATATGCAAAATCCTCTAAAGGTAACACACATAAGTTGCTAAATCTTGAAGAGACATGCATTTTTCAAATTTTTATATGCTAAATCCTCTAAAGGTAATGCACATAAGTTTCTAAATCTTGAAGAGACATGCAGTTTTTAATTTTCAATATGCTAAATCTTTTGAAGGTAACACACATGAGTCACTAAATCTTGAGGAGACATGCATTTTATATTCCATGGTGATATAAGAAGGTGGAACTATGGGTATTACAAAAGCTGTCAGAAGAGGCATTACAATTGCAAGCATAGTTTATGGGTGACCTATCAGGTTTGGCCACCTATTTGGCTCTCCCTCCTTGGTGATTCATGGTAAGGTGGGCATCTTACTGAGTGAGGTAATCACTTTCTCTTTTCTATCTTTCTACTTTCATGCTACTAGGATTGGATCATGAAGCTATGTTATTTATAGTGTTTCTCTTATCTCTCTTATGTAATTATTTATGCTTTTATGATAGCTTTCCAAATATGATATTAGTATAGGAAATATTTCTTAGTAAGGTTTCCTTTACTAGTTGATTTGGGTTTGTTTTAGTACTAACCCCTCTTTTGTATTTTTTGGTTTACTCTTTGTTTTTGCACCCTCGTGTGTGTATGTTGAGTTAGAATCCTTAGCCTGGGGGCCTGTGTCCTTAGCTAAGTGTGATTTTATCTCATTGTGAATCCACTTAGATCTCTTCTTTCTTCTCCTTTACAAAGAGTTTGCATTGAATCCATACTCTTGCTAAAGTGGGGGCTTAATGTATTGTCTTAAAATGGAAGCACTTCCATGTTAAGAACATTTAGCCCTCTAAGTAAGTGGTTTGGGGTCATGTCAAGTGCCTTAAATAGGTCTTTGTATGGATCTATATTTTTCCCCTTGTTCTGCTTCTCTCTCCATCTATTTCCAACCTATTTCTGGCACCTAGTCCTGAGAATCTGAGATCTGTGACCTCAGGGTCAAGGTTGACCTCAACTCTAACCTAGGGTAGAGTAAATATTGACTCTGACCTAGGGTAGAATTGACCTTGACCCTGACCCTAGGTCCAATTTTCAAGTTTCAGAGGTTTCAGGATATCGGGCTTCAGAAAGTTTTATTTTCCCGCTTCCGGGTCTGCTGTTTCAAAATTTAGAATGGTAAACTCTTAAATTTCATTTAATATAGGTCTATTTATAGGGGTTAAGGTTAACTAGGATTTAATTCTCCAATGTCAGCCTCTCTAGAAGTTTGTGCCTTCCTCTCTCATTTCAATCCATCTCTTTCCATAATCTCTCAAGCACTCAAGAAAGCATTTCATCAAGAATTTTCAAGGAAGCATTCAAGCCATCATCTCCATTCAAGTTATCCATTGAAGATCAAGGATTAAATAATTTAAACCTTTAAAGAGATTTGGTTCAAGCATTCAAGATTCATCATTCAAACCCTAGATCTATACATCATGGTGATGTGATCTTCCTTCAAGATTCTTTGTCCATCTTCAAGATCCATTCATTCTTCCCTCAAGGTGGATTCCAATCATAAAATCATGGAGGTTTTGATTTACATTTTTTAATGTTGTGTTCAAGATTTTATATCAACATATTTGTTTACATTTGAAATACAATTGCATATCTATTGAATACCATAGCTTCACTATTAGATCTACTTCTACTACTTGCTAGCATTTTCCATTTCAATTCCATTATTAAGGTTGATTCCAAAGTAGGGTTTAACTAAGGAAAACCCCTCATCCAAACAACAAAACAATTTTTTTTGCAAGTACAAGTAGAGGACAAAAAATTGCAGTTTAGATTTGGATACCCTTTTCGGCGAACTTCCAAGATCCGTGAATAAAATTTCTGTCAGAGTTGTTTAGGGTCAAGGTCGACCTTCAATGGGGGGTAAGATTGTGCATCAGGATAAGATTGTGCCCTGATCCTAAGGTCAAGGTCGACCTTCCTCCAGAAAGACAAATGTTTTTTGGGTTTTCTCTGTCTTGGCATTTCCAGTCCAAAGTAGGTTGCAAAATCTCTCGAAACTGAACACAGACATTAGAAAATAGTGATTTATGCATCATCTTCTTTTCAAGATAAGTATTCCTATTTTATTTTTGTATGTCCATAACATTTTCCATCACACATTTTACTCCCCGTCCCTTTTTCTCCACTACATACATGATTCTGTTAAGTATTGAAGATCAAGAATGTAAAAGTTTATGTGGTCAGTAAATGAAGAGCTTAGTATACACTGAGTAGATACAATGTACATTGAGAAAGTGTAGTGTATACCGAGTACAATATTAATTGACCAGGAAGCCACCGACACATCATGATATTGACCGAGTGAAATAAATAATGCGAAACATTTGATTGCTAACATGAGATGATGAGCTAGATGAATTGGGATGATTTTGAGGTTAAAGATAAAGTTTTTAATAAAGATCTACGATTGATAAAATTCAAAGAAGATCGAATGATGGAGATTGAAACATGTTTAAGGCACAAGTTCCAGGGAAGGCTAAAGAGGCACAATCAATGATGGAGATTAAGAGACAAAATATATGGTTGAGAAGAAAATAGTTTATCATGTCTATATAAGGAGACACAAAATTCAAAATGAGTATGCATGTGAGGAGAAGATTGTATTCATGCAAAGCTGGTCAGACAGGTTGAAGTAAGAACTGAGCAATTCAGCAAACTACACCGAGCATTAGAAAGGAGATAACCGAGCATAATAGAGTTGGAGGATAAAATGAAATTGAAGAGATTATGATGGCCAAAGGTATTTTGAGCTTAGCATAGATCTGAATATATTTAAAGGAAGTTATCTTTGAATCAAATCATTTACTATGCATTTTAACCATTTCTATAGATAAAATCTCTTAACCGAGTGGGACTTAACAGTCTTTATTTATTTATTATGGCATTCAATGAATGTTGATTTTTTTCTTGTTGACCCAAGTGAATATATGGTCACAGATAACTGTTAGTTATAAATCCTCTAACTAATTCACACCTTACAGTGTGTTTTGTAACCTTTAATAGGGTTGGCTCTTAACTGAGCTCACTTTAGAAGAGTGAAATTATTTCGGATACCGGTCCCATGTGGTTTTTCCCTAACAGGGTTTCCATGTTAAAAATCAAGTGTTAAATATGTATGCATGTGATGATTTTTTATTTTATTTTACACTTCATGTTACATTTAATTGTTTAATCGGTATATATTAAATGAATTAACTATCAATCAGCAAATGAATCAGAAATAAAAAGGCATGTCTTTAACAAGCTATTTATATTTATTTGTTGAAATTAGTTTTATACATTTGAAAGTATTTGGGACTATAGGATAACTGGACTCAACTGATTCACTCCCCTCTCATTTATCTAAAAATTGGTATCATAGATAGAGTACTTGAAGGAAGAATTTTGAAGGACTTAAGTTAAAGATCACAAGATGTACAAGAGAGTTGTGTCAAAGCTAAATAAAGAGAATTTCTCAACATTGAAAAGAAGGATGAAGTTGTATCTAACAAGAATTGGAGACTCTACACTTTACTATTTGGAAAATGAGTTTATAACTCCCACTAGTCCTTTGACTATCACATAGATGAAAGAGAGACAAGCACATAATGCTATGAGGACTGAGATTGCTTCTTCTTTATCAGATTTTTGATTTGAAGATATCAAGAACCGCACAGCTGCAAAAGAGATGTGGGACAAACTGACATTATTTCATGGAGGAGATTTGAATGTTATAAGAGAGAAAGCATAAAGCTTAAGATGAAAGTTTGATGACATGAACATGAAATAAGGTGAAAAAATCACTCAATACATCAACTAAGTCAAGGAAGTGGTGAATTCTATTTGAGGAGTAGGTGGAATTATTGAAGAAGACACTATGGTAAGTAAAATTCTAACATTGCTTCCTACCTATGCTATTAGAGTCTCAGAAATACATGAAATGAGAGTAGTTTTTGGTAATGATATTTCTCTTGATATTCTAATTGGTAGATTAACTTCATTTGAGCTTAACAACTATGATAAAAATATTTTACCTAAGGTAGAATTTGCATTTGTGTCATCTCTGAATACTGGAAGATTAAGTAGTAGACATAAGATAAGAAATGAAAGTGATAGTGAATTTGTAGAAGATGATCTTAACGAGCTTGAAGCTTTAATGGATAGAAGGATACCAAAAGGAAAAGGAAGATATAGATGTAAGCTACCCTTGGTATGTTTTAATGTAAAGAGATTGATCATATTACTGCAAGATGTTCTGACATGACATAAGACGAGAAAACAAGTGAAAGATCAAATGAAAGGAAGAATGAAAGAAGAGATTACCGAGATCATAGAGGTAACCAATAGTATGGTAACAAAGACAACCAAGACTACAAAGATAAAGGTAAAAAGGCATGCTACCTAGTTGAAGATGAATATGATGACACTGAGATTGAAATTGATGAAGACATAGAAGTGGTGTTTGTTGCATTGAAAGAAGATTCTAAAGATGAAGAAAGGCATGTTGAAAAAGAACTTATTTCTAAAGTTTGTAAGAATGTTACTTGGATTATTGATAGTGGCTGCACACATCATATGACCGGTAATGAAGAAAATTTTGAATATCTTGAATATTCTAATGGTCAATCTGCGAAAATGGGAAAGGATACACCTTGTCAAGTGAAAGGTAAAGGATCTATACTATTGAATAATAAGATCATATGTGAAAATTCTAATTGGGTGAAATGAATTAACTATAATTTGTTGAGCATAGCATAGCTAAATAATACAAGTCATCGAGTTTCATTTGAGAAAAGAAAAGTAAAGATCTATGATGAGGCTACAAAATTGATCGGTACTGGTGAAAAATCAAAAGGTAACTTATTCTATTTGGATAATTTTGAAACTTCTTGTTTATTGGCTAAGAATGAAGATGTTTGATTATGGAACAAGAGGTTATGTCATGTGAACTTTGAAAACATGGTTAAGATTAGTATGAAAAAGAAAGTTAGAGGTTTACCGAGTATATCTAAACCTAACCATGCAATGTGCAAACAATGTCAAATGGGTAAAATGTCAAAGTCTAGTTTCAACATAAAACAATACTCATCTAATGCTATTTTGGAGTTAGTTCACATTGACTTATGTGGTCCAATGAGAACTAAAATTTATTGTGGAGATAGATATTTTATCTTATTTGTTGATGATTTATCTTAGATGATGACTGTCATATTACATAGAGGCAGTGAATTCATTTATAATGAGTTTACTAAATTTTTTAATGAGCATGGAATTAGGAGACAAATATCTGCACCAAGGACACCCCAATAGAATGGGATTACTGAAAGGAGAAACATATCGAATATTCATTGCACGCTAGAACACTGATGATTGAAAAATATGTTGCACAAATTTACTAGAGAGAAGTTGTTAGTACTATTGTTTATACACTGAACTGAGTACAACTGAAGAAAGAATAAAAAAAGATGCCTTATGATCTATGGTATGGTTATACACCTAATGTGAGTTATTTCATAATATTTGGAAGTAGATGTTACATTTTGAAAGATGACAGAAATGGAAAATTTGATTCGAAATGTAATGAGGGCATATTTCCAAGTTATTATACTGAAAGCATGGCTTATAAATATTTGAACAAAGCTACTAACAAGATGATTGAAAGTGCAAATGTGAGAATTGATGAGTTTTTAGAAAAGAATAATGAAAAAAGAAAGAAAGAGCCAGAAGACTATGGTAGATTTGTTTACATAGAAAATCCTAAAACTCTACCCAAGCAATAGTCTAGTGTCACTATGCAACAAAATAATATCACTGATCAATAATTCCTATAGACTGGGCAATAATAAATAGTCACCTAAGAGAATGATGATCATGCACTAAATGGAGAACACATTGAAGAATAGAGATCTAAGCCTATATTAGCAAAGTATGTAAGAAGACACCATCTACAAGATCAAATAATTAGAGACAAAGGAGAAGGAATGATGACTAGAAGTAAGTTAAGGAATAATACATGTTTGGTTTGTGAATTTGAGCCTAAAAATGTTAAAGATGCATTAGCAAATGATGAATGGATTAAGGCAATGAATGAAGAGATTTAGCAAATACAAAAAAACAAGACATGGACATTGGTACCAAGACCTAAGACAAAAATGTGATTGGCACTAAATAGATATTCAAAAATAAATTGAATAAAAATTGAGATGTAGCAAGGAACAAAGAAAGACTAGTTTGCAAAGGTTATCCACAAGAAGAAGAAATTGATTATGGAGAAAATTTTGCACCTATTGGTAGACATGAAGAAGTGAGAATTTACTACTTACATATGCTTCTTATAAAGTATTTAAGGTATATTAGATGGCTATGAAATCTACATTTCTGAATGGGATACTTGAAGAATAGGTATACATTGAACAACCTGAAGGTTTTGTTGGTCCTAATTAGACAAACCTGGTATGTAAGTTGTACAAGGCATTATATGGACTAAAGAAAGAACTGAGAGCATTGTATGAAAGACATTATTCTTATCTCATAAGAATTGGATTTGTTAGAAAAAGTGACAACAACAATTTGTATTTGAAATGTGAAACTAATGATAAGACTCTTATTGCTGAAATTTTTGTTAATGATATCATATTTGAAGGTCATGATACTTTGTGTAAGTTTTTTTCTAATGAAATGAGAAAAGAGTTTGAAATGTCAATGTTTGGAGAGATCAAATTATTTCTTGGTTTGAAAATACAACAACTGAAGGAAGGTATCTATATCACACAGACAAAGTACATTAAAGAAGTCTTAAAGACATTTAGTATGAAGTATTCAAAACCAGTTGGTACACCTATGGTTACCAGATGCAAGATGACCAAGGATGGAAAGTAAACAAAGGCAAACATTATATAGATATATGATTGAAAAGTTAATATATGGTGTACACAATAGACTAGATATTGCACATTTTGTTGGAATTGTGGCTAGATTTTATACTAGTCCTAAAGACTCACATATGACTGTTGTGAAAACAATTTTGAGATATCTAAAGCACACTAAAAATTATGGATTGTGGTATAAGAAAGAAGGCAATTTTGAAATCAAATTTTACACTGATGTTGATTGGGCTGGAAATATTGATGATAGAAAAAGCACTACTGGTGGAGCATTCTTTTTGGGAGAAGGATTAGTAACATGGATAAGTAAGAAACAAGGATGTATTTCTCATTCCACTATTGAAGCTCAATATGTAGCTATTGCTGCTAATTGTTCAAATATTGCATGGATAAATAAATTATTGGAAGGTATGAATGAAGAGATCACTAATCCAGTGGTAATTTATTATGACAATACAAATTCTATTTGTTAGGATTAGGTAATACTAAGAGGGGGGGTGAATCAATATTACAACACTTTAATTTAAACTTCAACCAATTGAAAATAAACCATAACAATAATGAAATAAAAAGAACATAAATGCACAATACATAACTCATGACACCATGATTTGTTTTTGAGGAAACCCTGGCCAAGGGAAATCCCCAGTGGGGATGGTACCCATAACTATGCACTAAAATATAGTATCCATGTTAGGAGATCTAGCCATGTTAGGATTTGATTATTAAATAGTAAATTTTCTTATTAGAGGAATATAAAACCCTGTTAGGGGTATACAAAACATCCTATTAAAGGTGGTGAGAAAATAGCTCTTACAATCAAAATCTGTGATGCAGGAGCATCCTGGGTGTAAGAGCAATCTTGCATCACCCAAAAATATTTTTGTTTGCTTTTCAATAAGGGCTATCTTGTGGAGAGCTGCTATTTATGGAAACATACTATTTTTAGTAAGTTGGTCATATGATCTCAGAATGTTTTGATTTCACAGTTGGAGGTTCATCTCAGTCATTTCAGCCTACCAGTTGAGTTTCATTGCCACATCATCAGTATTGGCGAAGTTATTAAGGTTTTTGGGTATGAAATCTTTCAGGTCAATTTTGAAGGTCTTAGAGGCTCTGGATCGCAATCGACCCTTGGTTGACTAGTGCTAATGTGTGTCAAGCGTTGTAGATCTCGTCTTGGCATTTTTGAAAAGTGGTTACAATAGAAAAATGAAGCTACAGTTAAAAAGTTATGGCCTCTGGAAGTTGGGTTATCTAAAATCATATTTTGTATTTCTTTTGAGCTAACCCTATTGTAATAATTGTGAAAAATAAATAATTATATGTCTAGTCAGCCTAAAGGGCTAAATTTTTGGAACCTTCTCGAGCGGTGGAATTTGCCTATATAAGAAAGGTTTGTAGTGTTGTCTTAGGCAGTGGGGGGACAGTTCTGGGTAGCAGATCTGAGTAATAATTTGAGGCTTTGTCCTACAGAATATTGTAAGGGAATGCCCATGTGGCTTTGCATATTGTAATTCTGAAAGTTTGTAATTCCACATTTGTGGAGATAATAAGAAGCCAATTTTCTATTCTTGCATATTATTGTTGTTTCTCTATTTCTGTTATGTGTTTGTGGTATTAAGGGGAGCACCCTTCATCAAGTGGTATCAGAGCAGGAGTTCCTGAGTGTGTAAATAGATCGTCGATTGTGAGGTAGTTTGCACCAGGACCGTGGGTTAGGGTTTTTGTGTAAATAGATCACCGACTATGAGGCAGTTTGCACCAGGACCATGGTTAGGGTTTCAGCGAGAAGCGCAAAAATGCCTCCACAAAGGGAATGTGGTGGAAGAGCTGGTGTTGTAACACCTAAGGTTAGGGAACTGCAAAGACAAGTGAGAGCATTGCAAGAGGAGATTCGCAGAAGAATGAATCTTAATGTCAAAGATGAAAGTGAGGATGAAGCGAAAGAAGAGGATCAAGAAGGAGAAGTCAAAGTTTTGAATCAAGAGGAAGAAAGGCTTTTTTGGGCCATTTCCAAGATCAAAAAAAGACCTAAGATTGAGGTTCCTACATTTTCAAGGAATCTTAACCCAGAGGAATTGATCGACTAGATCAATGAATGTGAAGAATATTTCGAGTATGAATATATTGAGGATCTTGATCAGGTCAAGTTTGAGAAGGCCAGACTGAAAGGTCATGTGAAGATCTAGTGGCAAGAGATTCAGTTGGAGTGAAATCGAAGAGGAAAGGATCAAATCACAAGATGGAGGCAGATGGTGCATAAATTGAAGAGACAGTTCATCCCTGTTGATTATGAGCTTGACCTACTGAAGAAAATGCAAAGTTTGAAGCAAGCAGGAAGATCTGTTCAGGAGTATACAAATGAGTTCTATCGAATCCTCATTAGAACAGGCCATGCAGAAGCTGACAAGGAGAAAGTTACCCGTTACCTTAATGGGTTAAGATCGAGCATTCAGGAAGAATTGAATTTGGTTCAAATGAATAGTATTGAAGAGGCATACCAGTTTTCCCTAAAAGTAGAGGAAAATTTGAACAAGAAGTTTGAGAGCAGACAAAGCAGAAGAGGTCATGATGGAAGATTTAGTGGATGGTCATATGGAGATCGAAATGAAGATTTGAAAAAGCACGATGAGACTAGTAACAATCAAAATCAGAGAGGAGATCATTTCAATCATCTCCATGATCAAAATAATAGAGATCAGAGAGGAAGAGGAAGTGGAAGAGGACAAGAATCTGGAAGAGGAGGCTTCCATGGAACATGTTTTCACTATGGAGAAGAAGGTCATAGGGCATTTGAATGTCCTCAATGCTAAGGAAGGATAGATAGGAGGAATGAAGGCCATCCTAGAGTTGCATATGTAGATGAAGATGCCAGATCATCATATTCTGAAGATGTTGAAAGAGGAGAAATGTCGATTAACAGAAGAGTCCTGCTGAGTGGTGAGAATGAACCTGAACAAAGAAGGAGCCTATTTCGCACTAGATGCAAGTGTGAGGGTAAATGTTGTGATGTGATTATTGATAGTGGAAGCAGGGACAATTTTGTGTTAGAAGAGATGGTGACAAAGTTGAAGCTTAAGAGCTAGAAACATCCACATCCATATCAGCTTTCTTGGGTGCAAGATGACCACAGGGTCATGGTCAGTGAACAGTGCCTAGTAAAGTTCAAGATCGATGGCTACCAAGATGAGGTACTATGTGATATCATATCTATGGATTCATGTCACATGTTCTAGGGTAGACCTTGGCAATTTGACAGATGTGTTGTACATGATGGTCATGTGAATACCTATTCCCTGACAAAGGATGGAGTGCGACATAAGCTAAAACCATTGAAGGAAACAGAAGAAAAAGTATGTGGTAATGCAAGAATAACTTTTGTTGATAGAGGAAATTTCTTAGATGGTATGAGGCATGAGCATATGTATTTTACCTTAATTCCAAAGGCTGGAAAAGAGGAAGTAGAAGATGTACCTGTAGAAGTTACAAAATTATTGAATGAGTTTCAAGATATTGTATCTGATAATGTGCCTGATGGATTACCACCAGTAAGAAAGATCAGTCATCAGATGGACTTGATTCTAGGAACTAATTTTCCAAATAAGGTAGCACACAGAATGACACTAGCAAAAAGTGAAGAGTTGAAGATAGATTTGAAGTTTAGTTCATCACATCATCCATAGATTGTATATGGAAGTAGTCCCAGAAATGCATTTGAGTTGAGGAAGATAGATAAAGGAGAAATAAGTAGTGCTAAAGCTGAGGATTTTGTAGAGCATTTGAAGAACATCCATGAGGAGGTGAGGAAGCACATTGCCAAGATGAATACACAGTATAAGGCTAAGGAAGATGAGAAAAGGAGGCATAAGGAATTTTAGGTTGGAGATGAAGTCATGGTTCATTTGCAGAAGGAAAGATTTCCAGTTGCTACATATAACAAGTTGAAATGAAGAAGTTTGGGCCATGTAAGATACTGAAGAAGCATGATTCAGGAAATGCATATGAGGTTGAGTTTCCTATTGAGCTGAATATTTCACCAGTATTTAATGTTTCAAATTTGACAGAGTATCATGAAGGAGGTGTTGAAGATGAGGTTACAGCAGCATAGTGGAGTATTCCAGCAACTAGTTCAGATATCAAGGAGATTGAAGACATACTGGATAGTCATGTTGGCAGAAGCACAAAGAACAAGACATATGAAGAGTATTTGGTCAAATGGAAAGGATGACCTGTTGAAGATTCATCATGGCTAGCAAAGGAGGAGGTTAACCATCTTGGTTTTCCTCTACACACTTGAGTCATGACAGGGTCACTTCTCAAATTACCCCAGGTGTCTGATGCAGGAGCATCCTGGGTGTAAGAGCAATCTTGCATCACCCAAAAATATTTCTATTTTCTTTTCAATAAGGGCTATCTTGTGCAAAGCTACTATTTATGGACACTTACTATTTTTAGTAAGTTGGTCATATGATCTCAGAATATTTTGATTTCACAATTGGAGGTTCACCTCAGTCATTTCAACCTACCAGTTGAGTTTCATTGCCACATCATTAGTATTGGTGAAGTTATTGAGGTTTTTGGGTACAAAATCTTTCAGGTCAATTTTGAAGGTCTTAGAGGCTCTGGATCGTGATTGACACCCGACTGACTGGTATTAGTGCGTGTCTAGCACTATAGATCTCATCATGGCATTTCTGAAAAGTGGTTACAATAGAAAAATGGAGCTACGGTTAAAAAGTTATGGCCTCTGGAAGTTGGGTTACCTAAAATCATATTTTGTATTTCTTTTGAGCTGACCCTATTGTAATAATTGTGAAAAATAAATAATTCTATGTCTAGTCGGCCTAAAGGGCTAAATTTATGGAACCTTCTCGGGCGGTGGAATTTGCCTATATAAGAAAGGTCTGTAGTGTTGTCTTAGGCAGTGGGGGAACAGTTCTGGGTAGCAGATCTGGGTAATAATTTGAGGCTTTGTCCTATAGAATATTGTAAGGGAATGCCCATGTGGCTTTGCATATTGTAATTCTGAAAGTTTGTAATTCCACATTTGTGGAGATAATAAGAAGCCAATTTTTTGTTCTTGCATATTATTGTTGTTTCTCTATTTCTATTATGTGTTTGTGGTATTAAGGGGAGCACCCTTCATCAATCTGTCACATAGAGTTATCAAAAATAGTGAATAGTACAATCATCTTCTATGCTTTGATAGTTATAGTTAAAGCTTTTCCCATCACTAATCTCACATCTTCTATTTGCATCCCTACATCATCATCACAATCACACTTATCGCTTCCATAAAAAAACTCTATACTTATACAAAAAATTCCATCTAGTCAGCTCCCAAATATATTTACAAAACATAATAATTACATATGTAAATGATCAATATAGAGTTGGTGATCATATATTACCAAAGTTTCAACAATATACTACTTCCATCTGACTTAGCATGTTACCATGCCAACTAACCTTTCCTTAATCATCACGACTTCTCATATGCCTTGTTTAACTAATTCTCTATCTTCCCATACCTTCAGAAGACTATAACTTATTGATCTCATCACCAAAACACATGTGACCTTAACTAAAGGTCATACATATCCAAAAATGTCTTCTACTAACTTCGCAAGCCATAATACATCATATATTACCTTCGCTGACCAAAACTATAACACTATAGATTGTTATCATGATTATGTACTTAGTCATTTTCATGATTGAGTCCCGAATACAAAAACTTTCTATATGTGATCACTCCAGCATAAGTGTTTCCATAAATGACAACCCTCAAGTGATCCCTAGTGCTCCCAAAACATCACTTGCCAACAATCTCTCCCTTTGGCATTGATGACAATACTTAGAAAAATGACTAAGTGTCAAAGCAATATCTTCCTTCTACATATACACATATCTTGTCTTCTCCTCTTTTTCTCTTTTTCTCTTTTCTTTTTTTTATTATTATTTTTTAATTTATTTTTCTACTTCTTACTTTTTCTCTTCTCTTCCTTTCTTCATTTTTTCTCTTCTCATTTTTCTCTTCTCTTCCTCTCCTTTTGACATCAATGGCAAAGGTATTTGCAAAATTTCAAAATTCCTAAGCATAAAAGGACTTCGTGCTTACTCACTAGATATAGAACATCTTGGAAGGAATCTTCCAAGGTCTTCACTTCCTAAGCCCATGACTTAATCAAAAGTTCACTGACATGGATTAGTCCATTCAGTGCATAAGATGTTTCTATTTCCTTCAGCTCAGCGAGTATAGACATTGATCCTTCTATTTTCTTCATCTCTAAGAGATGAGCTTCAAGCATTGATAGCTTAGGAGTTATTAAACTCTTGAGAAAACCAAATATGTCTACTACTCTCCCTTTCTCAGCATTCAAAACACTTATTTTATCCAAAAGCTTGGATGTCTCTTTATCTATTTCTACCATAGTTTGTGAAGATGTTTCACAACTTTCCATCAAGTTGTCAAGTGTAGCCCTGTCCTTGGCTATGATGTATTCAATGTTATTCATATGTCTACAAGGATTTATGCAGTGACTATATATCTTTCTTCCTTGTGCTACATAGCTCTTAGCCTTGACTATAGTTGATCTCAGAATGTCCAAGTCCTATGAAATGGACTGACAAACTTCCTTCAACTTCTTCTCCAAGAAACTCTTCTCTGACTTCTCCTGTGCGGTCTTTATTAGTGTCTCAAAGTGACTATCAAAGATGTCCAATTTCATGCCTAGGTTCTCTACCTCATCCTTTCCTTGAAAAACAATAGGTGTAGGGAGGAATATGTTCACTTTCTCCAATTCCCTATAAATCACCTTTACTCTTTTGTCTCCTTTTTGTACTGATATTTCCTTTGCCTTAGTGAAAGCCATGAAGGATAACCTCATGAGCTCATCCTCATCCACACTCTCCACATTTGCACTCACAAGTTTGGCCATATTTTCCAACAATAAAGTAGAGGAGGTGTCTAGTTCTTTCTTTTTCTCAACTCTTACCTCAACTACCTTCTTTGTTTCTTTCTCTTCTACCTATCGTAATTCTTGTTGTATTTCTTTTTCTTGTTCCTTCTCTTCTTGATTATCCTTTGTATGTTCTTCTTCTATCTTTCCTTCATCTTCAACTAGGATCACATTATCCATGTTATCTATAAATGGGTCATTCACATCAAGTGAAGTGTCAAGGGTCACAGGCACACTAGAGACAAATAAGTCTCATTGCATACTAGCTTCACGTGCTTGCACACTCACATCATCTGTCTTAGAACTTTCTCCCAATCCCAAAGGTATAGGCTTGACAAACTTGGGAGATGAGGTCTTCTTAGGAATATCACTCATTAGAATTTGATCCAGTGCCTTTTGAGTGTCTTCTATGACTTCATCATACCTTCTACCCATAATTTTCACTAGTCTAGCCTTTGTCCTTAACAAGGGTTTCAATTCCTTGATTATTCTTTCCCTTTCTTGAATAGATACAACTGGTAACATATCTTCTATAGCCTTGTTCCTTATGTTCTCATCCTCTGATTGTGCTAACTACTTTCTAATCTCTAACTTTTTGTACAATTCCTTAGGAATTCTTCCTTCTATCTCTAACAAATTCTTCTTGAAAACTAATAAGTACTCAATTATAGTATCCTCAGTTATTGCTTGATTTTTAGAGTTATACCTTTCATAGTATTTGTTTACTATTTTCAAATTTCCATCTTTTATTACTCTCTTCTGCAACATTGGAATGTCTGGTGTCCATAGATTCTATGGTCTCTTCTAAACTACTTTTTCTTCTTCCTTCTTAGTTACTTTTTCCTCTTTCTTCATTGTTTCAACTTCTACCTCTTTTTTCTTAGGACTGCTTTTCTTGTACAGACTTCTCTTGTGTAGATGATAAATCAATTATGTCAGGGGTAGGACTTACTATCTCTTCTTCTTCTAAAGGAGGAGGTGCATTAATAGATATGTTGGAAGATTTTTTTTTCATCCTTGTCCTTATCTTTATCAGTTGTTTTCTAGTGATTCCTACCTGTGTAGTAATATCCTCCACTATCTTATCAATATTTCTCTTCCTCGTTCCTTTTTCTTGTTCCTCTCTTACCTTCTTAGACTTTTTCCAATATGTTCCCCATATTTATTTAGAAGTGTCAATTTATGATGCTAATACATTCTCTACTTTCATAGTTAGAACCTCAAAACTAACCTCATACCCCATAGGCTAACACTATTTCATCCTAGGCTCAACTGTGTCAAAACACGCACAATCAATTTCAACCATGAAACAGATAGTGTCCTTATATTTCTCAACTATATCTTCAGGTATCCTATACCTTTCCTTCATCTACCTTTGTATAATTTTGGTCCAAGATAATATTTCTCCATCTACCCAATTCTTATCCTGTCTTTGGTAGCTCTCAGAGATCAAAATTCCAGTAGGTACATATTTCCATGCTCTAGGGTGCATCTTAGGGAATTTTTGTATAATGTGGATGTACATATGAACCAATAATGATCCAAACCTGAATGCCTTAGATGTTTCCTTCTTTATAACCTTTACATTATCCAAAAATTATTGTGCAAGAACTTTTCATAGATTGTACTTCTTGTTTTCTTTCACCATCCTATATGTCGTCATAATAACTTCAACTGATACTGAGTTGGGTCTAATACTAGATGGATCATTTTTTAGCCTAATATCATAGCGACCAACCTCACATCTTGTTGATAGATGTCATTTACTATCATTTCTCTCTTATCAGACTTAGAATGGGTTAGGTTTTACACCTATTTTCTTATATTCTTTTCTGGTATTGGGAGGGATCCATCATTATCTAATCTAGTTATCTCATGAATCATTCATGCACATATCTTAACTGGATGTTCTCCAATCCATATAAACTAGTCATGGATTCTACTTAGGATAATCTTAAACCATTTGGTTTCACTGAACTCTATAAGTAGGGTTAACTTAATAATGGATTGTTCCTCTAGGTGCTTAAACTCTTCTACCATTTTACAATCTTCTTCTATCATTCCATATAGTTCACTATAGATATTGACATCTCCTATAATCTCATATTTCTAGTGTATATATACCCTAATGTCCTCGACCTGCAACAAACCATAAGGGGTTTGCGAAAATGCTCCTTCTGGATCATCCTCACAAGACTTGAATGGGTGTTTCTTTAACTTATATCGTGGCCTATCCACAACATCATAAATGATTGGTGCATCTATAGCTTCAAGAAGATTATAAAATATAAATACCTTCAACATGCTATATTCTGGAAATGCTACTCAAAATGATAATGCAATATATCTTCTAGATGATTGAAATGCTTCACAACTCTGCTCTCCTTGCTTGCTGAATATAAAATGGTGCATAAATGATATCCTCCAAGCTCTTTTATCCATTCTAGAACAAGTAAGTGCATTAATAATAGGTATCTCAACTTCACACAATGTCCAATCAACACAAATCTCATGAACACAAAATATGAATCTCCAAGTGTTGCACTCTCAAACACAAACTCCAAAGTGTTTGTACACACCATACCTAAGCTCACATGAGCTTACTCCACATAACCAGGGGCTGGATTTTTTTTTTTCTCTGCATCCAATGCTCCCCTTAAGGCCATTTGGCCTTCTATATTGATGTCTCAATGAACTCATCAAGTGAAAACACACTAGAATCTGTTAGAAAGTAAAGACCGCCAAGATAACTGAGAGGGGGGGGTGAATCAGTTATCTGATTATTAAACCATTTATCATCATTAACTTCAATATCAACTTCAATAGCTTTAAACCATATAATTAATGTAGTAACCAACCATAGAAGGATAATCATACACAATGACACAATAACACAAGATATGTTAACTAGGGAACCTCTTGATCAAAGAGTAAACCCCGATGGGAATGATGCCCACAAAATGATGTACTAGTATGAAAGTTCCTTGTTAGAGGATGGACCCTATTAGGAGTCTTATGAAATACATTTAGTACATATGAATCTTTGTTAGGAGATTTTGAAACCCTGTTAAAAGATTCTAACCCTATTAGGAGTTATGGAAGATAGAAGGACCCACTGCCCAAACAACTTCAAGGCAAGATCTCTGAACTCACTGTCCAATAGATCTTAGGATTATTCAATAGAATAATATGAAATATGTTACCTCCTTCACACTATGCCAAAACTGCACTCTCTGCTACACAAGATCACAAATCAAGATCTTTGTACTTCGCAAGTCTTCCTTCATCACTGAATTAGCTCTTTTCTTCACTTCATGCATACATTCACATCACAAATTTCATAATTTTGTATCACCACTATTACAATCCTCTTATAATAAGGAAAAAATTCCTTCCTTTATACCACACTCAAATAATTACAAATGAGTCGGCATGGAAATACAAAATAATAATTTCAACACGCTAGATCAAAATTACATAAAACTGTCAACTTCCAGATACAAGAACTTTCCAATTGTGTGACCTCAAAGTTTGCACTGTGAACCACATCACCAAAAATGAGTCTCAAACTTCCCTTTAATTGCATAGAATTAGATTCCATCTCGGTTAGGAGATATCCTCCGATTACCAAAAACCGCTACACAGGAATACTGCCAGAATACTGCTTCCACCAAAATGCTTATAACTTTCATGAATAAATGAAATTATTTTTCAACTCTTAACCATAGGCTGATAACACACCAAATAACATACCATCAATTTCACATAACTCAATCTACAATATAACATGTGTGCAAAACAAAACTGTGCCTGCTTCTCTGCTAAACTCCAGAATATCATTGTGTTGACATCAATGACAATCATAGTCATGAATGCAACAACCATTGCTATAGAATGACTACCAAAGGCTTTAGCATTTATTCCTAACAATCTCCCCCATTGGCATTGATGGAAACTAGATGAAAAACATCCAATGTTCCAAAAATCCAATCACTGCTACTCATCATCAATCAAATCTTGCTTCGTTATCCTATTCAATCTCTCCAACAAATGTAGTTCCTTAATGCTTCCTCAATGTTTTTCATGATTCTCTCCCCCATTGACATCAATGATAGAAATTCTATCACTATGTCAAACAATAGCTCAATGTCAAAAGACACTATTCAGAAAATACATTCACAAGAGTCCTCAATGACTCAGCTCAGATACACATACTCCCCCATAGAGGAAGTACCAACATCCAATCCAAAAAATAGATAGGGCCATAAACCACTGGATGGATGCAACCAACTGCATAATTACTCAAAATTAGGTTGGGGCATAATCCCAAGCATACCTCTTAGATACTCAAATGTATCCTTAGGCAAAGGCTTAGTAAATATATTTTCTATCTACTCCTTTGTGCTTATGTACTCCAGTCTGACTTCTTTTTCTGCAACTTTCTCTCTTACAACATGATACTTGATCTCTATATCCTTTGTTTTAGAATGTAAAAATGGATTCTTAGACATACTAACTGTACTTGTATTGTCACAATATATGACAATAGGCTCATCAAACTTGATTCCAATGTCCATCAACATCTGCTTCATCCATATTATCTGATTATAATTGTTTATTGCTGCTACATATTTTGCTTCTCCTATACTCTGTGAGATACAATTCTTCTTTTTGCTCAACCAAGAAACTAATCTTCCTCCAAGAAAAAAAGCTCCACCACTAGTGATTTTCTTGTCATCAATGCTGCCTCCCCAATCAACATCAGTATATGCACATAGGGTAAAATCATCAAAATTTTCATACCACGGTCCATAATCCATTGTGCCTCTAAGATATCTCAATATCCTTTTTACTTCTACATAATGTGACTCTCTAGGTTCAACTTGAAATCTTGCTACCATCCCAACTGAATGTTGTATATCTGGTCTAGCGTGTGTCAAGTACTACAATCCACCAATCATAGATCTATATTTCTTTTGCTCAACTTTTGGTGTCTCATCTTTACTAGATAGTTTATGTCCTGTAACCATAGGTGTTCCAACTGGTTTACAATTCTCCATATCGAATATTTTCAACAAATCATTCAAGTACTTTGTCTGACTTATAAAGATACCATCTTTGTTTTATGTTATTTGTAATCCCAAAAAGTATTTCATTTCTCCAATCATACTCATTTCAAATTTTGTCTTCATCTCATTAGCAAATTTGTCACTAGCTTCATCTTCTCCTCCAAAAATAATGTCATCAACAAAAATAACCAAAACTAACAATCCATTCTCAATTTCTTTTGTGCATAAGTTACTATCAACTATTCCTTTTGTAAATCCCAATTTTAACAAATACTTATCTAATCTATCATACCAATTTCTAGGTGCTTGCTTTAGTCCATACAATGCTTTCTTTAGTTTACATACCATGTCTCCTTCTTGAGTCAAAGGAAAACCTTCAGGCTGCTCAATGTAGACTTCTTCCTCTAATTCACCATTCAGAAATGTTGACTTTACATCCATTTGATACATTTCGAATTTCTTAAATGCTACATAAGCCAAAAATATTCTTACCACTTCAAGTCTTGCCATAGGGGCAAAAGTCTCTTCATAGTCAATTCCTTCTTCTTGTGAGTATCCCTTACATACCAATCTTGCTTTGTTTCTAATTACTTCTCCTTGTTCATTCATCTTGTTCTTGAATACCCATTTAGTTCCAATTACATTTTTATCTTTAGGTCTAGGGACCAATTCCCATGTCTTGTTCTTTTCAATTTGATCTAGTTCTTCTTTCATAGCTTTAATCCAATGTTCATCTTCACAAGCTTCATTAGTAGACTTAGGTTCAATTTGAGAAATCAAACATAAATGTACCTTCTTTCTAGTCATAACTCCTCTGTCCAAACTTCCAATAACTTGCTCAACAGGATGATGTCTTGATATATACCTATTAGGTGTCATAGTCACTGATCTTTCTTCAACTCTAGATTCTTCTCTATTTTCTTCAGCATGACTTTCATTCAACAATTCACTGTCAGTCTCAAAAAATTATTCAGTAGTTTCAATGTTAGGTTGAGGGTTAGTTCCTTCATCAGATTCATAATCAAGCATTCTTTCCTGAATTTTAAACTTCTCATCAACTTTTACATTTGCACTTTCAACAATAGTTTTAGTTCTCTTATTTTAACATCTATATGCTTTGATTTTCAAAGAATATCCAAGAAAAATTCCTTCATCACTTCTAGGATCAAACTTTCCTATATCATCATCTCTCTTAATATAACATTTGCTTCCAAAAATTCTAAAATACTTAACTAAGGGTGCATGTCCAAACCACAATTCATAAGGTGTCTTATCTGTGTCTGCTCTGATTTGTACTCTGTTCATTGTATATATTGATGTATTCACTGCTTCTCTCCAAAATTTCTTTGCCAAATCACCTTCAAATAACATAGCTCTAGTTGCTTCAGTTACTGATATGTTCCTTCTTTCGGCAATACCATTTTGTTCAGGTGTTCTAAGGGTTGATAATAGTCTCTTAATACCATTCACTTCACAAAAGGTGTTAAACTCTTTAGATGTAAATTCTCCACCTCTATCAGATCTCAAACATTTAATCCTCATTCCTGATTCATCCTCAACTTTATTCTTCATGACCTTAAACTTATCAAATGCTTCAGATTTTTCTTTCAAAAATGCAATCCACATCATTCTTGTAAAATTATCAACAAGAATCATAAAATACCTTTCTCCATAGAATCCTCTAGTCCTAGTAGGACCGCTCAAGTCTGTATGAACAATCTCCAACTTTTCTGTAGATGTGAACTTCTTGCTAGGAAATGAACTCCTTTTCTACTTAGCCATCACACATTCTTTGCAAATCATGTTAGTAGGCTTCATAATTTTAGGTAAGTATCTTACTGCAAGTGTAGAACTTACTTTCACAATATTATCAAAGTTTATATGACAAAACCTTCTATGCCATAACCAACTTTCATCAATCTTAGTCATCAAGCATGTCATCTCAGCAAGGTTCAACTGAAATACATTACCTCTGGTTCTAGATCCAATTCCAATTATATTTCCATCTTTATCCTTAATCACACAAGTTTTCTCAATAAACCAAACTTGATATCCTTTATCCACTAACTATCCAACACTCAAAAGATTATGTTTCAATCCATCAACAAAGTAAACATCATCAGTATTAGTCTTTCCATCAAGAGTAATAGATCCTATACCTTTAATCAAACAAGGTGCATTGTTACCAAATCTAACAACTCCTCCATCATAATTGTTAAACTTTATGAATTTTCCTTTATCACCAGTCATATGATGTGAACAACCATTGTTTATAATCCAATCAACTTTCTTTTCAACTTGGGAAACTAAAGCTTTTTCTTCTTTAATATCAGATTCAAAATTTTCTTCCTTAATTGCTACAAATCCTATGTCATCAAAGTTATCATTATCACTATCACTCAAATGTCTTTCAATTCCTACTTCAATTTCTTCATCATTTACATAATAACATTCTTTAGATCTTCTAGGTTTAAAATTGTTTCTATACTTCTTAACTCTCTTAGGACACTTAGATGCAAAATGACCATATTCTTCCAACATTTAAAGATTTTCTTACCATCTGGTTTTCTTTTCACAAGCAAGGCAATACCTTCTTCAATCTTCTTATCTTCATTAGATTTGGATCTGCTACTACTGGCATAATCTCCATTCACACTTATACTTCTAGACAAATTAGGTCTGATGCTAAGAGCAGTAAATGCTATCTCCACTCTAGGTAGTTCTCCTGATAATCCCAAATTCATCTCTGTTGCTTCCAATCTTCCAAGAAGAGTCTCTCTTGAAAAGTTTGGTGTACAAGGTATCACTTGTTCAATCATTTGTGTAATCTGCTTGAATACCAATGTCAATGTTCTTAAAATCTTCCATATTACTTCAATCTATGTCTTTTCATCTCCACAAGACTTTATTCCTGCAACAATTTCTGACATCCTACCAATATAACTTCTAATAGATTCATCTTCCATCATTCCTATGTCTTCAAATTCACAAATCCAATTATGTAACCTAGCTTTCTTTTCATGTTCATCACCTTCAAAAGTAGAATGTAAAGCTTTCCAAATATCATGAGATTTAGTTAAACCTTTTACTTGACTGTATTCATTCTCTAAAAGTGCTGATAAAAGTGCTTCCCTTGCAAGTATGTTACACATAAATAGATCTACCTCATCTTTAGAACTTGTTTCAAGATTGTCTTCTTCAATTATAGTCCTTTCATTCTTTGTAATCAACCAATAACCTGGTCCTAAACATAAGAGATGTGTCTTCATATTTTCTTTCCAGCTGTCAAAATTTACTCCATCAAACTTAGGGCTTTCTTTCCTAAAATTCACCATAGATCTCCTTAAGTTGTTAAACTTCTCTTTCAAGAACCTGTCGCTCTGATACCAATTGTTAGAAAGTAAAGACCACCAAGATAACTGAGAGGGCGAGGGGGTGAATCAGTTATCTGATAACTAAACCATTTATCATCATTAACTTCAATATCAACTTCAATAGCTTTAAACCATATAATTAATGCAGTAACCAACCATAGAAGGATAATTATACACAATGACACAATAACACAAGATATGTTAACTAGGGAACCTCTTGATCAAAGAGTAAACCCCAGTGGGAATGATGCCCACAAAATGATGTACTAATATGAAAGTTCCTTGTTAGAGGATGGACCCTGTTAGGAGTCTTATGAAATACATTTAGTACATATGAATTTTTGTTAGGAGATTTTGAATCCCTGTTAAAAGATTCTAACCTTGTTAGGAGTTATGGAAGACAGAAGGACCCACTGCCCAAACAGCTTCAAGGCAAGATCTCTAAACTCACTATCTAATAGATCTTAGGATTATTCAATAGAATAATATGAAATATGTTACCTACTTCACACTGTGCCAAAACCACACTCTCTACTACACAAGATCACAAATCAAGATCTCTGTACTTCGCAAGTCTTCCTTCATCACTGAATTAGCTCTTTTCTTCACTTCATGCATACATTCGCATCACAACTTTCATAATTTCATATCACAACTATTACAATCCTCTTATACCAAGTAAAACATTCCTTCCTTTATACCACACTCAAATAATTACAAATGAGTCGGCATGCAAATACAAAATAATAATTTCAACATGCTACATCAAAATTACATAAAACTGTTAGCTTCTAGATACAATAACTATCCAATCGTGTGACCTTAAAGTTTGTGCTATGAACCACATCACCAAAAATGAATCTCAAACTTCTCTTTAACTACATAGAATCAGATTCCATCCCGGTTAGGAGATATCCTCCGATTACTAAAAACCGCTACACAGGAATACTGCCAGAATACTGCTTCCACCAAAATGCTTATAACTTTCATGAATAAATGAATTTCTTTTTGTGCTCTTAACCATAGGCTGATAACACACCAAATAACATACCATCAACTATGCATAACTCAATCTACAATATAACATGTGTGCAAAACAAAACTATGCCTGCTTCTCTGCTAAACTCTAGATTATCACTGTGTTGACATCAATGACAATCATAGTCATGAATGCAACAACCATTGCTATAGAATGACTGCCAAAGGCTTCAAAATTCATTCCTAATATAATCTACTATCTCTCCCTAAACCAATGCCTTATTGAAATATTTTAGCTTGCATATCTCACCATATTTTCCAACTTCTAGTTTCTTGTAATGACTCTTAAATTCATCTATGTACTCATTAAGACTTTTACCATTGTCACCAATATTGTTCTTTATAACCACATGAGGTGGTCCTCTTGGTCCTCTTCTCTTGTCTTCTCCATTGTATCTACAAAACTTCACAATGTGTCCTAGGTTGTTGTATTTGTAACAAGTAGGTGGTCTCCTTCTATCTTGATTTACCTGCAGTTTACAATACCTTGCAGCATGCTCAAAGTTATTGCATTTGAAACATGTGATCTTAGCTATTGTCTCCTCTCTGATGTAATATTGCTTGAATCTAGACTGATCAAGTTTCTTACACTCTGCTCTCTTGTGTCCATAATCATAATAGTTATAACAATAACTAGTAAAAGGCTTGAAAAGTCCTTTACCTTTGCAATCTCTCTTCATGTGTCCAACTTTGTTGCATCTAGAGTATCTACCTTTGAAAGGTCTAGTCTGAACTTTAGGTTCTTCAAGAGTAGGTCCTTCTTCAGTCTTCACTTCATGTGTTTCTTCTTGAGTCTTAGAACATTTAGCTTCATTGAATCCGATTCTAGCCATGTCTCCTTTAGGCTTTTGTCTTTCTCTTTTCTCATCAATTTTATCACTGCTCATGTGTATCTTCTCAATGTGTAATTTGGCTTGAGTGAGTTCACCTTTAATGATCTGGTTGTACTTCTCCAATTCTTGGCATTTATCCTTGTAGTGATCAATTTCATTCTTTAGTTGTCGTATCTGCACATTTTCTTATTTAAGAGTCTCTTCAACTTTGTTTCTTGCATCCTTTTCTTGTTGAATCTCTTTATCCATCTAAAGATTTATTTGTTATTTTTCTTGCTCTAGCTTCTCTACTTTTTCTAATGTGTCACTGTCTGAATCTTCTTTGATCTTCTCCATAAGGTCTTGTCTTTTAGTTTTTGAAATCTCAAGTTGTTCCTTTAGTTTCCTGATGAAACATTTTTCTCTTCTCAATTTGAATCGCAATTCGCCATTTTCAGTCTTTTCTTTGTCTAGGTCATCAAGTGCTACTTCAAACATCTCTTGGAAAATTTCTGAATCCATTCTGATCTCCCTTAAGCTATTAGGCTTTCTCCCCAAGGGCCTAAATCTCTGATACCAATTTCTAGGATTAGGTAATACAGAGGAGGGGGGTGAATTAGTATTACAACGCTTTAATTTAAACTTCAACCAATTGAAAATAAACCATAACAATACAGAATATAAAAATAACATAAATGCACAATACATAACTCATGACACCATGATTTATTTTCGAGGAAACTATGGCGAAGGGAAAACCCTAGTGGAGATATTACCCACAACTATGCATGAAAATATAATATCCATGTTAGGAGATATAGCCCTATTAGGAATTGATTATTACATATTACATTTCCTTGTTAGAGGAATACCAAACCTTGTTTGGGGTATACAAAACATCCTGTTAAATTTGTTGACAAAATAGCTTTTACATTCAAAATCTATCACAAAGAGTTTTCTAAAATAGTGAACAGTACAAGCATTTGCTATGCTTTGATAGTTCTAGTTAAAGCTCTACCCATCACTGATCTTACATTTTATATTCACACCCCTCCATCATCATCAAAATCACACTTATCACTTCCACAAAAACACTCTATACTTATACAAAAATTGTCAGCCAGTCCGCTCCCAAATACATTTAGAAAACATAATAATTACATATGTAAATGATCAATATAGAGTCGGCGATCATATATTACCAAGGTGTCATCAATATAATACTTCCATCTAACTTAGCACATTACCATGCCAACTAACCTTTTCTTAATCATCGTGACTGCTCATATGCCCTATTTAACTGATTCTATGTCTTCGCATGCCTTCAGAACATTGTAACTTACTGATCTCATCACCAAAACACATGTGACCTTAACTAAAGGTCATACATATCCAAAAATATCTTCTACTAACTTTACAAGCCATAATACATCATATATTACCTTCACTGACCAGAACTATAACATTGTATAGTATTATCATGATTCTGTACTTAGTCATTCTCATGACTGAGTCCCCAATACAAAAACTCTCTACATGCAATCACTCCAGCATAAGCGTTTCCATAAATGAAAACCCTCAAGTGATCCCTAGTGCTCCCAAAACATCACTTGCCAACACTATTAATATTTTGAAGAATCTAGTGATGCATACAAAGAAAAAGCACATATCTATCAAGTATCACTACTTGAGGGAGAAAGTTCAAGAAAAAAAAGTCAAATTGGAATATGTGAAGTCGTGGGAGAAACTTTATGATATATTCACAAAACCCTTACCGAGGGATACATTTATATACTTAAGAACTAGACTAGGGGTCCATCCCCTGTCTAACAATCATTAAGGTGATATTGGCTTGCATCAACTTGTACTTTATCAAAAGATCTAATGATGTTGATGCATAATGTTCACACTTTTGGATTCCTAAGGTTGTGAAAAAAAAATATAGAAGACAAGTTGAAACTTCCTATTTAGACATGTCAGGTACAATAATCTGAACATGAGTTGAAAAGATACTTATTTGGCTATTAAAGAGCTGATTTCTTTTGGCATTGTTGTGAAAGGGACAAAAGGTTACATGAAACATTCAAGAGAGATTCAAAAGGAGAGATGGTTACATGATAATATGGAGAGATGATCATTATATATCAGTTACAAATGAAGCTAACTAAAAGGGAGAGTCTATACATTGATGTTGTGTAGTGATTAAACATATTAAATTCACAAGCTAGGGAGAGCTTATCGAGCCACAACATATAGATAGAGTTGTAGACAATTAAGATGTTTGGTATTCTATGGAATATGTCATACTCTATTTGTGTTGTCATCAATGCCAAAGGGAGAGATTGTTAGAGTACAATTATTTAACTACTTGGAATACAAAATATGAAGATGACCATCAATTTTTAAATTATATGTGAGACATTAGATCATTTATTATATTGTCATTGATGTCAACTAGTTTTGACTGTACTTATCATGATTGTTGTAAACATCTGAAGAAGGTAATATTTGTGAAGGAATGAGATATTAACATGAAAATGAGATGTATGAGTGAGATATGATTATGGTATTCATTGGTTAACTTATTGATGAGTCTATGATAGTATGATAGTTATTTAATTGTAATACATGATTCTATTAAGTACTGAAGATCAAGAATGTTAAATTTTATGTGGCCAGTAAATAAAGAACTTAGTATACACCGAGTAGATACAGTGTACACTGAGAAAGTGTAGTGCGTACCGAGTAAAGTATTAACTGACTAGGAAGTCATGGACACATCACATTATTGACCGAGTGAAATAAATAATGTGGAACATGTGATTGCCAACATGAGATGATGAGCTAGATGAATTGGGATGATTTCAAGGTTAAAGATCAAGTTTTTAATAAAGATCTATGGCTGAAAAAATTCAAGCAAGATCAGACGATGGAGATTGAAATGTGTTTAAGGCACAACTTCCAAGGAAGGATAAAGTGTAAAAATCAATGATGGGGATTAATAGGAAAAATCTATGGCTTGGAAGAAAATGGATTATCATGTCCATATAAGGAGACAAGAAATTTAAAATGAGTATGTGTGTGAGGAGAACATTGTATTCATGCAAATATGGTTAGATAGGTTGAAGTAAGAACTAAGAAATTCTATAGACTACATCAAGCATCAAAAAGGAGATAACCAAGAAGAATAGAGTTGGAGGATAAAAGTAAATTGAAGAGATTATGATGGCTAGTGGTATTTTGAGATTAGCATAAATTTGAAAATCTGCAAAGGAATTTTTATTTGAATTAGATCATTTACTATTTCATTTTAACCATTTCTAGAGACAAAATATCTTAACCGAGTGGGACTTAACAGTCTTTATTTATTTATTATGATATTCAATGAATGTTGATTGTTTCCTTGTTGACCCAAGTGAATGTATGGTCACAAAGAATTGTTAGTGATAAATACTCTAACAAGGTCACACCTTACAGTATGTATTGTAACCTTTAATAGGGTTGGCTCTTAATTGAGGTTACTTCAAAAGAGTGAAATTATTTTGGATACCCGTCCCAGGTGCTTTTTTCCTAACAGGGTTTCCACGATAAAAAATAAGTTTTAATTATGTATGCATGTGATGATTTGTTATTTTAATTTACACATTACATTTAATGGTTTGATCATTATATATATTAGATGATTTAACTGTCAATCGGTAAATGAATCAGAAAGTCACAATCAAGTGTTTACCGAGCTATTTAAGTTTATTTGCTGGAATTGGTTTTATACATCTAAGACAATTTAGGACTGTACGATAACTGGACTTAACTGAATCACCCCCCCTCTTAGTTATCAAATAACTCGACCTTCTCCAAAAACTCCATTATCCCCAAAATCCAAAGGAAATAGTGATAAATTAGAACCAATCATCATTAAGAATGAAGATGATGAATCCAATGATTCTGAGGGTGAAAATTATATCTTGTTTCCTAAACATGATTTTTAGGTTTGGATACCAACCCCACCTATGGCCCCTTTTCCTAATTTCATTTCTCTAGAGGTACGAGGAATATTTCACAAGGATATGAGGAAGAAATCATGCGCAGCTCTCCTTGAGGATGAAAGTTTTGTTAAGACTATTGCATTCCAACAATTGTTATGGGTGTTAAGGTTTTAGGATCATTACAAATGTAATAGAACTATCTCATGTTATATGTTTTCCAAATGCAACAATCTCTTGCATTTATATTGAGAATGAGACAAGAAGATACATGTCCCTTCATGAGACATGTCTATTCATTAATATGTAATTAATATAATGACAATTATGATTATATATATACATACATATATATAATATCTCTTGAGTATTATATTAATTTTTATAATATTTATATATATTTAAGTATATATATATATACATCTCATATATACTAAATATATATACATATCTTCACTAGTATTGACTCATAGTGTTTATTCTACTGAAGCTACAAAACATCAACACTCCCTCTTAGCTAGGGAGGATAAATCAATCCAATGTCAAAACTTAAGACACTTGACAACATCAATCATATGATGTAAGAAATAAAGGCATCATCCTCAAGATGTAATCAATAGAAACATAGTCTCAATATGTAGATTGCCTCCATCGGCGATTCTATCCACACGTTCTTAGGTGGATTGCCTCCATCAATGATTCTATCCATAATTTCTTATGTGGATTTCCTCCATTGGTGATTCTATCCATTTGATATCATGAGTATTGCCCTATCAGAATGTCAAGACATGACATTCACCAAATACTCTAAGTATTGGACTATCAAAACATTAACATATGATATTCACCAAGTACTCAATAAGGTATTGGCCTGTAGAATATCAACACATGATAGTCACCAAATACCTATCATACATCTATACAAACAACTCATAGACTGTCAATGACATCTAACGCTTAGTTGTTGATTTACAAGATATATCTATGCAAACAACTTATAGACCATCAATTTAATGACATCTAACACTTAGTTGTTTCTTTACAAGATGTATCTATACACGCAACATATAGACCATCAATTTAATGACATCTAACACTTAGTTGTTTCTTTACAAGATATATTTATGCAAACAACTCATAGACCATCAACTTAATGACATCTAACACTTCATTGTTGCATTAATTCATCATGATTTTTTTCAACATTATAAATAATGTATATAATTATTTAATTTATTGTAAGATCATCACCTTCCAATAACTTCTACAAATACAAGTGATAATCATTTGGAAGACATCACTTCCTCATGATTTACATAGGGGGCAGGCCCATTAAAAATATTCATGATTCATTAGTATAATAATCAATTTTATCAAGTTTACCTCAGAAGTGTTTCACCTTCAATAGTGAACTCCCTCTCAATCAATATGATCAAGATTGTCACAAGTTGACTGAACCATCTACTCCCTCTGAATCTCAAGTTTATCAACTTCTTGACCTCTTTTGAAATACCAAACTCCCTTTAGTCTCAATCATCAATTCATTTGCAAGCATCAAGTTCTTTCACCCTTGAATACAATTATCTTGTGCTTTTGTCCTAAAGGTATGCCAAATAGAGATTACAAATAGATCACTAAACTATCTCGACAGAAAATACCAATGATAGAAGCATACAATATTTTAATAACCAATAGTATAGCATGAATTAAAAAACTCAAAAATTATGTGCATTAATAAAACATGAAATACTTATCTTTTAATAAATTTCAAGTATTTCATTCTGTAAGGTGAGCCCATATAGAAAATATCATGCAAATTCATAGAATCATGTCATCATTCTCAAACATTACTATAACTCTTCAAATGAACTATATCTAATATCCAAAGCTTCTATACACTATCACAACCTTCAATCTTATTAGATCTCCCTTCAAGTGGTTAGGCTTTTAAAGAAGGAACCTCACTCTTTTTCAGATTTTTTATTATAGACCCATACAAATTTGGTCATAAGGTTTGAACTTTTAATTTTCTCTTCAATCTCTCTAGTGAGATTCTTTTAAATTGGTTTATCACAAACATATCCAAAATTTAGAAAAATCTAACTGTGCATTTAGGAGATATGATCTTCAGACTGAAACTATATTTTCTGAGACATTCACCATCAACAAACTACTCTCTTACATTTGCAACTTGGCTCTGATACCATGTTAAGGTTTTAGGATCATTTAAAATGTAATAGCACTATCTCATTTTATATGTTTTCCAAATGCAACAATCTCTTGCATTTATATTGAGAATGAACCAAGAAGATACATGTCCCTTCATGAGACATGTCTATTCATTAATCTGTAATTAATATAATGGCAATTATGATTATATATATATATATAATATCTCATGAGTATTATATTAATTTCTCTAATATTTACATAATAATAATATTTATATATATATCTAAGTATATTTATACATCTCATAAATACTAAATATATATATATATATATATACATATCTTCACTAGTATTGACTCATAGTGTTTATTTGACTGAAGCTACAAAACATCAACAATGGGAGATGAACTTAGAAGAGTACCACAAGAGATGTGAAGAAAGAAAGGCTCAAAACCTTGATAGATCTAAAGAAGGAAATGAACATGAAGTTCAGTTCAAGATGCAAAGTGAATTTGAGGTAATTACTCAAGAGGAGAGGAAAATAATGGTCCATAAATCAAGGGTGTTAATTTTGCTAGAGTGGAATATTACTAATGTTGTTAGAAGAAGCATGAAAATTCATGAAAATGAAGAAGAGTGGGTTGATCTTTCTATGAAAGGTTCTTATTAAAGTAGTTATTATGCAACACTGGCTATTTGGTCATTGTCCCCATCTACATAAAAACAAAAAATTGTAGATATTAAACCAAATATGAGGGGAAGTTCCAAAATTTAAAGGGAAATAGATACAGAGGGATGGTACACTACAAAGATTGTGTTTGAGACTATCGAGATGGAACATGATGTTACTAAGAGGGAAAAGGAGAAAACTGAATAATATAGGTTGAGATGTGACCATTTATTTATGGAATATGACAAGGAATCTAAAAGATGTACTGAGTTAGAGGCCCAAGTTGCCTTATTAAATCAAAGAATTATAGAATTACAAGCTTTTGTCCTTGTAGATACAACTCTCCCTTATTTCACTACAACACCAATTCTCTCTAGTTCCAATATTGTAGCACCAATGGAAATAGAAAATGATACTTCTTGATCTTCCCCTTTTCCACAAATTATTGAATAAATTGAGTGTTCAGTTGATTCCTCTAAGGGGCGATTAAAAGAGAAAATTAGAGAATTAGAGTATAAAATTGTCGAAAGTGAGCAATCTTCTAATGCTCAGAGAAAAGAAATATTGCACACTATTTTGTACCTCTTAAATGATAAATTTGAAGACAAATTGGTGAGTATTCATTCTTGATACTCATTTTTGTTTGAATCTATCTACAATTTTGACAAAGACAAGAAGGTTGCTAAACCATTGTATGATAAGTTGATACAAAGGGATGAGATTTTGAGGTTGATAAATATGGTTCCAAGAACCATAAGGAAACATCCCTCAAGATTCATCCCACTTTCCTTTTTGTTAAGCCATTGCAAGATTTTCAAATGCTTACTGAGCATATAGAGGGTAGGAAGAGAAAATTGATGAACAATTTTAATGGAATGAAAGAGACTCTCCTACCTAGCATCATGGATAAATATGAAAGAGTAAAATATCTATAGGCATGAAAGGATGAAGATAAGGATAATGTGGAGGCAAGTTTAATGAGATTTTTGATGATCTAGATGTAGGTAAGTTTGATGGAAGTATGGGCAAGATCATCAACATGGGTATATTCTTTGACAATTTTGAGAAGTAAGTATATCAATATGTAGTCAATTATACCCTTTATAGGAAAAAATATGATGAAGATATGAACTTTGAGTAGCCCACGTATGAATATTTTACCAACTAGGTAAAGGAGTACACTTAGGATTGGATGAAAAATAGTTAGTTTCTAACTGTTTAATGTGCATACTTTATGTTGTTACTTCTACAATAATTTCCAAGTTTTTTGCTAAGAAGTTATTAGGCCCTACAAGATCTAGTTTTGTCTTCAAATGTATAGCTTGAAATCATGTAAAAGGCATGTTCAATTTGTCTGGTTTCTAGTTTTGTCATGTCTGAGGTTCTCTTATATTTTCTATGTCAAATGAGTATGTGACACGTGTCCCTTCTAGCCCTTATCTTTTTGTCCCCAATTTCTATAAAAGGGAATCAAGGAAATGGATGAAAGGGTCTGAATCCATTTTTGATAGATTCTATTTGTTTATCTTTTTTGATCCTAGGTTAAGCTTTATGCAATTTTGAACAATTTTCTAAATATTTTTAGAGAAAGTACAAGTCAGTGTTGATTTGTTATAGGTTTTGAGTCAGTTCCAATTATACTTTGCATTGTATGATAAGATTAATTTCAAATGAAATGAAAATATATATATTTCTAGTCCAATTTTGTCCTTCATGTAGATTCTATGTGTTTTGATTTAATTAGATCAAGAATTTGATTATCTTAGTGCATTGCTTTCGATTAAGGATAAAACAATTTTTGAATGGAACCGTAATCTTTTACAATAGGACAAAAGAAATGAAGAATAAGCATAGAGAAAAAAAGAGACAAGTGGGGGAAAAGGAGGAAAGCATTAGAAAACCCCCCAGCAAAACCAACCAACAAAAAATAGATAGCTTAGACAAAAAAGGCATGAAGCCCAAAAACAACACAACTAAGACATTTTTTCCATAAACTTCACTGTATCATCCTTTAGCAAGACAAATTGCTGGATAGAATCTTGGAGAGCCATGATTTCCTTAGATTTTTTGGCTTTCTTCTTTTTCATGCTAGCTCTAGTATGAGAGCCAGGGCCAGCAAAACTTGTACCTTTATTAGCTTCTTCTTCAACAAGAATGGGACTAGTGTTCCCTTCCATCATAGAGAGAATAGCCCGCAGGTTGCCAGTAGTCATCTTCATGCCCTCAAAAATATGCTTCATGATCCTGTTAATGGTATATTCAATGCTCTAGATTTGGATGGAGGTAGTCTGCATGTAGAAATTGAAAACAATATTGACTTTTAGTTCAAGATTCTTCATCAACCCTTTGTCTTCTTCTTCAACCAGGGTCTCAGCATCACCTTTACCACTGGTCAAAGGTTTGGCAAGAAGTAGGGAAATTTTATTCACTTTGTACTCTAGCTCTAAGTACTTGATACTTATGTCTTTGATTTCTTTGTATAGCCAAGAGTTCATCTTTGTATCCATCTTAGCATGCTCTTTAACAACCTGCAAGAACCCATAATTCACTTTGACCTTCTCGATCATTTCCTCCTGACCTATCCTAGGTTCCTCCTTGTCTTTAAGCTCCTTGAAAATGCCCTCATCTTTTTTTTCTTTTCAAGATTCTTAGAGATAACCCTATAATTCATGTCCTCCAAAGAGGGTGAGTCATCACAATCCACAAGAACAGGGGATATGGGGATATTCTGAGGGTTTTTACACACTTCAGGGTGATCTGTGGGCTTGATAATTGGAGGCTCAATCACAACCACCATTGGGGAACTAGCACCTTCTTCATTTTTCTCTTTCTTACTAGTCTCCTCAGGGACATAATTTTCATCTGAATCTTTAGTCACCATATCTCCAAGTTGGGAACTATTGTCTTTTTCTCTCTTTATTTCTGATGAGGGCTCACCAACATGATCCTGTGAGACATTTTCCTCCTTTTCATGGTAGTCACTGAGGTTTTTATCATCTTCCTACACCTCTGTGTACTCCTTAGTTTCCATACTAGCCTCCTTAGAGAGGAATTGGTCACTTCAGCCATGTAAATGTTTTTAGGCTCCTCTCATCCCTCTGTGTCTTCTTCAATGTCCATGCCAGTCTCCTCCGTGAGGATTTTGGCCACTTCATCCAAATCTTCAGTAGGGTTTCTTTTCTTTTTTATTTTTAGAAGTGTTACTATCAGTTGTGAGGGATCTTTTTCCTTTATTCTCCTTATTCTTCCCAGAGTTTGGGGTGCCATCCTGGAGCTTAAACTTGGCATATTCATAAATGAGAAGAATAATCCCATCGTGAAGAATAGGCTTCTCAGAAATTTTCGTATTCTCCATAATGTTAGTGCCAAGAGATTGAAGTAGAAAATAGGGAAAATAAATTTTCCTCTTGTACTGAGAATGATTTAGAAGCATAAAATGAAAATTATAAACTCTTTTATAGTGGCCCTCAAGCATAAAATACTGCATAAGGGCTTTGACAAGTTCTCCCTAGAGAAGATTCATATGCTTGTGAAGAACATAATCCCTAGTTTGTTTTACGAGGAGGTCTTTTTCACCTAGAGACTTAGGGTACATTTGAGTAGCATTCTAGGCCATAACCTTACCTCTATAATACTTTAAACCAGACATATCTAATCCTGTAATCTTAGAGATAAGCTTCTCAGTGATAGAAATGGTCTTACCACAAAGGGTTACTTTGATATTATGCCAACTATCAGAAAAATCTTTGGAGATGTCCTTGTCGTAGCCATGTAATCTCTCCATCTAAGAAGTGATGCCACCCTCCTAGAGCTTTTGCTAGAATTTCTCCTCTTTCTTCCACTTACAAATAGTTAGCTCTTCCCGTTTTAGTTTACCACCCATTTTAACAGAAGCCCAAAACCCCATCTTAGTCATAGAGAAATTAACTACGCCAAATTCACCAAAAAAAATGCAGAGCAAGAGAGCACTGAAGAAGATCACTACTTTAATAGGAAATAAGAAGGTATAATTCCCACACTTGCCTTTATTACTACCCTATCCTTGAAGTGTGCAAGGCACTTTCATGAGGCACTTTTTCACACTACCCTTTCTTATCATCATAAATTCTAATTAATCTCAGATTGTGGTGGATTTGGTCGTACCTTGTGAGATTAAGGATTTCATTATTTAATCCTTGATTACCTTGCCAGTAGCTGATGTCATCATTGTACACTCCTATATTCACCAGGCTGTCAGCCATAGCATTTGATTCTCTAAATGCATGTGTGACATGAGTGTCCTCAAAATAATTAAGATGCCTTTTAATCTGGGTTATGATGTGACTCGTATTCTACGACAATTTATGATTACCATTTATAGAGTTGATGGTATTCATAGAATCTCCTTCTAGCCATAGTTTATTACAATTCTACTCTTTCACAAGCTTGCAAGCATAGAGGGAAGCCATAGACTCTACCACATGACTAGATTGGGATCCAATTTGTATTGCAATAACAACTACACAAAAACCTTGGGGATTTCTAATAATTATTCCACATCCAGTAATGTCTGGGTTACCCTTTGTTGAGCCATAAAAATTAGCTTTGAGCCATCCAGGAGGGGGTGAGTGCCAAATAGCACTAGCACGATTACTAATAGAAATCTTGGTTAAATAGAATAAATTCCAATGATTTAGGATGTCCTTGTCAATAATGCCTTCCATTATATTAGGCCTTTGATCACAAGCCAGTTGAATGTTGTCAGCAATACTTATGATAGTTTTAGAACCAACCAGCAAAGGTGTATAAAGGTTGTTTCTCAAAATTTGGTTGTTTCTTTCTTTCCATATCCTCCAAATAACATGGGGTGTGGTGTAATTCCGTATCAATTTTCCCAAGTTGTAAGAAAAAGGTGAGCAGCATTGAGATATGAAATCCTTAATGGAGTTTGGGAGCACCCATCTGATATTCCAGTGCTGCATCAAAACTGACCAGACCTCTCTAGTGAATTGGTAGTATAGAAGCAGGTGGGAGGAAGATTTGGCATCTTGCATGCAGAGGTAACATCGATTTGGTAGCATCCATCCATTCTTATCCAAGTTCTTAGTAATAAGCACTTTATCCTAAGAAAACAACTAGTAAAAGATGTTAATTTTGGGAATAAGGGAAGGAGTCCATACCTTAGCCCAAAAAGGCTCAAAATCATAAGAGGAGGATATAAAGTAAGCTAAAGTCATCATGAAGCTGCCACTAGGATTAGGGGACCAAATGAGCTAGTCATTGAAATTATCATTTATAACCCAAGGGGTCAAGTCAAGATCAACAACTTTCAACAGGGGGTCAATGTCATCGAGAGTAATCCACTTTTTTTTTCTCCAATAATCTGAGACTTTAGTCCCAATTATTCTAGAACAAATGTCAGCAAGATGGGCCGATTTAGCAGACTGGATGAGAGATTTGTCTTTAAACAACAAGTCTTCCCAAAAGTTGATCTTCATGCCATTACCATCTCTCCACCTAGCTCCTTTGGAAGCAAGAGTTTTAGCTTTCAGAATATTGTTCCAGATGTAAGATCCATGAACATTGAGAGGGGAGGAAAGGAAATATTCAATGCTAGGGGTGGGAAAAAGATATTTAGATTTTAGAATTTTATTCCATTCTTTTTCCTCATCAAAAGTTCTCCAAATTTTCTTAGCCAACAAAGCCTGATTAATATCCTTAATTTTATTGATCCCAATACCACCATATTTAATAGGTTTGTACACATTCTCCCAAGCCACAAGATGGTTCCTATTTTTCTCCTCCGTGCTAGACCACAAAAATATTATTCTACAGTCTCTCAATAGTGTCAACAATCTTAGAAGGGATTCTGAAGAGACTCAAAGCATAAATTGGAAGATTCTGGATAGAGGATTTAAGCAGGATAATCTTCCCAGGTTGGCTGAGGAGGGTCCCATTCCAACTAGCCATCTTACATTTGAATTTATCAATAATATTTTTCCAAAAAGAATCTGGGGGTTTCAGACCCAAGGGAAGACCCGGGTAGCTAGAAGGAAAAGAGGAAATTTTACAACCAAGAATGGTGACCATTTTTTGCTATCTAGGAAGGAGGGTATTGATAAAGAAAAGAGAGATTTTCTCCCAGTTGATAATTTGACCCATAGCTAAAGAGTAGGAGTTTAGAGCATGTGTGGTAGATAGATCTTCTTTAATTAAGGAAGAGCCCATTAGGATAGTGTCATCAATAAATTGTTCGTGAGAGCAGAGTTGGAAAGAAGAAGAGGGGAGAAGACCCTGAATCAAACCAGCATGGACCCATTTGGAGAAAAATCTCCCAAGCCTCTTAGCCACAATGGCGAAAAGGATGGGGGAGATAGGATCCCCTTGTCAGAGACATCTAGAAGGGAAGAAGAGATTGGAAGGAGATCCATTAACTAGAACTAAAATAGAAGGTGTGGAGATAAGTTGCTGGGTGAGGTTAATAGCTTTTCTAGAAAAAATGAAGGCCACAAGAACTTTACAGAGGAAGGCCCAGTCCACTCTGTCATAGGCTTTAGAAAGGTCAACCTTCATGGCAAAACCCTATTTTTGTGACACCTCTAGTGAATGGATATTTCCATGAACAGTAATGATAGAGTCTAAGATTTTTCATCGCCACACAATGCCATTCTATTGGAGGGAAATAATCGTTGGGAGAAATGCCATAATTCTCACAGGTAAGGACTTTTGAAATGATATTATAGAAAGTATTGCATAAGCTGATAGGTCTAAATTTTTCCATAGAATATCCACCTGGATTCTTGGGGATAAGAATAAATAAAGTAGAATTAGCTTCCTTCAGTAGACACATAGCTCCAAAGAATTATTTGACAACAACTAAGACATCTTCTTCAACAATGTGCCAAAAAGATTAAAAAAGAAGGGGGGAAATCCATTAGGACCTAGAGATTTTTCCCCCTCAAAGGGAAAAGCCACTAATTTAATCTCTTTAGAAGAAATAAGTTGAGAATTCCTTTTTGATGTCCTCTTCCATAACCATCTTACCTTGAGTTCTATTAAGATGGTCAATTATTTTGGCTACTTTATGTTGTTGGGATGTCATATGGAAGAAATGAGTGTTCTTATCCCCTGCTTTTAGCTAGAGAGCCCCAGATCTTTGTCTCCAAGAGGCTTCTTCCTTAGAGATGATGTTATGATAATCATCCTGTATTCTATTTTCCTTCAGTTTGTTCTCCTCAGTTAGGCCCTCCTTTTGGATAGTATCTTGTAATTCCTTAGGGTCTAATTGGCTAGAGATTTTTTCTTTGAAGATGTCCCCAAACATATCTTTATTCCACACTTTGATTTTGTTTTTGATTCTCTTAAGTTTTTGAACAACTCTAAAACCTCCACATTGACATTTCACCAGTCAACAATGTTCCTTTCAAGGTCAAGATGTTGCATCCACATTTTCTCAAATATAAAAGGAGAGTTTCTTATACCTATAAAGGGTTATCCTGGAGGGATATATGAGAGTGATCAGACCCAAAGTGATGCATATTTGACAACAAGAAGGTATAGGAAAGGATCCAATCTATGGATATCAAAGCCTGATCTAGATGAACTTGAATCAGGTCATTACCAATTCTGCAATTTGACCAGGTAAAGGTTCCTCCTCTGAGATCTAGGTCCATAAGGGAATGATTATTAATGAAATCCATCAGAGCCACACTACTGTCATTCTAGGAAGAAACTCCCCCAAATTTCACTGAGATGCTAAGGGGAGTATTAAAGATGTGGAGCTCTCCCCTATCTAGGTAACCTTGTTGTGGTACAGCCTTAGGTTTCTCCTTTACACCCCAACCCTAGATTAAGACATTTCTCTACACCTTAAAAAGATCCTTTACACAACCATATAATACACTTCTTGGTATAAATCCCTATGTAAAAAATATCAGAACTGATTTACAAGGGGGAAATAAATGACTATCCTAACTTATAGGGTTGGACCTAATTTTCTAAAGACTTAATAGGCTCAACAAAACACATTCAAACCCCTTGTCATCTTCCAAGGCATTCCTTTTAAGAATGTTCCTTCAATTATCCTAAAAATCCTAGTAGGTCTAGTTAACTGGTTTTGAGGTCAAAACTCTAAAAATTCTCACTAGACTTGAGGAACTAAGAATAGTTCTAGATACCCTTTTGGGAATACAAAAAATCCCCAAGTTCACAGGTTCTAAAGGTTAAGGGAACAAAATAGATCTTCACAATATCAGACAGGCCTAATTGAGCAATTACGTCACTTTAAGAAAGGAAGTACCCAAGGACTTATGTGTGAACACAACCAGTATTTGGATTGCATCAGGCATGATCCCAAAATAATCCAACTAAGTTTGCAAGGTGTGATTCATCCCCAATTTTGCGACTATCATCAATTCATCATTCTGTATATTGGTTGCCCCATAGAGATGTCAATCTTAATTCATTGAAAGAAATGTCCAGCACTTACTTTTGTGAAAACCAACTCCATAAATATGAATACAACATACATTTCTCTCATTCCACCAAGGCTTAGATTGTTTCCAGGGTGGACATGAGAGAAACATGAAATTTAAAATGGAAAACCTAGTTCTGGAAGGTTTCAAAATAGTTTGCAAAGAATTGACTCAAACTTCCACTTTCGATCACTCCAGATCTTCAAACCAAAATTATTAGAAACATAACTCAATTTTCCTCACATCCAAATCATTTCCATCACCAATATTTTTTGCATGAAACTTCACATGGAATAGAAAGTTGACTATTGCAGGAAAATTGAGTATATTTTATTGATTTCAAAAACAAAATTACATTCTTTGTTGCTTTCATTTCTTCCACCCTCCTGTAAGGGCTTATGAAGACCTTCCCCAATAGATCTAACTACCTTTTGAAGTTTGTGACCATTGGGAGGTAATTACAATAAATTAACAACTTTTTAGAAGTTGCTTAGCAAAATTTCTTGCTTAGTGCTACTTTTTGCATTTCTTGCAAAAGTGCACTTTCTTCCTAATAAGACCTAAGTCTAAGAAAAAAATCTAGACTAAACTAGACACAAAACATGTCGACCGACCATAGTCAAATCCTAGGATTTATAAAGACACCAAGGGTGACTGGGCCTTACAAGTTGGCTTATTAATAAAAGTTTGAAAATTCTCTAAAGACCCTTAAGCATGAAGGCCCTTGGGTGTACCCTTTGAAAACCATACAAGTATAGTTTTGAAGAGTGGAGGGAGCGCTCCTGCACCATACTCCCTTGTTTTAAAAATTCAATTCCCACTTGAGAGAAATCTTTTGACCGAGGTTCCATGCTTGTTAATACACTCTTCACTCATCCATGTAGCATCAATATCAGGTAACCCCTTCCATTTAACCGAGTAGTCTTTGTAGGTCTTCTTCCTAGTTTGCTTGATAACTTTAGAGTCAAGATTCTTTTCCAACTTTAATGGTTATCTTGGTGATAATTTTATCATCCATTCATCCTATATATCTTTAGTATCGTGTAAAGTGTTATTAGATCCTAGATCACCCTTAAAAGGAGTAAGATCACAAATGTTAAAGATGGGACAAATAGAAATAGTAGGGTGTGTTGGTTCCTCAAACTGGACTTTATGCTCTTATAAGCAACCAATGCATCTACAGGGTTTTAGGATGGGTTAGATCCAAATTTGAGTTATATGATGATTGGACCAACTGTAGGGACAAGACTGCCCTCTGCACTTCTGGCTCTGCAAAACCAAGGAGGATACTCCTAATCTAGTAACAACAAGCCTTACTTCAACAATAGCAGACTGGATTCAATAATAACAGATAAATGATAAGAAAATGCTAAATGATGACCATTCATTCATTGACTATCCATTATCATTTGGTGGAATACTACTTTACAGGTCACTGTACTTAAAGAATTTCAACAATTTTATATCAAAATGTTAGGAATACAAATAGAACCTTTTCAAACACTTATCTCTGTAAAAATAGCTCCACTGCTAGCCAGTGCCTTATCCATTGGGTAACACCTTCACTCCAGGATTATGATACATAAACAAATATACTGAACTTTGATTGCCTTTCCCTTTGAAAATGCTATCACCCTATGGTGGATTTTATCAAAGGAATCCTAGATTCATACTACTTGTATGCACCCTAAAATGGTCGCCTAGACTTTGGGCCCCATCTATTAAATTATCAAATTTCCTAAATCAATACTTTGCAAAATTCAAATCAATTTCTTTGATCAATCCTAAATAATTCAATCATTTCAATTTTTTTCTAAGGTTTGATCGTTTCATCAATAATTTTATTTAATTAAAAGAAATGTTCCCTCTTAAATAAATAAAATAACCTTATTTAATTAAAAGAAATATTCCCTCTTAAATAAATAAAATAACCTTATTTAATTGAAAGAAATATCTTTTAAATGAAATAAATTTATTTAATTAAAATCTCTTTTAATTAAATGATTTTATCTTATTTAGAATAATATCTCTCTTTTAATTAAATAATGTTATCTTATTTAATTAATATAGAATCATTCTTTTAAATAAATAAAAAATCCTCTTAAAGCTCTTTTGTGATGAAAAAGGGAAATAAAAATAAAGAAAATTCCTTCTCTCTCCACACTTTCTAAAAATGAGCTTTCTTTCCTATTTTTCACATTTATCCCACATTGCTCTTGGAGATGCATTCTCTTCCATGGTTTCTTATATAAGGAGTCCTCTCCTTCTCATTTCAGATCCTGAATTTTTATACTGTTGTCATGCTGTAGGTTTTCTTCGCGACATTGGAGCTTTGGAGATCATTGTTTTAGCTTGCATATTTACATATAGATTAATATTCATAGCATCTTAGCTTAGTTTATTTCATTATTTTAGCTTGATCTTCACATAGATTAATTAGTAAAGGAGAGTAAAAATTGCATTTCAATAGAGTAGTTCATTTTCTTTGCATTGCAATCATCTAGATTAGTTTCATTTACATGCAATAACTTGAATATCAATGGAGATTAGCACTCTTGCTTCTCATCCTTGAATCTCTCATTTCTTGTTGTACTTCCATGGGTGTAACTAGGTCAATCTGAGGGCCTCATAATACAACCCCTGCACTCCCTAAATAGAGAGTTGTGAGTCGCTATTCGAGACCTCATTGTTGAGTGTTCTTGGATGTAATGATTCACAGAAGTGTGACTACTTTTTAGCACACATTTTTGGCACCCACTATGGGGCCCCGAAGTGGGTTTCCCTTCTATTCTATCAATCTACTGCCTGTTCTGAATTTTTGAAATAGTTTTTGAGGTTGAGGGTGGTATTCTTTGTAGAAAAATTTAGCACTTTTTCTATCAAAACTATGATTTTTAATTTTTTTTGTCTGTACTTTCATGCATCACTATTAAAGAATCTCGCATGAAGTTTTTCACTGTAACACATGAATTTTTGCTAGTACTAGCACTTCTACATGCGAAAAAGGTGTTTTATGGTGCGGGATTGTGCTTTCTCATGTGGCCCTGAGTACAGTCTCATGTGAAATTCCATGACAGCAGAGACACAAAATTTGTAGATTTGTAATTTCAAATTTATTGATTTCTAATGCTTACGGTTTGTTGTTGATTTGTCTTGATTTTGTACTTTCAGATGTGTACTAAATTCTAGATTGCAGATCTTTGGACCTAACGTGAGTTACTACAATCTCAATAATATTTGGATTTTGGGCATAAAATTAACCTCTTGTGTGTTTGGCTTGAGTGATTTATCACTTTTGTAAACCACATTTCAATTTTGGGGCTTTAAAAACAATATAGATTCATTTTCTGCATAAGTGTTTCACATAGATAAGTAGGCCCTATTAACACTATTCATGGTTCTTGAGAGAGTGGGTTTCCAGTGAAAATTTTCTCAATGAGAGAACCCTTGTAGGTAGGGAGGTTACTAGGACTATCTTTGTGTTCTACTAGATTTGTAGTCTTTGACTTTTTGATTGATGCATTCTCTCTCCGGAGAGGTTGATAGATCATGAGTTATTGACATTATAAATCTTGGCAAGATAGTTTTAGTCTTAGCGTGTCGGAATGAATCTATCTTCTATGTTTGGTTGAAGAGAAAAGGATAGAGGATTATGCTCTACTCCCTTTTTGGGTAGTAACAGAAACTCAAACCCTTGGATCTAAGCCAAGTCCCCATGTGGTCCTTGTTGTGAGTCACCTTTTAGAGAGGGTTAACCTTAGTGGACATTCCCTTCATTGGGTAAACCATGTTGATGGAATCTCAAGTGGTAATAGCCACTTTTGCCGTGGTAGTGACAACCACTATACAAATGTCCTTGTGGAAGAAATCTCCACGGGTACAATTTCTTGATGGGGTGTCAAATCTCCTCAGCATCTCTAATTGATTAATTTCTTAGAATGTGTCAAAACCCCGGTGTGCCTGGATTGGAGTTCACCTTCTTGAAATTGTAAAAGTTGTAGAGTCAAGCCATTATTAAACACCATAGTGCAGCCAATTTTTTTTCTTTTTAGGACTTTGTGTGTGATTGGGAAAACATTTTGGAGAACATACACAAGTAGTATCTTTAAGGAATAGCATACTAAGTCAATATTCATGTTCATGAGAAAGGTTACTTTGTCCCTTGCTCATTGTTTGAAGATGTTTTCTTGCTAAAACTCCATGGTTTCTGTTTTATGTGCTTGATAAATGCTGGAAATCTGTTGATATGCTTAGTTAAAACTTTTTAAATGAACAAAAGATTGAGATTCTAAGTTTTATACACTCATTGTCCTAAGAATCGTATGATATTGAAGTCCCATCGCACACTGGTCTAAAGTTTGTCATGCAATACATCATCTCTGGTAATTTATCATCTGCTAGTTATATACTCTGTCACACTGCCTGCCTGGATTCCATCACACTGCTCTATGTAAAATATCATTCTGCCAGATTCTATCACGTTGCTTGCTAGAAACTATCGCATAGAACCTTTTTGTTGTCTCACTATTGTCTACAATCCAAATCTTCTTAGTGTCATTTTTAGCCCTCCTTAGTTGATTCAGATCAGATCAGGCCACTCACCCTACTATTGGAAGCCTATTTTCACTTGAGATTATTGTGTTTTTGATGTCTTGAATTAGTGACCTTTGATTTTACAAGTAACCTTGCTTGAAATTGGTAAGTCAGGAATCATCCTTGTTGATTAGATACACCTTTAGATTCTTTGATAACATACTTGGAGAGTCTTAGTAGTCTTTTGTCCAATTCACTCCCAAAGTCAATTTCAATCAAATATAACTTGGTTAAGATCATCCTCCTGATCCATATGTGCTAGGATACTTATCCATTGATTGGGCACCTTTGTGGTAGTGTTGACTTACACCTTTTACAATTTTCTATCTCACCATCTCTCTTTTGGACAATTGAACACTTTTACTATCCTAGTTTGATACCAACGTATCTTAGGGTCATCTCACCACCAAGTTCTTTTCCTTTCACATCGGTTATGATAACGTATCAAGTAAGTCAAGGGAAATGACCTTAGGTTGTCTTTAATCAATTACCTCCAGTCCAAACTCATCAAAAGCATAAGGGAAAGGAACCTATATTTGACCAATCACCTAGGATCAAGTCTATTGAGTTGAGGACCCCCTTAGCATCTTCCCATTTAGGTATGGATATGAGTTATACCATGACTCAGTGGGAGAGGGAAGCTATGGATCAAAGCCTTAATGACCTCTACAAAAGACACAGAGACAACATTCTGTTTGGTAATTCCTCTCATGATGCTCAACCTGGTTCACCTCCCTTTAATACCGAGTACCTAGATGCATATCAAAGAACTGAAAGGCATGAGAGACAGGCTCACCCAGAATAATGGTCACAACACAAAGACCAAGAAAATGAACCTGGTGATGCTCATGTCAATGCAACGTATACCAATGACTTGTTCAAAAAGTCAAGACCAAACTCTCCACTTCAAACAACCTCAAGGTATACAAGTGAAAGGATTAAAAGGATTGAGCATGAGAAGAAAGCCTTTCTAGATGAGCAAATTGTGAAGCAAGAAAAGTTTAGACAGCTTGAGGTAGAGAGACAAGCTTTGTTAGAATTGGAAAGGAAAGCCTCTCAAGAAGAGAAAGATAAGATTTTAGCCCAACAACTTAATACCTAATTCAACAATAAGGGTGCCAATAGTGGAAACAACTCTCCTTCCTCCACTCCTTCCAGAACACCACATAGTAGAAGGCGTTCAAGAACCCCTTCTAGATCTCCTAGTCCTAGAGGAAGAAAGATCTCCCCACATGCTCATTATAGGAGACAAAAACCTCCTAGGACCTCGAGGCAACCTTCACAATGTGCTCATCATAGTTCCCAACATGGAGGCAGTAGCTCAAAATTTGATCTTAATTCTCAAGACTTCATGAGAATGCAACAAGAGCCTCTCTTTCAATAGTATGTGGATAAATACTTGGAATAAAACAAAGATAAGTTCCTCGAAAGTCTAATCAACAAGGGTGTAAGAGTCCCTTATAATTTTGATGTGGATAACAAAATTAAGAAACAAAGTCCATCACAAGAAGAAGAAATTAGACAAATGAAGAAAATGATGGAGAAACTTTTGGCACCTAAGAGTTCATTTTCTCTTGACTCGATTTGTCCTAATCCTTTCGACAAGAGTGTGAGCATGAAGGATTTTCCCAGAAGGTTTGAACTCCCTCAGTATGACAAATATGATGGTAGTGGCAATCCACATGATCATGTGCACCAATTTTACACTATGAGCTTTAAGTTTCACCAAGATGATTCCTATTTGATGAGGTTATTCCCAAGGAGTCTTAAGGGGCAAGCAATGGAATGGTTTACCAACATAACTCCCCCCGTCAAGACTTTCAAAGAGCTTGTTCATAGATTTTTTCAACACTTCATGTATAATCTTTCAAGATCTGTCACTATGTTGGACCTATGTAACCTAAAGCAAAACCAAGGGGAATCCTTTGTCTCATTCTTGCAAAGGTGGAGGTGACAGTGCTCTTGTTATCCTAGGATCATTCATGAAGATGAGAAAATTGACATCCTTGTCAGTAACTTGGTGCCTGAAATGTGGTATGAGGTTCAAAAGATGATCTTCAATTCCTTCAATAACATGCTTGAAACCACGTGCTGAATTGAGGATGTCTTAAAAGAGCAAGGAATTTTGACCAAACATGGCAACAATAACAACAATGGTCAAAACAATAATAATTCCAACAAAGATAAAGGGAAGAATGCACATTGGAACAAAAAAAAACAAGTGGTCAATGATGGAGTTGTAGACTCTCCCCAACCTAAGGATCAAGGTGTCCACTTGTCCAGTGCAGTTCAAGCTATGAAGCTCAATGCACCTCCTCAATAAGAGAGCAGGCCAAAGTACCAAGAGAAGCCTAAGAAAGAGAGGTAAAAATTTTCAAAGCTTGGTGACTCATATGAGGATGTTTTCAAAACTCTCATTGCCAATAATCTTGTGCATCCACAAGATCCCACAAAACACTACATCCCTGACATTAAGCCACATTGGTGGGATGAGAAGGCTTTCTGCAAGTTTCATAATGGCATTGGGCATACCATTGAGAATTGTTGGAAAATCAAGTACATTATCCAAGATCTCATTGAAAATGGAAAGCTTAAGGTGGATGGTCTAAACACCAATGTTGATCACAAGGCTTTCAAAGAGCCCTTTCCCAAATACAAGAAGGGGGAAACCTCTAAACATAAGGATGGAAAGGTTGCGATCAACTACACCTACACAGCTACAGAAAATGTTGTCAACATGCTTGAGGTTGTGGAGGAAAGTGTCAACATGATGAGGAAAAAGGATCCCTATGGTTATGACTCCTATGTGAACTCTCCCCCTATCTTTGATGAAGAGCCTATTGTGGTGCTAAGGGGTCTTCACTCTAGGATGTCATCCCAAGATCTTAATGCTGTCACAAGGAGTCAAGGCCCTATTGTCATTAGGGGGCCCAGTTCAGGTCAGCCCAATAAACCAAAGCCAGTGGTATCCAAGAATGCCACCATAAAACTAGCTATCAACCCCAAGCTGAATTATAACCTTGTTGATCAATTACAAAGAACACCAACTCAAATTTCAATCTTGGAGCTTTTAGAGTTGTCCCCAAGACACAAACAAGTCCTTGAGGATGCTTTGCATATAGCCAATGTTCCAAAAAATTTAGATGTCGACCAATTCCAAGGCATGGTCAATCATATTGCTAGCCCACACTACCTTACATTTTCAGAAGATGATGATAAAGCCTTAAGCCACCCACACAATCTTGCCCTTCACATTGAAGTCATGATTCATAAAACCCGTGTTAGGTGTGTGTTGATAGATGGGGGTGCTAGGCTCAATATTTGTTCTTTGAGTCTATTAAAAACTTTGGGCTATTCTAGGGAAGTGATCGATACCAGAAAGAAGATCACTATAAAAGCCTATGATGAGGCAGAAAGGAGTTCCAAGGGGTTGGCTATTCTTCCTGTTAGGATTAGCCCTGTTGAGAAAGACATCTTGTTCCAAATTGTTGATGTTGGTCCTCTAGCATACAATATCTTGCTTGGTAGGCCATGGATCCATGAGATGCAAGTAGTGCCATCCACCTACCACCAATGTGTTCAGTTCCCCTACAATGGAGTAGAAGTTTGTATACTTGGGGATAGCACTTTATCTGTCAATTCAATCTCATCAGGGACTCATGTTCCCCTAAATAGAGAAGCAGAGGATTTCGATGCAACTCTAGCATAGTGCAAAGATAAGTTCAAATCAATAGACCTTGGTATAGGGGGATACCAACTTAACTCCTTTACAAAGATGCACATTTCCCGTAGGTCTTATGGTAAGCCTTCTCAAGAGATGAGACCTTCTTCTTTAGCCATGACTTTATTTGACACATTTGTCAAGTCTTCAGTGCCTATCCAGGATGAGAAAGAAGAAGTAGTTGTTAAAGATTGGATGTACAAAGAGGAGAAGTATATGCACAATGAGAAATTCTCTCCTTCTCCCAAAGCTTATGGGAGAGGATATACTTTGGTCAAAAATATGGGCTATCCTGGACATGGCTCTCTCAGTCACAGATTAGATGCTAGAGCCGAACCTCTCAATCATGCTCTTTTTGGATGAAGGTCTAAGAAGATGGTTGGCCTAGGTTTTCTGAATAATAACAAGAATATTGTTCCTATCCTTGATGAGTCGAATAGTGAGTATGAATCATAGTACATACCAAATTTGATAAATCAACAAGACATGTGTGATGATTGGATTCCTTCTACTAGTCTCCTTTGGGGAGATTCAAATAATCCAACCACTCATGCAATAGTTGCAAGCATAGAAAAAGAGGGATCAGACATAGATGCAAGAGAAGGTGTTACCCTTCATGACATCAAAGCTTCTACATCAAGGCATCCTAAGCCTTTCTAGTGTAAACATCCCAGCCGGGTTCAGAAACAGACTCACATGAGTATGAGTGGGACTCTCATCCTGATTGTTCCATAGTTGACATGGGTGTTGATGTCATCCATTCCTATATTTCTCAACTTGAGTTAGCTGATGAGTCACATGTAGGGCTAGAGGATTGGAACCCGTGTGTTGCATTAGTGAATGATTCTTTGATTGTTAGGCCGAATCCTGATTTGGGTAACTTAGAAGAATACTTGACAGACTCTAACTCTATGGTCACCAGAGATGGTACCATCTGTATCCACAACATTGAACTAGCCATTGACTTACCCCTTGCTAATCCTCATCTCATTGATTGGTCCAAATGTTATGAAGAGCCTGAGCTCTCAACTTTCTAGAATGACTATGAGATAACCTATTACCTAAATGTCATTTGATCCTGTAGTCTCTTCCACCAGTGAACCAACTACCAGCATGACTGAACCAGACATCAAGTACCTCGGTCAAAAAATAAAGAGAAAAGAAAATAAAAAGAATAGGAGTTCTGATGGTGAAAACCACTATGTGGCGGTGTCAGAACTAAAAAATGTAAAAATAAATGACGTATCCAAAGGTGAAAACCTCTTAGAGGTGCCTATGGATGAGGTACTTGATCATCTCCCCAGTTATTTTTAGGACAAGTCATCAGTGCTTGTTGAACCTACACAACTAGTTAATCTAGGTATAGAAGAGACTCCACAAATTGTACATTTGGCTCAATCCTTATCATCTCAAGAGAAAGAAGCCTACACTGAGTTCCTACAAAGAAAGAAAGTCAACTTTTCTTGGACTTATTCAAACATGCTAGGGTTGGACACTAATCTAATTATGCATCACCTATCCATAGCTCCAGGTGTTAAACCACTTAAACAAAAATTGAGGAAAATGCATCCTCACATTGCTCTTTTAGTCAAAGCCGAACTGGAAAAACTCCTTAGTGCAGGATTTATAAGGGCTATTGACTATGTACAATGGATATCCAATATTGTACCAATTTCAAAACATGATAAGTCCATTTGAATTTGCGCAGATTTCAGAGATGTCAATAGAGCATGCCCAAAGGATGATTTTCCACTCCCTAACATAGACATGATAGTGGACATGACTGTGGGTTATGAGATCTATTCCTTGATGGATGGTTTTTTTGGGTATAATCATATCAAGATAGCTCCTGAGGACCAGGAAAAGACTGCATTCACCTATACATGGGGTTCTTATTGCTGGAACATCATGCCTTTTGGATTGAAAAATGTAGGAGCCACATATCAAAGAGCTATGACAAAAATCTTTCATGACATGATGCATAAGAATATGGAAGATTATGTGGATGACACCCTGGCTAAGTCTAAGAAAAGAGACACACACTTGGATGATTTGGAATTCATTCTAGATCATATGGAGCAATTTCAGTTGAGATTAAATCCTAAAAAGTATGCATTTGGAGTCACCTCTGGAAAACTTCTAAGATTTATTATTTCAACTAAAGGAATAGAGGTAGACCTAGAAAAAGTTCAAGCAATCTTGGATATGCCACCTCCCAAAAACATTAGCCAAATGAGGAGTCTCTAGGGGCGTCTTCAATCTATACAGAGGTTCATTTCACAACTGGTAGATAGAGATCAACCCTTCAATAAGAACTTGCATAAGGGGGTCAAATGTGTCTGGAATGAGGATTGTCAAAGGAGCATAGATCAAATTAAGGAATACATGGAAAATCCTCCAATCTTGATGCCTCCTATTCCAGGAAAACCTCTCATATTGTATGTTTCAGCAATAGAATCTTCCTTGGGGGCATTATTATCTCCACTTGATGACACTGGGAAGGAACGAGCCATATATTACATCAGTCGGACTCTTGTTGCATATGAGGTTAATTACACTAGTATTGAGAAATCTTGCCTTGTTGTGGTGTTTGTTTCCCAAAAGTTGTGACATTACATGCTTGCACACACAATACACCTCATAGCAAAGATTGATCCTCTTAAGTATTTTCTCGATAAGGCTTCCCTCACAGGTAGACTTGCTAAATGGATGATGGTTCTTTCAGAATTTGACATAGAGTATGTTGAGTGCAAAGCTATAAAAGGCCAAGCCATTGCAGATCAATTGGCGGATTTTCCAATTCAAGATAGCATGCCTATTCAAGTTGAATTTCCAGATGAACACCTAATGTACATGACTGAGAGAACATGGAAGATTTTCTTTGATGTCTCTTTTATGCAAAATGGTTCGGGAGCTATAGTGTTGTTTGTTTCTCCCCCTGGGTATTGTTGGGACTAAAAACACAATAAGGGTTTTTGAAGTACCATGTTAAAATTTTGCAGATTGAAGCCCTATAAGTGCTTTGTGCCTATATTCCCGAATAAGATTCTGAGGTTTCTCATGCATGTCAAGTGCTTATCACCTTTTTTTTGGCATTTGAAGACATCTCAGATCGTTAAAGTCAAGTTTCAAGTTGTTTCGTGGTGTCTTGTTTTGAGCACTTGTCTAAATTTGTATTTGTGCCTAAGTGTCATTTTGTTGAAGCAGGCCCTGTTTGCAATTGAATATCATTTTTCCTGTGATTGGTCATGACATGCCAATTGTGGCATCGTATGGTAGGCATGGGAGTGAGTCATCCTGCCAGTTTCAGCCTCCCATGTACTCGTTTGACTTGTTTGCTAGCATCATTTCATTTGCAATTTGTTAAATTCTCTGAATGTGCATTGTCCAATTTTATAAGTGCCCTACTTTGTGTTATCCCAATTTGTGCCCTATGCAAGGTCTGGCATAATTGAATGTTGTTATGTACTATAAACCTAGAAGACTAAGTGCCTAGTGATTTTCAAGTCCCTGCCAATCCAGCTAATCACTTTCCCAGCTCTATTTTGGATCAGATTTCTATGATTTTCACTATTTTTAATTTTGATCATGTCTGACAGGCTGACTTTGGCATTTTATTGTGATTTTCATTTCAAATTTCAAAGGAATCTAATGATGGACCTGTACTCCTTGAGTGAGGGTGAATCAAAGCCCAGGCTTGTGGCTCTTGAAGGTTTCAATCGATCATTTTTTAAAGCCAGTTCCAGAGCCAATTTATGTGATTTGACAAGTGCAGATTGAATGGGTTTTCAATTGACAATATTTGATCATAAATAACTTTGAGCTCAAATCATTTTGAGTGATCTCCTCTGACGGGCATACTGTAGTGTTGAAGGTGAACTTGTGTCCTAATGGCATGCTCATGTGGGGTCTTTTGGTCAAGTTTTAAGGCCATATCTGAAGGCCAGTTGGTGTTAATTTGCAATCTTGCTGAGATGTAAAAGGAGTGAAATGTGTGGTTGCAATTTTTACTTGGTTTGTTCTGATATTATTTGAGTAATTACATTTCGTAGATGTGCATTAAAAGTTGTGTCTTGTGCATTATATTTTCAAGATAATGTATACACTCAGCAATGACTCAATTCATGCATTTGCAGGAAGCCATCAACAGTATGTGAAAATGACTGTAAATCAATTATTGGTGGAGTTTTTGTAATCCAAGGGAAAAGCTTAGTTCGAGTCCTTGGCAATTAATGGAACTATGTTGCCTATTGATCCACAATTAGAAATCAGAGAATCTCAAGTCTCACAGGAAGCATTGAATGGTCTTGCATATAATTCGGTGAGAAAGTTGATAAGAGTGAAGTGCTAATAAAGAGTTTGTGAAAAATGAAGTAAATGGGAGGAGCTCACATTTTTTATTAGAATAGGCACATGCCAATAAAGGACATTGGCTTGCAGATTTAAAACACAGGAAGAAGGAGACAAGCACACAGCAAACCGAAGGCCAGCACAAATGTAAACTGAGGATTGCCACTACAAATGCCATTATTTTAGGAGACATTTGAAGCACATGATGGGAATGCTTGTGTGCCAATAAAGAATGAATCCCACACATAAAATGAAATACATTTCCAAACCAATGGATTTTGCAAACGCGGATTTGTAGAAAATAAAAAATAGTCATATTGCGGGAGGGATAAATTTTTATTGAACTATTGGATTGAGCTCATTTTTGGATATGTTGTCGAAAACCTAGTTCTTCATATTCTCACCAGAGCAATTTTGAAAATTCTTCCTAGTTAGCAAGATACGGATGACTGAGTGCGGCACTGTCAAAACTACCCATAAAGCCTTCATGACAATTATCCCACATTGGCTAGGTGAGAGCTTATTTTTGTGTTTATATGCAACAACACTCCAATGCATTGTAAACAAAGAGCCAAGAGGCTACTTGGTGGGCCCCTTCGCTGGAGGTCTCTGTGTGCAATGGGCCCCACATATTTTGAACAAAAGTTGAATAAAGTCTTTGAAAACTCTCAAACAAATTATCCCACATTGATAGCAAAATGGAAGAAAATGCTATTCAAATAGCTCAATGCCCACTAGTATAATGTCTAAGCTTGGATGCCCAGTTGGAGGGCTTGTTTGAACGTGCACATGTTTCAAGGTACCTAGTTGGTGATGACATGGTGAGCAGGCCCCACATGCTGTTGAGGTAATTTTTGACAAGTGGTGCACTGTGTAGAATTTTGACCTCAAGATACGTGCAATATCTAATGGTGGTCGCATGATCACATGGGCCATTTCTGGCCCATGTGATCATGTGACAAGGTGACATGTGGCACTCCTATGAGGTGGTAGTCTGGTTCAGTTTAGTTGCCCAGGTGGATATGTGAGCCAACCAAACAGCGCCAAGTGGCAAAGGTCAAATGTGGCATCCAACTAGATGGTGAGATGGCAAGGAGGTGATTTGTTGGACCAATTTGAATGTGCCATGTGGCACATGTGGGACCTACCCTTTTTTAAAATCTATATGCAGAGGATTTTAAACAAATTCATAAAGTTCAAACTATGTCAAAAATTCAAAATTTAAATTTGACAGTTGCTTGAAGCTAAAATTTGAAAATGATGCTGAGGACTCAATGTTTGTCTGAAATATAAAGTGTTATATACCGTTGGAGTCAGAAGAAGCTAAAGAATCCATTTTTTGGATTAGTTTGTTGAAAGAAGAATGTCAAGGAAAGAAGTAACAAGAAACAACAACTCAGATCAAATTCCGTTAAAGAAGTGAGAGGATCAAATCATTTTTTTTTTTTGGAGAGAATCAATTCAGTTGAAGAGATGATTGTAGTTCAAAGGAAATTGTAGAGGAAGGGGATATTTAAGGAAATTGACAGGTGTCTGTTGTTGGAAACTGGCTTTCCCCTTTCCTCCTATATCTTGTATTTTCTCTCATTTTGTAAGGGATGTTGGAATTAATGCTGCAAGGCAGCTCCCAGACTTGGATTTTTGTTTCCTGTGTTTCTTTGTTTTAGAAGTGTACAGTTCCAGATGATTTTAATAAAAATAAAAGAATCCCGATTCAATTTATGTTTGATGTCTTTGTGTTCATTATCTGAATTCTTGTGTATTGATTTGTAAGGCATGTCGGTATACCAGTTACAAGGTACCTGTGGGTTTGAATTCAAGTGTCTTTCAAGGAGGGAGTAAGTCTCGATTTCAAGTTCTGAGAATTCTAGATTTGTATATGAGTTTGATGTCCAAGAATTGGAGTGAAAAGAATGGTTTGTAAGGCATCCCATTTGGGTTTTTGAGTTGGAGTTATGGTTTTCTGGGAATGTATGTTTGTATGACTTTGTTGCCCAATGAACAAGGCACTGATCCTGGTTTGCTTTGCAATTTTCATCATCAAATCTTTAAATCATTTCCATCTTTAATTTCATGTTTCAGAAGCATTCATGTTTATGTCTTGTGTTCCCTAAATACAAGTATTGTTAGTGATTCTTTGAAGAAATGAATCCATGGGTTAACCTGCTCGAGTTCAAAGCTCGAAGAGAAGGAGTTTATCCTTATTGTCACATTTTCCATTTTCCTAGTTCTTAGCGGATCATACAAGTGGGACCCTGTATAAGACTGGTTGAGTTGAACTCCCATGTTTTATAAGTTTGAGAACTATCCACTGATTTTCATATCTACATAAAGGATTTTAGCTAGTAAGTTATATGTATGTGGATCTTATCATGTTTTAGGTGCACCCGCCTGAGTGTGTGGAACTCGAAGCAGAAGGAGGATCAAATCCTCATTAATTAGTCTTTTCTTTCCCCTTAGTTTGCATGAACAAGTAGATTTATGTTACTAGACAAAGATCCCTGGGTCTGGTATTCATATTTCTCTTTTAGAGTTGAGGGATACATGAAAAATAGCTAACAGGTACACAATTCCTAAGTCCTACAAACTTTTGTTCCCATGTACAAATAACATTGCTATATATGAAGCCTTGACAAATGGACTCAAAATGGCTATTGAATGGAATATCATAGAGCTACACATCTATGGGGATTCACAATTGATAATCAACCAAGTTAATGAAGCATATCAAACAAAAGATGAGAAATTGATACCTTATAAGAAAATGGTTGATTCATTAAGACGGTATTTCACATTCGTCACATTTCAGCAAGTCCCTGAAGTAGAAAACAAAGCAGCTGGCGCTATGGCTACAATTGCTTCACTCCTTCAGTTAGAGTGGCATGAGTCTAGATTTGAATTCCTAGTGGAAGAGCTACACTATCCCATTTATGACTCTCAAGAAAGCCACATAATCTATACCCTTGTTAGTCATGAATCATCCCACTACGGTGTCATTTACTCATACCTATATGATGACATCATCCCTGACACATTTAACTAATCAGAAAGAAGAAACCTTACCCAAAATGCCTCTCACCATTCCCTCATCTCTAGTGATTTGTATAGGAGGGGTTTAGATGGGACACTTCGTAGGTTCTTAGAAAAGGAGGAATCTGATCAAGCGCTAGTTGATATTCATGAGGGCATCTATGGGGGACATTCTAATGGTCTTTCCATGGCTCAAAGGTTTCTTAGGGAAGGGTACTATTGTTCTACCATGCAGTTGGATGCAGTAGCTTTTGCAAAATCATGTGAAAAGTGTCAAAAACATGGTAACCTGATACATGCTCCAGGCAGGGAGCTCATTCCTTCCATATCTCATTAGCCATTTCAACACTGGGCCTTTGATCTTGTTGGGTAGATTCATCCCAACTCATCAGGTGGACATAAATTTATCATCACTGCTATTGACTACTTTACCAAATGGGTAGAAGTTGTTCCACTTTCTATTGCTTCAGGCAAGACAATTTCTCTATTCATTTTGAACCACATTGTCTGTCGATATAGAGTGCCATCTGAGATAATCACTGACAATGGAGGTTAATTTAAAAATAAGGACCTCACACAACTTTGCCAAAAGTTCAAGATAAAACAACATTGGTCCTCCATTTACTTCCCACAAGGAAATGGACAAGCAGAGGCTTCAAATAAAACCATTCTCAAAATTCTCCATCGAACAGTTCATAAGAATGGTAGAGATTGGCATCTACAGATAAATCTAGCCTTATGGGCTTATAGAATGAGTATTCGAACTCCAATAGGGGCTACTCCTTTTGCCCTTACTTATGGTGCTAAAGTAGTGTTACTTTTAGAGGTTGAGATTCCTTCACTCAGAGTCTCTCTCAAAGGTCTAGTTAAAGATGAAGACTACCACACCATGAGACTACAAGAATTAGAACTTCTAGATGGAAGTGTAAAGCATCATTTGACCATATGAGGGTCTATCAAAAGTGGACGTCCAAAGCCATCAATAAAAAGGTTCACTCTAGAGCATTTCAAGTGGGAGATCTTGTCCTACGAGAAAATCCTAAGAACCAATAGCATAGAGAACAAAAGGGAAAATTTGAACCTAATTGGCTTGGACCCTACATTATCATAGCGGCTTTTGGGACAGGTGCTTACTTATTATCTGATGAAGAGGGAGAGCAGCTCCCTGATCCTATCAATGTCTTGCACCTGAAGAAGTTTTATTCATGATGCCTATTCTATCTGGAGGCATCCTTTGTACATATTTATTGATCCTAAAAAAATACCAAAAAAAAATTCATATATGATGCTAAAAAAATTCTAAAAATCAGAAAATGTCCTAAAAAGGAGAATCCTAGTGAAAACCTAGGAATAGGTGCTTTGATGTCTCACCAAAAAAATCAAAAAATTCAAAAAAGAAAAAAGATAAAAAAAAAGAAGAAAAATCCAAGTGGTTAAAACCTGGAAACAGGCGCTACTTGAGGCCTTTGCACCCCTGTTTCTTAGCATGCATCCTCAACACTTAACTTTTCTCCATCATGCCTTGTCCTTGTTGCATTGGTTTGGAATTGGTCTTTGTCTTTGTCTAGGGGGCATAACTGTGATTAGCTTTAGTCTCTTGGATGCATCAGTCTTTAGAACACCTCACGAATGATGTTTTTCAACACCACCCCAACTGTGTTTTTCAACACAACCCCTGACATTGAATTTTTTTCAACACTTATCAGTTTGGTCTTATCTAGTTTTTTCATGAGATTTTACCTACTTGCAAGCATTTGATCCTTATCCTCGGAACTCAGTATAGTGAACACACTTAAATTTTTAAACACAACACTTAATGCTTGAGATATGCCATTGATCTTTTCTTTATGTGTTGACTGTTATTGATTTTCGTTGAGTGCCCTTGGCTAATAAGTCTCTCCATGATGCATAGCTAGAGGACTTGGGGCATGGGGCATGTTTTTGTTGCTTTCTGCTTGTGGGTGTGCTCTCGAAGCTCTTGAGTGTCTCTTGTTATTCCCTTGACACACTTAGGAGATTTGAAACATCATCCTTGATTGTTTTCGCACAATGATTCTTATGGTCATCCTGGCATCTGTGCCTCGATGAGAGAGTGGTTTTGCTACATTAAATTGGGTAAGCTAACATTGAAGTCATCTTGACTCTTATGTCTTTGATGCTCATGTTAGAATCTTTCCACATTCCAAACCGATATAAATCATATTCATATCTTCGTAGTTGCATTTGTGACTAGTGTTGATTGTATGATTTTCTGATGTCTGTTGATAATGGCCCAATGATGAAAATAAGTTCTTTACATTCTCTAATGAATGATGAACATAAAATCCTATGTTACAATTTCCCTATTGCAAGTACACCTTTGCATTTTCATGTAGCTTGCATTGTTAGACTTCATGATTAATTTGCATTTTTAGGCTACATTATGAGTTTGAGAGGGTTTTCCTTCATCTTTCTTGTGGGCTTTTAATCAACTATGATCACATTTTGATCTTCATTTCCTTATCTTCTTTTGTGATCTCAATAGAAATTTCCTATCTTAAACAGTTGATTGATTTTGGGACATGCTAGTTCTTGAGGTAATTTCTCTCTCTTCTCTCCATTTCTTTTCATTTCTTCCAAACTTCTATCTTCCATTCGCTTTCACCCCACTTATTTTCTTCTAATTCAACCTTGGGGCATAATGTTTCTTGATGATCTACCTTGGTTTTGTGATCCTTATATCTTTCATCTTACATCAAGAACCTTATCTTTAGTTTGATTTGATCAAAATTATCAATTCACTATTTCTCCTCCATCTCATTTCAATTTCACTCATGAGGGGGCAGTACCTATCAAACTTCAATCCTTGATTCAGCTTTATCAAACCTATCAATCAAACCTTGCTTGAGACTTGACAATTACCTATTTATAGGGTTGTTGGCCTTGTCTTTTTCAATCAACTTATCTTTGTCTTGATGTGTTCCCATCCATCGAACACACATCTAGGTTGTTTTGTGATCCCAAATTGATCTCACACTTCAATTCTATTCTTTGGCTACATGTGTTCCTAGAATGATCACACATTACCCAAAGAGGGGCAAATGTATGCACCCTAAAATGGTCGCCTAGACTTTGGGCCCCATTTATTAAATTATCAAATTTTCTAAATCAACACTTTGCAAAATTCAAGTCAATTTCTTTGATCAATCCTAAATAATTCAATCATTTCAATTTTTTCTAAGGTTTGACTGTTTCATCAATAATTTTATTTAATTAAAAGAAATATTCCATCTTAAATAAATAAAATAACCTTATTTAATTGAAAGAAATATCTTTTAAATGAAATAAATTTATTTAATTAAAATCTCTTTTAATTAATTGATTTTATCTTATTTAGAATAATATCTCTTTTAATTAAATAATGTTATCTTATTTAATTAATAGAGAATCATTCTTTTAAATAAATAAAAAATCCTCTTAAAGCTCTTTTGTGATAAAAAAGGGAAATAAAAATAACTAAAATAAAGAAAATTCCTTTTCTCTCCACACTTTCTAAAAATGAGCTTTCTTTACTCTTTTTTGCATTTATCCCACATTGCTCTTGGAGATGCATTCTCTTCCACAGTTTCTTATATAAGGAGCCCTCTCCTTCTCATTTTAGATCCTGAATTTTTATACTATTGTTATGCTGCAGGTTTTCTTGGTGACATTGGAGCTTTGGAGATCATTGATTTAGCTTGCATATTTACATATAGATTAATATTCATAGCATCTTAGCTTAGTTTATTTCATTATTTTATCTTGATCTTCACATAGATTAATTAGTAAAGGAGAGTAAAACTTGCATTTCAATAGAGTAGTTCATTTTCTTTACATTGTAATCATCTAGATTAGTTTCATTTGCATGCAATAACTCAAAGATCAATGGAGATTAGCACTCTTGCTTCTCATCCTTGAATCTCTCATTTCTTGGTGTACTTGCATGGGTGTAACTAGGTTGATCTGAGGGCCTCATAATACAACCCCTGCACTCCACAAATAAAGAGTTGTGAGTTGTTGTTTAAGACCTCATTGTTGAGTGTTCTTGGATGTAATGATTCACAGAAGTGTGACTACTGTTTAGCACACACTACTTACTTAAATCCTTATGTAAAACATTAAAGAATTTATATCATATCTAAAGCTTATTTAATCTGATCCTGGATCAAAGCTAAAGAATATAAACATACACACAAATATTTTCCATGCAATAAATTTTATTAATTCATAACTCAAAAAGAAATACACAAAGGAGAGATATAAAGTTCAGATTTTATTCAAATTCTATATCAATATCATGTATACAAAATGCTTTAAAATGCAACTTTCTAGATATTTAATTGAACTAGAAATATTGCTCTTTAAAAAAACTTGCCTAATACAGTCTACAGTATCCTAGACTCAAAACTTGTCAGTAAGAATGTCCAAGTTTTGGTCCCTTAAAAATGATCCCGGTAATCCTTTTATAGAAAATAAAGATTGCATACAAGCTTCGGATCCTTCCTAGAAGAAACAAAAATTGTGACCACATAAGACAAAAAAGGTAAATATAACACCTTTCTGTTACAATTTTACAAAATTGATCACTCACATGAGCACCCAAAATTTCAACAACTCCCAATGTTAGTTCAAAACATGCCATGTATAGCATCCATGCTTTCTCTAACTGGTTGAGCTTCCTTACACTATTTTCTTTTCTCTCAAGGGGTTGGGGCACTACCACTTGTTGCTTCCTCTATGGATGTCTCTCCTTCTTTGGCACTCTTAGAAGGATATGTTGCTTCCCAAGATGCAAAAGTACCTTCACCTAGCCAATGAAAAGCTAGGACCTCATCCCTTTTTGGTAGTAGTTTGTCCCAATCAGCAACTACTTGGTGCACCTCATTCCTCACATTAGTGAAGTTTATTCTGACATCCTGTAGTATTTCAATTATTTGTACAAAGGGGGTATTGTCTTCTATATCCAGAATGGTATCTATTTTAGCTGATACTTCACCATCAATTTTTTCTAACCACTTTTCCCTATCTTTTATAGTTCCATCTGCTTTGATAAGACCGGGAAACACTTAAAAATTATCCTGGAAGTATCTTACCCTTAAGATTTTTGCCTTCATCTTTAAACTTTCCCTATTGACCTCAAACTCAAAAAGGTCTTTAACAAATTTGTATGTATTTGTTAATTGTATATCCACAATGCATTGATCTTTAATCAAATCAAAAAATGATTTCAACTTGTTCTTTCTAGTAACCCACCTTTCCAAAATTGGGCCTATAGTGGCTACCTCTTTCTTAAAAGAGATCAAAATGTTAGACAACTATTTAGCAGTTCTATAAATTTCCCTTGGTTTTACATTTGCAAAAAATTGTAAAATAGTATCCTTTATTCTCTTTTCATACCTTTGTTTCTCTCTTTTCTCTATGTCTTCATCACCTATGGAAGGGGGAAGAGGGGAGAGGGGGTATTCAATGATAGGGCTTGAAGAAAAAGGTCCAACAGGGGAAAAAGAAATTTGCAATTGCCTTGATGCTTGAATTGGGCCCTGTTCACCCAACCTCTTCTTTAAGTCTACATTTAACAAATCCTTTTCACATATGCCTTGTCTTAACTCCCCATAAGCTTTTAATACTATTTCCAGTCTTAGTGTGAGCTCCTCTTTTTCTTTGTCCTCTCTTTCTACCACTCTTGCTATGAGTTGGGCTATTTCTACAACCATGCTTGATGTCTCAACTATAGAGGTGCCAGTGACCCTCTTGACTATTAGGCTACCTAAAAGATCACCCTTGGTAACTTGCTTACCTTTCTTATTTTCATTCTTCTTTAAAGACCACATGACCAAGGCTTGATGGTCATTACTAAAAGTTACTCCCTCAATTGCTTGTTTTGTCTCCTCCCTAATCTTGTGGATTGGTGTGGTCTATTTCTTGACTACATCTAGGACCAATGCATCAGCTATATCCCATTCTGGAAGGATAAATACTCTTGATTTTTTCACCAAGTCTCTCCCCTGTTCTGGAGTGATTTTCTCAAACCTTTCTATCATTTCCTTTCTTACCTCAGTTTCTATGATCTTGAGGTCCTTATCTATATTCTCCTCATGCCTCTTCTCACATGTTTCTTCAAACTGACGCGTGTTTAATTTCCATAGAAATTGCATAAAGGCCCTAGCCTTTACAATGACATCATTAGCCAAGCATTCATCAAAGGCCTATTGTTGGCAAAATGGTTACTGCTCCCCTCAAGATTCATGACATGGATTAACCACCTCCTATGTCTTCTATAAGTCTAGTGGTTGTATCGAGCATTAACAAGTTGATCTTTTTGTGCAACAGCAACTACTGCTTGTAATAAGTGGTATCAGAGCTTGGTCACAGGTTCAAATCCCCTCAGGTAATGCTAAGGGGGTGATTGTTGGAAAAATGGTTAGTGCTCCCCTTAGGATTCATGACATGGATTAACCACCTCCCGTGTCTTCTATAATTCTAGTGGTTGTATCAAGCATTAACAGGTCGATCTTTTGGAGCAACGGCAACTACTTCTTGTAACACCTATTTGATTATTGGGTCCAGATCTATTCCTACCATCTCTCCCACTGTTAAGTCCAATTCAGGTTCTTTTGGTGGCTCTAGCACCCCCTCATTTCTCTCTTCATAGGTCATAAAAATTTGACCTAGTGCTCCCAACTATTGTACCTACTCTATGACCTCTTGATCATCCATGATATAAAAAGGTGATTGGGATGGAGAATAATCCCCTTCACTATGTTCAGGCCTCTCTTCTAGCTTTTGTTTCTTTGAGGGGGGTGGGGAATCAGGAACATCCTCAACTGGTTGAGCCTGATGTGAGTCTGGAATCTCTAAAACCTCCTTGTGCTTCTCCACCTCTGTGATGTGGAAGGGACATCCTCCTTTTCTTTGTTTTTTTTTATTGTCAGGTTTTGGTACTACCACATTGTAACCAGTTCTCTTTTGTACCATGTACTTGCGTGGGGGAAATACTTTTGCAAATGCAGGTTTGCTCAATATTGATTCAGCATTCTCTAGGTTATCCTTCATGGCTTTCTCCTTTTTTTGATTTAGGGTTTGAAAAGTACCCTAAAATTAATCCATGAGGGTGTCTATCTTCTTCCCCATAGGATTTATGCTCTTTAGGGGATCATATCCTGGGTCAAATTGATGGACAAAGTCTAATGTCTTCCTATGCACCAATAATTTATCCTTTCTAATTTCTTTCTCTTGTATATTTGGTACATTTCTGATGATATCCTCATGGAAGTTTAAAATATGATCTATCAAGGAGCACCTGACCTTCTTCTTAAACATCTCATTGTAAAACCCCTTTGGGTATGTTGTCCTAACAACTATAGTAGTCATATGATATGGTGCTAGGACATGATCCATATGAAGCCATCCAGCCTTTGTAATTATAAATTGATGTGCTTGTAACATTTGGGAACAGAGTTCCTCTGCCTTTACCTATGAGACTGTTCTTTTCAATCTCTCCCAATTGTCTAATGAACTTAGCAACACCAATCTTTAGGGGAACTTGATATGGTAATATGAATGGAGCCCCTCTGAAACCATATAGTCTGATAATAGTAGAAATAGGATAAAAAATGAAATCCCCACAATTATGCACAATTTTGAGGCCCTTGGCAAATGTTTTTGGCCTAACAAGTTCAGCCAAGGCCATTGGGATTCTTGGGTTTTCATGGACAAATAATAAACTTAGTTTGGCTATAAAGCATCTATCAAAATCTCCTTCTCAAAATAACTAGCACCCTTAAACAAGAACATGTACTTCATGAAGGAATACCAAAAAAATTTCTTATCAACTTTGCTTTTCTGGATTCCTATTAATTCATTATGAATTAAATCGACAATAAAAGGGGTAAAGTCAAATGTAACTAAAATGTATGGGTGCAAAATTTGGACCATCATGTACATCAAATGTACTCACATTCTCTCTTCAACATCTTCTCCAAAGACTTGACATAGTGACTAGTATGCACCTTTTGCTCTCAAGTTAAAATAGCCTATTTGGAAGGGCTCCTATGTACTTGTTCCCATGGTAGTCATTCCCCCAATCTTGTCACAAAATTCCTTCATAGGACCACTTCTGAGATAATACCGTTGTACATTATACACTTGCCTCATCTCCTCAAAATCAATTTTTTCTAGGTCATTGGTGGGTTCACTTAACTTAAAAACCTTCCTGATTTCTTTAGTAGAGATGTTCATTAACAGGTTTCCTTTAGCATCCCTAACTACCCTAGTAATTGGGTCATATTTCTTTGTAACTTGAATCATTAGGTCTACATCTATGAAAATGTTGGGTACCACAAGCTTTCCAAGGTCAAATTGCCATATATTGCTGGTACTAGGAGGGGCATTTCTCTAGCTAAACCCTATCTTGAACAATGCTAAACCAGTGATATCAGAAGTGCCACTTGCATTAAGCATGCCAATCTTAGCATCTCTTATATAATTACCCATATCATACAGGTCATCTGCTACCTTTACCCTAGGGCTTTTTGGTACTAAACTCTTGTCCTTTACCATATCAATTGTTGACTTAGGTAACAGTTCTAACAAATCTTCATATAAACCCCTATCACTATACTCAACTTTAATAGATAAATCCTTTCTTGGCACCATTCTAGGGTTTATATTTCTTTATAAATATTGGTAAAATAATTTACAAAAGATTTATGAAGATACTTTATAGGAACAAGAAATACGTAGATATTTGACAACCTTTCTTAGAAAATCCTTTAGGAGATGAAAACCAGCTCTGCAAATTTCCTTGCCTAGACCTTTGCAAATTCTATCTCTTTGTGTTTCTAAAAATGCATAAATCTTCAATATATTTGCAATCAAAGATAGTCCTTTCAACATTTTACTCCACACAATCTACCCATTACTTCTCTGATAAATCGAACTGTCACCATGCAATGGGAAAATTCAATTTCGCACCAATTTTTCTTGAGGTTTGAATTTGGACCGTTAATCCTTCTTAAAATCTAATGGTTGTCGCATGATCGGAAGGCTTGGAAAGATTCCTTGAGAACATACGACAACTGTTCGATCAAGATGCATCAATAGTAAACCTTCAAATGAATCACATAGGACCCACTTGACATGTTGGACTTATCGCTACCATTAGATCCTGCATCTAACAACTAGTATTAATTTCCCTTCATGACTAGACATAAAGTAAGGCATCACGGCCTTGATACCATATCGATGGCTATCGCATGATCGCAACGGCTCAAAAGATTCCTTCCAAGCATACGACAACCATTAGATCTTTCCTTTGTTGTTGATACCTTAAGTAACTAGCCCCACTTAGCTCGACCAATCAGAAATGTCCACATCGCAATATCGGGCAAGTGAACATACTATTTTTTCTTACTGCGCACCACTCCCAATGACATTTTCCACATCAACAAATACCTTTGACCAATCAGAAGTGACCATGTGTATACACTTAGCAGTGGACCCACCTTTTACAAGCACCTAGGAATAAAGTAAGATCGATGACTGTCGCATGATTGTAAGGGGTCAAAAGATTCCTTGTGAACATATGACACTTGTTGATTCTCTACAAAATTGTCAATCTGGAAAAATCCTTAGAGACTAGGCCCATGCACTACCTTTTAAACAAGATCAATGGTTGTCACATGATCACAAGGTCCTAAAAGATTCCTTGTGACCTTGCAACAACCGTTGGATCAAGAAAAGATTCAAGGTTCATATACGATGCCGAAACATTAGGAAATAAAGTGTTTAGGACTTAGGAATATTTAAAGATATCGTCGGGCTTTAGACTTAGGAAAATTAAAAGGGGCCTAGGTAATATGAAATGTTAAGAACGTGACCCTGCCAGATGACATAGGAATAAAGCACATGCATTTATAGGATTTTAAGTGACCTTGGTAAAAATTAATGCTCGAATAGAACTTAAAAGAGTGACCTAGGGTTTTTCTTAAAAGAAAAGGCATTCTGGATTTTTCATGCCTGGTTTTTCAATTAGGGCCTTCTGGATTTAGATGAAAACTCTGATAATTTTGCAAGGTTTTTTCTGGGTTTTTTGTAGAAAATTTTCTTAGATTTAAAACAACTGGAAAATATCTCAATTTGCAAAAGATGAAAGATTTTATGCTTAAAAATTGAGGTGCCAACAGTGGCTCTGTCTTGGGATGTATGCCTTTTGCACGCATGACAAGAATTTAGAATCTTTGGGATAAGCAGACCATCTACTAAACAAAACAACTAACCTACTCATACAACCTGAAATAAACACACAATTGGGAAGAGAAACTAACTATTGTTCGTGGCTAATGAGAGTACCTTAAGAAAAGTACAATTTGAGGAATTGTCCATGAACTGGCAATTTCATTTCATTTCCAACCATGTCCATTAGGATATAGGAATCAGGTCCCCATTCCTTACTAATTAGATATGGTCCCAACCAAATGGGATCAAACTTACTGTGCTTGCCCTTATCCTCAAACTTTGCATTCCACATTAGGACCAAATCATTAGTTTTAAGGCTTCTAACTATGGTTTTCTTGTCATACAGATTTTTGTACTTTAGCTAAGATTTTAAATTTGTATCATGGGCTTCCCTTCTTGATTCATCCAACTGTATCAAATCTTCTAATCTGATCTTCATCTCATCATCTTGATCATCATCATCATCATATAACTGAATGAATTTGTACATCTATAATATGTTATTTTGTGGTAACTTGGCATGAATACCATATACCAAGTCAAAAGGAGCACATCCAATGGCCTTCTTGACTGTCACTCTATCAGCCCACAGAGCTAACTGTAGCTTGGAGTCCCATGCCTTCTTATTTGTATCTAGGACTCTCTTCAAAATTTTAATCAGGCTTTTATTGCTTGATTCAGCTTGACCATTACCTTGAGGATGATAGGGAGAAGCATATGAAATCTTGATGCCATATTGCAAACAAAACTAACAAATTATTTAGATCTGAAACACATAGCATTGTCTACAATCATAACCTCAGGGAACCCAAACCTTATCAATAGATTTTGCATCAAGAAGTCAGTAACCACCTTACTTGTGGTTCTTCTAGTGGGAATTTCTTCCACCCACTTTATAAAGTAATTAGTAGCAACCAGGATCCATGAGTGTCCTCCACTGGACTTGTTTGGGATTTATCCTATGAAGTCCATGCCCCATTTCTGAAAAGGGGCCTCAACTGTTACAAGGTTTAGAGGCAAATTGCCAATAAATTTTAGCTTTCCTGAAAACCTCTGGAAACCATCACATTTCTTGACAAAAGAATGTGCATCTTTGAAGATACTAGGCCACCAAAACCCAGACCTTAGTATTTTATGTGTAGTAGTCTTGGCCATGTAATGACCACCACACACACCTTCATGCATTGCTTGCAACAAATCTTCAGCCTTGTGAGGGTCAACACATTTCAACAAGACACCTTCATTACTTCTCCACCACAGCTCACCTTTAGTAATTACATACTTCATAGCATGTAATTTCATAGTTCTCTTTTTTTGGTCATCCATGTTAGAGGGAAGTAACAATTTTTGTAAATATCCAATGATATATTTATACCATTCACAACAATCCAAGTCACAGATGTATGGCCTATGTTCTTCTTCAAGAACATTGATATGGTTAGCATCTAAATTGCTTTGAGCCATAATTTTTTCTAACCCTAGTCCCCTTAGCAACTTTGTGATCTAGATATCAATGTTGAACTCCTGGATTCTATTTATCCATCTGCACCTTCTTCCTAAGACCTCTTGTTGAACCAATATGTCTTTTACAGCAGCATTAGGTACATATGCAATTACAATTGCCCCTACTAGATAGCACCTAAAGTTTTTTATAGCCTTGACTAATGCATAGGCTTGTTTCTCATTTATATCATACTTTAATTTAGTTGTTTACGGGGATTTTCTAAAGAAAGATATGGTTTGTTCAAAACCCTCTGAATTCTTTTGCAACAAGACTACGATAATAGTATGATAAGAAGCAAAGGAAAAATTTTGAATAGGCTTACTGAAGTCTGGTGATCTCAAAACAGGAGCACTTTTAATGGCTTGTTTGATGTCACAGAAAGATTTCTTGGCCTCTTCACTCCATTCAATTTTTGCATTCTTTTTAAGCATCTTGGAGATAGGGACACTGATTTCAGCAAAGTTCGTAACAAATCTTCTTACAAAATTTATTTTCCCAAAGAAGGATTGGATACCTTTGACATTTTTTGGTAGTGGCACTTTTTCAATTGTTGCCACCCTTTCAGGATCAATTTTGACTCCATCCTTGGATACAATGTGGCCCAAAATTTTACCCTCAGTCACCCCAAAAGCACACTTCCTTGGATTAAGGGAAACCCCATACTCTAGAGCTCTTACAAAAAAAAATTCCAAGTGGCCACAGTGCTAATCTTTTCTTTCTGAGTAAGCTGTTAATCATACTGCTAAACAACAAGAAATTTTTTTATAAAATCTAAAAATGCTACATCCATGGCCCTTTGAAAAGTATCCCCAGCATTGGTCAAACCAAAAGGCATCCTAATATATACATAAGTGCCCCCATAGAGTAGTGAATGTAGTTTTGAACTATTTTGTTGGCTTGACAACTACCTAATTGTAGCCTGAAAACCCATCCATCATAGACATTAACTCAAAACTAGGAACTCTCTGCAACATGGCTTCCATGTTTGGTAGACCATAATTATCTTTCAAGTAATTTATGTTCAACTTTCTAAAGTCCATACAGAGTCTGATGTCTCCATTTTTTTTCTCACTGGGACAAGGTTAGAGACCCATGTCGAATGTCTGATAAGCTAAATGATGCCTTCATCACTCATCTTTTCTAACTCATCCTACATCTTGGGTGCCAGAGTAAGGTTGACAGGTCTCAGCTTTTGTCTAAAAGGCTTGGTGTTTTCCTTCAAGGGGATTTCATGCTGAAATAAATCCTCTCTATATGCCTTTAAGTCATCATACGACCAAGAAAAGACATGCCTATACTTCCTAAGAAGGTTTATAAGTGATTTTCTTATTTCAGGAGTCAGACTTCCCCCAATATATACATTTTTTGGGGATTCCTCTATTCCTAAGTAAATTTCCTCCACAGCTTCAGGCTTACTCAAAGGCTTTGTTTGAAAAGAACTATCATGATTATCAAATGCTCTTTCTAGCACTACCAAACCCTTTGGGACCCTATTTGATTTGAGTTGCAAAATTTATTTGCCAAGGAAAGTATCCTTATTATCTGTTACTTTTATACATTCACCAAAGTCTATCTCCTTATCTCCAAAATTTGCATCTAAATGCAAGAATCTTAAAATGTCCAAATCACCCTCAAAGACCTATCGGTTTTCAAAATTATCTGCTATAGAAGGCCTATTTTGAACCTCAATCTTAGATATCCCTAAAAAAGTGATATCCTCTAGCCTTAAAGAAATGTTAGCCAGTAAATCAGCCATCCTATTATGGCTTCTATCCATCCAATTAATACAGAAAGCATCAAAGTGTTCTATTTCATCCCAAACAACATTTGTATATTGTTTTAACCTTTTGTTTCTTGATGCATATTTGGATCTAACTTGACATACAACTAACTCTGAATCTCCAATAACTCTGAGATTTTTGATCTTATGTTTTGAGGATAACCTAAAACCTAACAACTAAGCCTCATATTCTGCAGTGTTCTTGGTACAACTAAATAGCAAGGTGAAGGAAAACTTTAAAGTTTTTTCAATAGGATAAATTAATAACACACCTGCAGCAGATCCCTCTTTAGAGCTTGCACCATCAAAATACATGGTCTAGAGGTCATTACCTTCATCCCCAACCAAAAATGGAGATTCATCCTCATTTTCATTTTCTATGTTCTGTACTTGAAAATAATTTATGTTAGTATCCAATAAGAAATTCATGTTATACTCATTAGTTTCTTCCTCAATCATATGAGGAGTCCTAACTTACCTGAATACCTTGATACTCTTACCAGTGATGTTAACTATGGAAAAAGAAAAATCACACTGGATACTACCTCCCATTTCGCCACTCCATTTTCTTGACAGCAACATCCCATACTAGGGAGGTATATCAACAACTAAGAAACTCATGGTCAGTTGTTCTTCTAGATAAGCAGCAAGCCTATAGGGCAGGGCCTTGATTTTTCCAATTACCAATACTTCTCTAGGGTCCATAGCTTGGCATCTCCCATGGGGGGTGTCAACTTGCAATCCCATTGACCTCATGATTTCAGTAGGCATGACAGTATTTGAAGCTTCTGAGTCAATCATGCAATTTTTTAACATCTTATCATTTATGACCAATGTTAAGAAGAAAGGGTCAACAGTTCCCATAGAAGTGTTCACAACATTAGTATCTAAGTAGATCTAAGGTATTTTTGAAACAATCTCCTCTGTGTCTTTCCTCTTAATTGGAGTTTGACCCTTCATCTTAGTACTTACTAGTTCTTGGATATTTGCAACTATAACGCCACTTATCGATGTGAGGGTCTTCTCTTTGTGTTCACTTATCCTCATCATTTCCATCAACAACACCTTACATGTTATCTGGGATAATAGCTGGCTCATGTAAATAGGTGCATAATTTAGAATAGACAAGTCTTACTTGCCTTGTGGGACATCATTATTCTCAAACTGTGTTGCTTCTCCTAACTTTTTCTCCCCTTTTGATTTACTTTCATGTTGGGGAATTGGGATATTTTCCATTGGAGTTTTGGCCTTGATCTTTAGCACATTTCTTAGCTCACTTGGCTTCTCAGTGCCTTTCAACCTAAATTTCTTGGCATCATCAACAACCTTATTTTTCACAGCGAACTATTTTGTGTCTTCTTTATTTCTTTTGATAAATACACCTGTTGGACTATCATTTGCATCACCAACAGTTCTATTTCTAAGGACATAATTACTTTTGGCTTGATTCACCATATCAGCAATGATCTAGGCTATCTCTTCATCAGAGGGTCTTCTTAGTACAGTAGATTCTTCCACCCCCTTGGAGTTTCTATTTATGTCATCAACTTCCTCATCTTCTTCATCAGAAAATATCTACTGGTGGTAGGCCTGTCCTCTACTCTGAGAATTATTCACATCCTAATTTTCATTTTCCTCCTTAGATTCAAATTCTTCAAATAGTTTAGCAAAAGTCATTCCATAGCCTCTGTCATCATATGATTCATCTTCTTCCTCTCTTTGTTCATCATTTTCAAACATATTCTGAGAGATCACACAATAATTTGAATCATGAGGGGACTGGCATGATATGCACCATGGAACCTCATCAGTCATATTGAATGAATGTTTTTGTAAAGGGTCAGGGGTTTTATCATTAGGCTTTGATTCCTTCCTTTTTGGAATAGTAGGTTTTCCATCCTTCCATTGTGTATGGTAGGGAAAGTTTTGCAACCTAGGTTACCTATTGAAATTATTTGGAGGAGGCCTATCATTTCCCTTAAACTTATTTTTAATCTCATTTGGCTTTAGATCCTTTAAGGCATTCAGGATTTTCTTGAGGTTATCATCCTCCCTAGGCTTTATATTGGTAGGTTTATTAACTTCCTTCTTTCCAAACCTAGGGGGCTTAGGATCTTCTCTTCTTCCTAACTTTCTAGATACCCTCTTATTGCTGTCAATATTTACAGAAAACCTTTGAGCTTCCCTAATAGTTTTAGGGTTTTTATCTCTAAGTAAGTATCCCATCTTGGCATCAAAAGCATTTAGATATATTGCCAAACACACCTTCTCATCTAATCTCATGACTTGAAAATGACTATGCATTGCCTTCTGAAATCTCACATTGAATTCAAGGACTTCTTCATTTTGGTTTTTCTTTATATTGTTGAATGCATTCAACATGAAGCCCTCATTGGTCTTATCACCATATTGGTCTTTAAAACAACAAATAAAATCATCCCAAGAACCAATACAATCATAAGGAATCCCTCTAAACTAATCCCTTGCATCCTCAATGAGAGATTGAACAAACAATTTCATGATTACATCTTCCTGTTCTATTTCATAATCATCAATCATATCAATGAATTTCTTTAAATGCTCTTCACAAGTGACAACATTATTACCAGTAAATTTAGGCAACTTTTCTCTAATCTTTGTAGGAATCAAATTAGGATAACCAATAATGTTGTTAAAGAGAAGTTGTATGTACCTTTCAACATGAATTGTTCCCCTTTGCAGTGACCCGCCAATCTGAGAAGTAGAAGCTTTGTTATTTGTTGTATTAGCAATATTTGTAGAAATCCCTGGTGTGACAATGGCAGCCTGAGTAGAAAAATTTCAAATGTTAGCATTAGGTGTTATCTTAGGGCTAACTGTAATTAAAGGGCCAGAGGATTGTCTAAGAAAATCAACTTTCTTTTTCATTTCTAAAGTAGTGGCCTCAATTTCTACCTTCTCTATCTCTTTAGCTATAATCTCATTTTCTCTTTTAGCTCTATCTACATCACTATCCAATTTGGACTATTGATCTAAAGGGATCTTTTCACTAATAGGTTCATTTATTTGGATCCATGCTGAGACTTTCTTTCCCTTATCCTTAGGTTTCTTAACTTCGGTAATGGGTTGGATAATAGGTTGTTCATCAACTTTCTTGGGGGATCTAAAAAAATTTATAGCTTCCAAGGTTAATAAGTACCTTCTTAACTGATCTTCCCTAATTTGACCCTATCTTATTTCAACCTCCTTTTCCATTTCCCTCTCCTTTCTAATAGCAATCTGTTCCTGAATCCTTTTCTCTAGATTATAGACTTCTTCAAAAATATCTTCTGAATCTGGGAGAGTGGTATCATATCCTAAATTTTCATACTAAAAACCTCATTGCTGACCTCTTGGATCATGAGGGCTCTCAGAAGGAGAAGGCCCTCGGGGTGGGGGATCATTCCTTCCTTCTAAAACCCTACTCTTACTTCTTGAGCTCCTAATTTCTCCCTGAGGTTCTGTGTCTCGGAACACTTTCTTTCTATGGTGTACTTCATCATTTTCTTTAGAATGATGAGAATAGAAATCCTCATATGCTCCTAGACCAAGATCTACTGCCTCCTCATACTCAAAGGCATTTCCTTCCTAGTCATGATTAAGTGGGTCATCTTTATTTACATTTTTCTTATGTCTCCATGCTTGAGACACATCTCCATTATTTTGATTTTTTCTAGGTTGACGGGCCCTAGAAGTTCTTGGAAGTTCACCTTCTAATCTATTTTATGGATGATCCTTCCTCCAAGCCCTAGTATTTCTCTGACTCATACTTGAAAATGTGTGAAATATTCTTTATTCTTATTACCTTTTACTCAGCACTATTGCAGAGATCTCAGAGTCACCACCAACACAAGTTGGGAATTATTTTCACAAACTAGTAATTTAGAGTATTCAATACTTGGAAAGAAATCAATGAAAGAGCTTACAACAAGTAAATTAAAATCCTACTAAGAGTTTCAAGATTATGAAAAAATCCAAAGCTTGCAAATAATTCTTTGTTCTTCAATGGTACTCACTAGTTCTAACAAATAAGAAGGCCAGGAGTCTAGCTCAACTTGTACCTACATTATTTGATATAAAATTTATAACTCCAGAGATCTAAAATTCAGATTTATCATAGTTATTTCATCTCTATTCCTTGCAGAGTCACCATTTTGTTGGTTCCTCAAATTGGACTTTATGATTTTATAAGAAACCAATGCATCTATAGGGTTTTAGGATGGGTTAGATCCAAATATTGAATTCTATGATGATTGGACCAACTGTAGGGACAAGACTTCCCTCTACACTTCTGGCTCTACAAAACCAAGGAGGGTACTCCTAATCTAGTCACAACAAGCCTTACTTCAACAATAATAGATTGGATTCAATAATAATAGATAAATGATAAGAAAATGCTAAATGATGACCATTCATTCATTGATTCTCCATTATCATTTGGTGGAATACTACTTTGCAAGTCACTATACTTAGATAATTTTGACAAATTTATATCAAAATATTAGGAATACAAATCGAACCTTTTCAAACACTTATCTCTTTAAAAATAGCTCCATTGCTGGCCACTGCCTTATCCATTGGGTAACACCTTCACTGCAAGATTGTGATACATAAACAAATATATTGAACTTTGATTGCCTTGCCCTTTGAAAATGCTATCACCCTATGGTGGATTTTATCAAAGGAATCCTAGATTCATACTACTTACTTAAATCTTTATGTAAAACTTTAAAGAATTTATATCATATCTAAAGCTTATTTAATCTGATCTTGGATCAGAGCTAAAGAATATAAACATACACACAAAGATTTTCCATGCAATGAATTTTATCAATTCATAACTCAAAAATATATACATAAAGGAGAGATATAAACCTTGGATTTTATTAGAATTCTTTATCAATATCATGTATACAAAATGCTTTAAAATGAAACTTTCTAGATATTTAACCGAACCAACAATATTGCTCTTTACAAAAACTTGCCTAATACAGTCTACAGTATCCTAGACTCAAAACTTGTTAGTAAGAATGTCCAAGTTTTGGTCTCTTCAAAATGATCCTAGTAATCCTTTTATAGAAAATAAGGATTGCATACAAGCTTCGGATCCTTCGACCTAGAAGAAACAAAAATTGTGACCACATAAGACAAAAAAGGTAAATATAACACCTTTCTATTATAATTTTACAAAACTGATCAATCACATGAGTGCCAAAAATTTCAACAACCCCCAATGTTAGTTAAAAACATGCTAGGTGTAGCATCTATACTTCCTCTAACTGCTTGAGGTTCCTTACACTGTTTTCTTTTCTCTCAAGGGGTTGGGGAACTGCCACATGTTGCTTCCTCTATGAATGTCTCTCCTTCTTTGGCACTCTTAGATGGATATGCCACTTCCCAAGATGCAAAAGTATCTTCACCTAGCCAATGAAAACCCAGTACCTCATCCCTTTTTGGTAGTAGTTTGTCCCAATCAGTAACTACTTTGTGCACCTCATTCCTCACATTAGTGAAGTGTATTCTGGCATCCTGTAGTATTTCAATTATTTGGACAAAGGGGGTATTGTCTTTTGTATCTAGAATGGTATCTATTTTAGCTGATACTTCACCATTAATTTGTTCTAACCACTATTCCCTATCTTTTATAGTTCCATCTACTTTGATAAGAGTGGGAAACAGTTGAAAATTGTCCTCAAAGTATCTTACCCTAAAGATTTATGCCTTCCTCTTTAAACGTTCCCTATTGACCTCAAACTCAAAAAGGTCTTTAACAAATTTGTATGTATTTGTTAATTGTATATCCATAATACATTGATCTTTAATCAAATCAAAGAATGATTTCAACATGTTCTTTCTAGCAACCCACCTTTCCAAAATTGGGCCTATAGTGGCTACCTCTTTCTTAAAACAGATCAAAATGTTAGACAACTATTTAGCAGTTCTATAAATTTCCCTTGGTTTTAGATTTGCAAAAAATTTTAAAATAGTATCCTTTATTCTCTTTTCATACCTTTGTTTCTCTCTTTTCTCTATATCTTAATCACCTATGGAAGGGGGAAGAGGGGAGATGGGGTATTCAATGATAGGGCTCAAAGAAGAAGGACCAACAGGAGAAGAAGAAATTTTTAATTGCTCTGATGCTTGAATTGGGTCCTGTTCACCTAGCCTCTTCTTTAAGTCTGCAATTAAAAAATCCTTTTCACATATGCCCTATATTAACTCCCCATAAGATTTTAATACTATTTCCAGTCTTAGTGTGAGCTCCTCTTTTTCTTTGGTTTCTCTTTCTACCACTCTTGTTGTGAGTTGGGCTATTGCTACCACCATGCCTAATGCCTCAACTATAGAGGTGTTAGTGACCCTCTTGACAATTAGGCTACCTTAAAGATCACCCTCAGTAACCTACTTCCCTTTGTTATTTTCATTCTTCATTAAAGACCACACGGTCAAGGCTTGATGGCCATTACTAAGATTTACTCCCTTAATTACCTTTTCTCCCTCCTCCCTGGTCTTTTGAATTGGTGTGGTCTATTTCTTGACTGCATCTAGGACCATTGCATCAGCTATATCCCATTTTGGAAGGATAAGCAATCCTGAGTTTCTCACCAAGTCTCTCCCCTATTCTGGAGTGATTTTCTCAAACCTTTCTATCATTTCCTTTCTTACCTTAGTTTCTATGATCTTGAGGTCCTTATCCAAATTCTCCTCATGCCTCTTCTCACATGTTTCTTCAAAATGACTCATGTTTAATTTCCATATAAATTGCATAAATGCCCTAGCCTTTACAAAGGCATCATTAGCCATGAATTCATCACACGCCTATTTGACTATTGGGTCCAGCTCTATTCCTACCATCTCTCCCATTGTTAAGTCCAATTCAAGTTCTTTTGGTGGCTCTGGCACCCCCTCATTTATCTTTTCATACATCATAAAAATATGACCTAGTGCTCCCAACTATTGTACCTACTCTGTGACCTCTTTATCATCCATGATATTCAAAGGTGATTGGGATGGAGAATAATCCCCTTCACTATGTTTAGGCCTCTCTTCTAGCTTTTCTTTCTTTGAAGGGGATGGGGAATCAGGAACAACATCATCTGGTTGAGCCTGAGGTGAGTCTAGAATATCTACAACCTCCTTGTGCTTCTCCACCTACTGTGATGTGGAAGGGACATCCTCCTTTTTCTTTGTTTGTTTTTTCTTGTAAGGTTCTGGTACTACCACATGTAACCAATTCTCTTATGTACCATGTACTTGCCCAAGGTCAATACTTTTCCAAATGCAAGTTTTCTCAATATTGATTGAGCCTTCTTTGGGTTATCTTTCATGGATTTATCTTTTTTCTCATTTAGGGTTTGAAAAATACCCTGAAAGTAATCCATGAGGGTGTCTATCTTCTTCCCCATAGGATTTATGTTCTTTAGGGGATCATATCCTGGGTCAAACTGCTGGACAAAGTCCAATGTCTTCCTATACACCAACCATTTCTCCTTTTTGATTTCTTGCTCTTGTATATTTGGGACATTTCTGATGATATCCTCGGGGAGGTTAAAAATATGATCTATCAAGGAGCACCTGACCTTCTTCTTAAATATTTCATTGTAAAACCCCTCTGGGTCTTTTGTCCTAACAACTGAAGTAATCATATGATATGGTGCCAAGACATGATCCATATAAAGCCACCTAGCCTTTGTAACTATAAATTGATGTGCAATTGTAACATTTGGGAACAAGAATCCTCTGCCTTTACCTATGAGAGTGTTCTTTTCAATCTCCCCCAATTGTCTAATGAACTCAACAACACCAATCTTTAGGGGAACTTGATATGGTAATATGAATGGAGCCCCTCTGAAACCATATAGTCTAATAATAGTAGAAATAGGATAAAAAATGAAATCCCTCCAATTATGCACAATTTTGAGGCCCTTGGAAAAAAAATTTGGCCTGACAAGTTCAGCCAAGGCCGTTGGGATTCTTGGGTTTTCATGGACAAATACTAACCTTAGTCTGGCTGTAAAGAATCTATCCAAATTAATGAAACTTTATCCTCCCTATCCCAAGTCATGTTGAGGCTCCACAATTGGACTAATATGTCTTCACCATCCTTCTATTTTAACAGATCCATCTCTTTCTCAAAATAACTAGCACCCTTAAACAAGAACATGTACATCATGAAGGAATACCAACAATATTTCTTATCAGCTTTGCTTTTTTGAATTCCTATTAATCCATTATGAATTAAATCAAAAAAAAAGGGGCAAAGTCAAATATAACTGATAGGTATAGTTAAAAAATTTGGACCATCATGTACATCAAATGTACTAGAATTCTCTCTTCAACATCTTCTCTAAAGACTTGACATAGTGACCAGTATGCACCTCTTGCTCTCAAGTTTAAATAGTCTGTTTGAAGGGCTCCTATGTACTTGGTCCCATGGTAATCATTCCCCCAATCTTGTCACAAAATTTCTTCATAGGACCACTTCTGAGATAATCCCTTTGTGCATTATACACTTGCCTCAACTCCTCAAAATCTAATTTTCTAGGTCATTGGAGGATTCACTTAACTTAAAAACCTTCCTGATTTCTTCAGCAGAGATGTTCATTAACAAGTTTCCTTTAGCATCCCTAATTACCCTAGTAATTGGGTCATTTTTCTTTGTAACTTGAATCATTAGGTCTACATCTATGAAAACGTCAGGTACCACAAGCTTTCCAAGGTCAAATTGCCATATATTGCTGGTAGGAGGAGGGGCATTTCTCTAGCTAAACCCTATCTTGAACAATTCTAAACCAGTGATATCAGAAGTGCCACTTGCATTAAGCGTGCCAATCTTAGCATCTCTTGTATAATTACCTTTACCATACAGGTCATCTGCTACCTTTACCCTAGGGCTTTTTGTTACTAAACTCTTGGCCTTTACTGTATCAATTGTTGACCTAGGTCACAGCTCTAACAAATCTTCATGTAAACCCCTATCACTATATTCAACTTTACCAAATAAATCCTTTCTTGGCCCCATTCTAGGGTTTGTATTTCTTTATAATTGGTAAAAGAATTTATAGAATATTTATGAAGATACTTAACAAGAACAAGAAATGCGCAGATATTCACCAACCTTTCTTAGAAAATCCTTTAGGAGATGAAAACTAGCTCTGCAAATTTCCTCACTCGGGCCTCTGCAAATTTTATCTCTTTGTGTTTCTAAAAATGCATAAATCTTCAATATATTTGCAAGAAAAGATAGTCCTTTCAGCAATTTACTCCACATGATCTAGCCATTACTTCTTTGAGAAATTGAATTGTCACCATGCAACGGTAAAATTCAATTTCACACCAATTTTTCTTCAAGTTTAAATTTGGGTCATTAATCCTTCTTAGAACAAAATCTAATGGTTGTCACATGATCACAAGGCTTGGAAAGATTCCTTGTGAACATATGACAACCATCCGATCAAGATGCATTGATGGTAAACCTTCAAATGAATCACATAGGACCTAGTTGACATGTTGGACTTATCGTTACCATTAGATCCTGCATCTAATGGCTAGTATTAATTTTCATTTATGACTAGACATAAAGTAAGGCACCGCGGCCTTGATACCATATCAATGGTTGTCACATGATTGCAAGGGCTCAAAAGATTCCTTGCGAGCATACAAAAACATTAGATCTTTCCTTCATTGTTGATACCTTAAGTAACCAGCCGCACTTAGCTCGACCAATCAGAAACATCCATGTCGCAATATCTGGTAAGCGGATGTACTATTTTTTCTTACTACGCACCAATCCCAATGACATTTTCCACATTAGAAAATACCTTCTACCAATCAGAAGCACCCATGTGTATACACCTGGTAGTGGACCCACCTTTTACAAGCGCCTAGGAATAAAGTAAGATTGACGGTTGTCGCATGATCGCAAGGGGTCAAAAGATTCCTTGCGAACATACAACAACCATTAATTCTTTGTAGATTTGTCAGTTTGACAAAATCCTTAGAGGTTGGGCCCATGCGCTGGCTTTTAAACAAGATCAATGGTTGTCACATAATTGCAAGCACCTAAAAGATTCCTTGCAACCTTGTGACAACCATTGGATCAAGAAAAGATTCAAGGTTCATATATTATGCTGAAACATTAGGAAATAAAGTGTTTAGGACGTAGGAATATTTAAAGATATCACCAGGCTTTAGACTTAGGAAAATTAAAAGGGGCCTAGGTAATATGAAATGTTAAGAACATGACCCCACTAGATGACATAAGAATAAAGCACATGTGTTTCTAGGATTTTAAGTGACCTTGGTAAAAAGTAATGATCAAATAGAACTTAAAAGAGTGACCTAGGGTTTTTCTTAAAAGCAAAGGCATTAGGGGTTTTTCATGCCTAGTTTTTCAATTAGGGCCTTCTGGATTTAGATGAAAACTCTGATAATTTTGCATGGTTTTTTCTAGGTTTTTTGCAACAAATTTTCTCAGTTTTAAAACAACTAGCAAATATCTCAATTTGCAAAAGATGAAAGATTTTATGCTTAAAAATTAAGGTGCTAATAGGGGTTAAAGAAATTTCATAAGAATTGTCCCCAATTTATGAAGTATTTGACAGAGACTGATCTTTCTCATCTGCAATTTGGTGTGTCCCCTAGGTAGCCTTTCCTTATTCAGGTATTCCCATACTTGATCTCCTTTGAAAGTAACATGTATGTTCTTCTTATCTACCCATTCTTTGTACTTTGCAGTATTCTGATTCAATGTATCTCTAACTTAATCATGAATCTATTTGATCCATGTAGACAATTCTTCACCCTGTGCACTAACTTTAAATTCATTTGGTAAGTCTCTCAACTCCATAACCCCTCTGGGATGAAGTCCATAATTCACTTGGAATGGTGTCTTCCCTATTGACCTATTTACTGAATTATTGAAAGAAAATTTTTCTTGAGGAAGGATAGCATCCCAAGTCTATCCATATTTTTTTCTTAGACACCTTAGAAGCATGCCTAATGATCTGTTTACAACTTTAGTTTGCCCATCTGTTTGAGGATGGTATGTAAAACTAAAATATAGGTTTGTCCCCAACTTTTTCCAAAGGGTTCTCCAAAAGTTCCCTTGGAATATCATATCTCTGTCTGACATAATGGATGTTAGCAATCCATGAATCCTAACCACTTCTTTAAAGAAAAAGTTAGCAATATGTGAAGCATCATTAGAAACCTTACAAGGAACAAAGTGTGCCATTTTGCTAAATCTGTCAACTATAACAAAGATGCTATCAAAACCTTATTTAATTCTTGGAAGTCCTAAGACAAAGTCCATACTCACATTGTTCCATGGCTTTGTTGGAATAGAGAGTCATTGATAGAGACCTTGATTGGTTCTGACTCCTTTAGCCCTTTGACAAATAGTGCATGTCTCAAAAAACTTTACGACATTAGTGGGTAGCCGAGGCCAATGATAGTTTATCCTTACAAGTTCAAGTGTCTTATCAATGCCAAAGTGACCTCCTAGTGTGCCAAAATGTTTCTCTCTAATCAAATTTTCTCTCATGGAGCATTTAGGAATACAGAGTTGACCTCCTTCGAATAAAAGGCCATTCTACAATAGATATTCTGAATAAGTAGTGTTATATACATTTCATAGAGTAGAGAAAATGTTGTAGATATCACCAAATTATGATTCATCCTTGCATAGGTGATTGAGGGCATCAATTCCCATGCTTTGTATTTGCACTTCTTTAACATAAATCACTCTCCTACTAAGAGCATCTACCACTTTTTTTGAAGTTCCTTTCTTATGCTTTATAGAAAATGTGAATTCTTGGAGTTGTTCAACCCATTTCATGTGCCTGCAGCTTAATTTATCCTGACTGTTGAGAAAACTTAAAGCATGATTATTTGTAAACACAATAAATTACTTAGGAAGCAAGTAGTGCCTCCATTTCTTCAGGGCTTGAACCATAGCATAAAGTTCCAAGTCATATGTATTGTATTTCTTCTACGCTTCATTCAATTTTTTAGATAAGAAAGCCACTGGTCTTCCATCCTGACTAAGGATTATGCCTATGGCCATATTACTAGCATCAATCTCCATTGTGAACAATTTATTGAAGGAGGGTAGTGCCAAAATGGGATATTGTGTTACTTTCTCCTTCAAATACTTAAAATCTTCATGTGCTTGTGTTGTCCACTGGAATTTTGTTTTTCTACCACCCTTGATGGTGTCAAGTAAAGGTACACAAATGTGACTGAAATTTTTTATAAACTTCCTATAAAAGGTAGCTAATCCATTAAAGCTCTTGACTTCTCTAGGAGTCTTTGGCATGGGCCAATTAATGATATCCTCTACCTTTTCAGGATCAATTTTTGAAGTGCCCTTTGAGATAACATAACTCAAGAATATCAACTCTTGTTGCATGAATGTACATTTTTCTAAGTTGATAAACAATTTATTCTCATGTAGTCTTTGGAGAACTTGTTCCAATTGTCTCATGTGCTCTCCTATAGTCTCACTAAAGATTAGGATGTCACCTAAATAGACCACCACAAACTTGCCTATAAAATCATGAAGTATTGCATTCATTAATCTCATGAAGGTGCTATGAGAATTGCTAAGGCCAAATGGCATCACAAGACATTCATATAATCCCTCAGTGGTTTTAAATGCATTCTTCCACTCATCTCCTAGCCTTATTCTTATCTGATGGGAAACAAATTTAAGGTCATTTTTAGAGAAATAACATGCTCTTCCAAGTTGGTCTAATAAATCCTCAATCATGGGTATAGGGAATCTATATCTAATTGTTATTTTTTTATTTCCCTAGAGTCAGTGCATAGTCTCCGTTTTCCATCCTTTTTTGGGGCCAAAACACTTGGGACTACACAAGGCCTGAGACTCTTTTGTATGAGTCCTTTTGTCAGTAATTCACTAATTTGTTTAGTGACTTCTGCATTCTAATCAGGAGTGTATTTATAAGTAGCCTTGTTGGGTAGGGAAGCACCTAGAATGAAATATATTTGGTGACATATGTCCCTCAATGTTGGGAGTTTGTCTGGTGTGCCTCTTGCAACTATTCCTTTGTACTTTTGTAGTAGATTATCTACTTCCTTTGGTACTTCTTTGTGCATTGTTTTCCCCTTTGGTTTAAGGACTAGGGCATATCCTACCTCTGGATCTTGAATAGTGTTGATCATCTCTTGTTCTCCTACAAGCATGACTAGTTTCTCCTTTAGTTTTTCTTGTTGAGGATCAGGAAGAGCGAGAAAATTTTATTTGCGACCATTCTGAATGATTTGGTACTTGTTTGTGACTCCATCATGTTTAGCCTACAGATCATACTACCAAGGGATACCTAGTAGTAGGTGACAAACATCCATATCTACAATATCATAAAGGACTCTATCCTTGTAGTCTTTGATGGAGAAATCTACCCAAGCTTGTTCATTGATGAGGGTTTGTTATCCCTTAGTTAACCATGATACATGGGATGGGTTTGGGTAGGGTACTTTTCCCAATTTTGATTTATCTACCATCTCTCTAGATACAATATTTTTAGTAGAACCAAAATCAATTACTAACTTGCATACCTTTCCATGGCTTTTGTAGTTGGTCTTGAAAAGATTCTTTGTTTGAGGAGGCTCCACCAGAATGGGTGCTAGGATCAAAGTCCTCTTTATCATGAGGCTTACTCCATCTTCTCTAGTACAGTCTCACACACTATCAGCATCATCTTCTTGCACTAGGTTGGCTCTTCTTTCACCTTGGTTATTCTCCTTGTCTCTATCCAGACATTTATTAGTGTAGTGTCCTATTTGGTTATAGTTGTAACATCTTATTTGTCCATTGTTTCTTCCTCCATTTCTACCCCTTCTATTTCCTCCTCTACCTCTGTATCCACCTCTTGAAGTACTTTCTCCTTGGGTGTTCTCTTTATTAGATTCTCCTTGTGGTCTATTATTCTACCTTCTTCCTTCAAATTTTCCTCTACCTATTTCATTCTTATCTTTTCCTCTACCACTATGTTCATTCCTCCTTCTGAACTTTTCTTCAACTTTCAATGCCAATTGATAGCATTGGTTCACTATGGTAGGGCTTGTCAAAGTTCATCCTGAATTGAGACCCTTAGGCCTTGCATATACCGAGCAAGCTTCACACATTTTGGTCTAGCAAGCTTGGATTTCATTACCAATATCTAAAATTCTTCAATATAACTAGAGATATCCATCTCCTTCTATCTCAAACTAATCCTTCTTTTATGAAGTTGGACTTCATAATCTTTAGGGACATAATTTTCCCTAAGAAGGGCCACCATCTTCTTCCAAGTGGTGACTGGATTCATTCCATTCTTCACCCTGTCATCTTGAGTGAAGTTCCACCATGTGAGTGTAAAGCCTTTGAGCTTAGACTTAGCAATCTTCACCCTCTAATTCTCAGGGATTTCCTCACAATCAAATAAACTATTTAGGGCATCTACCCAATCCATTGCAGTATCCGGTTCCAGCTTCCCATTGTATGTAGGTAACTCAAGCTTGGCATCCATGGTCCTTCTCTCCATAGACTTTAGAGTCTTCATTAGTAGCCTCTAGTCTGAAAGACATTCTTATTGCTCCTACTCAAGGGCTTCTTCATAACTCCCTTGTTCAACATCTTCAGAGTTTCCACTAATTCTTCTATGAAGCTCTTCCCTCAGCCTATCCATTTCTTGCCTCATCTGTTTCATTTCAGTGTCTCTTTGTTCATCATGCTTTGTCCTTTTCTCTCTCAAGTATCTTACTATCTCTACATTGGTCATCCTTGTGGACAACCCTCCTTCATCTTCCCCTTCCATGGTGTTGTTTCTCTTTTACCTGAAGGATCTTAGATGCTCTAATACCACTTGACGCATAGCTCTCCCCTATCTAGGTAACCTTGTTGTAGTACATCCTTAGGTGTCTCCTTTACACCCCAAACCTATATTAAGAGATTGTTCTACACCTTAAAAATATCTCATACACAACCATCTAATACACTTCTTGGTATAAATCCCTATGTAAACAATATTAGGAATGATTTACAAGGGGGAAAAAAATGACAATCCTAACTTATGAGGTTGGACCTGATTGTCTAAAGACTTAATAGGTTCAATGAAACATAGTCAAACCACTTTTCATCTTCCAAGGTATTCCTTTTAAGACTCTTCCTTCAATTAGCCTACAAATCCTAGTAGGTCTAGTTAACTAGTTTTGAGGTCACAACTCTCAAACTTCTCACTAGACTCAGGGAACTAAGAAAAGTTCTAGATACCCTTTTGGGAATACTACAAATCCCCAATTTTGTGGGTTCTAAAGGTTAAGGGAACAAACTAGATCTTCACAAGATCAGACAAGCCTAATTAAGCAATTAGGTCACTTTAAGTAAGGGAGTATCCCAAGGACTTATGTGAGAACACAACCAATTTTTTGATTGCATCAAACATGATCCCAAACTACTCCAACTAAGTTTGCAAGGTTTGATTCAACCCCAAAGTGCAACTGTCATCAATTCATCATTTTTTCTACTCGTTGCCACATACAGATGTCAACCTTAATTCATTGAATGCAATCTCCAACACTTACTTTCCTGTAAACCAACTCCATAAATATGAATACAACATATAGTTCTCTCATTCCACCAAGGCTTAGATTTTTTCGAGGGTGGACATGAGAGAAACACAAAATTTAAAATGGAAAACCTAGTTCTGGAGGCTTTCAAAATAGTTCGCAAAGAATTGACTCAAACTTCCACTTCCAAACACTCCAAATCTTCAAACCAAAAGCATTAGAAATATAATTCAATCACATCCAATTTTTTTTCATCACCAATACTATTTGTACGTAAATTCAAATGGAATAGAAAGTCGATTGTTTCAGGAAAATTGAGTATATTTTATTGATTTAAAAAACAAAATTACAGTCTATGTTTCTTGCATGTCTTTCACCTGCCTATAAGGGCTTATGAAGACCTTCCCCAATTGATCTAACTAAATTTTGAAGTTTGTGACCGTTGGGAGGTAATTATAATAAATTAAAAACTTTTCAGAAGTTTCTTAGCAACATTTCTTGTTTAGTGCAACTTTTCACATTTCTTGCAAAAGTGCACTTTCTTCCTTAGAAGACCTAAGTCTAAGAAAAAAATCTATAATAAACTAGACAAAACATGTTGGCTGACCATAGTCAAATCCCAGGGTTTATAAAGACAACAAGGGTTGTTAGGAATAAGGTGTCTCAACCTTGGATAATTCCTATTCTTATTATTTGTTTTGTAAAATGTATTTCTTGCAAATAATGTTGACGTGTCAGCATCTTGAATTGTGTGTAAGGAGATCATGGCTAAAACGGTTATGATGGATTCCTATGACACGTAAGAGCTATGTCAGGAAGATTCAATGATAGGTGAAGACATGTGGCAATTGATAAATTTGAGTACCGTACACTCTTCCCCAATGGTAAAACCCTAATACGGTTATCTTTGGGAGTAGCCCTAAAAAGTGAAGCGCATGATATAAGCTTTTTTAGGGTTGTGAAGAGATATGATGCGAGTGTATTGTTGGAATGTTTTATGCTGCTGTGATTTGTCTTCAAGGGCTTAGAAATCTTCTGAAAGAACTTGCATTGCAAGTGTATTGTAAGCTGTAATAGTTTTGATCAATACATTGTGCAGGTTTTGGAGTGCTGGGGTTTTTACCGAAAGGTTTCCCCAGGGTATATCATTGTGTCATTCTCTATTTTTCTATATGTATGGTATGTGGTTGCAATATCTTTGTTAAATTAGTTAATGAATCTAAAATTGTAAGGATTTAAAATAATTTGCACAATACTCTCCTATAGAGATTAGTGTAGGAAGTTGTTTCCGCACCTGAGTTTCCTTACAAGGGTGACTGGGCCTTACAAGTTGGCTTATTAATCAAAGTTTTAAAATTCTCTAAAGACCCTTAAGCATGAAGTCTCTTGCATGTACCCTTCGACAACCATATAATTATAGTCATTGTGAAGAGTGGAGGGAGTGTTCATGCACCAATTAAATTATCCAACAACCATCCAACAATTATTCCTGAAATTGCTTCTCTCAACTTCTAGTTTTCTCCAAAACTTATCTCTACCATCTTTAGAGTTGGGCACATAGATATTAGAGAGAATCCAACAGAAGCTATCTCTAACATGGGTAAACTTGATAGAAGAAATATTTCCTTATGAATTGATAATATCACCATGAATAGTATTAAGGTTCCAAAAGGAGGCAGTTTCCCCTTAGGCCCCTTCAGAGCTACAACCCACAACACCATAGCTCTTAAACACTTTAATCTTTTCAACTTTATCTCTAGCCATTTTTTTTACTAGATAAGAATGATATTAGGCTTTTGATCCCTAACAAAATTTCTTAAGAGGTCATATTTATGGGGGTTGTTTAATCCTCACATATTCCAAGAGATGATCTTCATTTCTTACCTTGGGAGCAGTCCTGGATGGTACACTGTCAGGTAAAGCACAATCAAGTGTCACTTTTTAGGCTAACTTATCAACACAGCTGAATTTTAGTATTTCTAACTAAAAATTAATTTTGTTCAAACATATGGTCTAGCTAGATTCATTCTAGCTAAGTTAGATAAGTTCTTTAACTTTTCCAATTGGAAATATCTATTAAATGCATGTTTTATACCACTTTGGGTCCAATTACCATAAAAATAAAATTATTTCGGAAAAGTGGCATTTCAATAACTCCTAATCTTTTTAATGACATTTTTAAAAAAATAAAAAAATACCCTTTTGTAGAGATCAGAGTCAAGAATATCCTCATATAGATTTTATAGTGTTTTAATTAGACATGGTTTATTGTAATTAAAAAATATTGCAAGTAGGTATTTTAACAGTCAAAGAGATGTTGATTCGGAGAAAGAAAAAAATAGTAAATCATATTAAATAAATTTAAAAAACATATGGTGCACTAGAGGAGAGAGTCCTCTTCAAGAATATATATTTCTTTTTTTGATTGGGATAAATTTGTTATGAAAAATATGTTGCGAGATGAAAACTGTTGATTTCAGTGATTTGGAATTTGAATTGTTATAAAAGAGAAAATATAGGTCACAAACCAATTTTTATTTCTTTATGCACTAGCTATATATGTCATCTATGACATATTTCAAAATTAGGGGAAAATATGTTTATTTACATATAATTTTTTTGTGGGAACTAGACCCCTAATTTTCAACATTTTTCAGGAACTGAAAAATCATCTTTAAAAATTAAAAAAAAATATCAATTCTTATTTAAAAAAATTATAAAAAATATTAATCATAAACTTCATCCATTTTATCACATTTAATTAGTTTACGTCATCTTCAAATTCCAAACATAAATGTCATTTTTATACTATTGAAGTTGAATAGTTGTGATTTTGTTAGCCTCTTCCTTTGTAAAAGGGTGACAACTTATTATGCTTTTACCCTGTCAACATCATCCATCCACAATACTTTGTCTACTTTCCTGTTCTCTCATGAATTTATTAGGTCTTCTACCTCTGGTAGGCTTAGGCATTCCAACATCTTTTCTCATTTATCTGGTTGTAATACCTCCTAAAGGCATACCAAGGATAGGTTCAACCTGTTTCTTTCTAATGTGCACCACCTTAGTCAAGGGAGCAACCTCACTTTCTAAGAATGGGTTAGATTATTCGTAAATGTCTGCCAAACTTTTCTTTGTTTGTAGGGTTTTTGGACTCAAAATAGCATCCTGGATGTTGTTACCATCTTTTGTATCCTCTAAGGATCTCTTAGATAATCCACTAGTTTGTTCTTCCTTAGAGACATGAAAGGCTCTTATTTCTCCTTCTTCAAGGGGGTCTTCAAGATTTGGAGACACCTTACCCAGACCTCTATTACCTTCAAGACTACTATTTTCTTAGGGGGAGCCATTGAAGCTTAAATTTGTAGCTTCTCCTGAGGCCACAACAGGGTCTTTTCAGCTGGTCACTTTAGGATTCATCAAATTTTTTTCCTTCCACACCTTCTTCGTATCTTTAGGAGGAGTTGCCTTATCTTTCTCAGTTTTAAGGGGGAATTCCTTTTCCCTATGGCCACATTTTTTATAGAGTAAAAAAGCAAAGGGAAGGGACTCAAATTTGACTAGCTGGTTCCACACACCTAGTTTGGAGTTGATAGCAATGCTTTGAGGTAGGTTAGCCATCTAAATAATATTCACACAAATCCAGGCATAAACTCTTCTAGATCTGGAAGCTGTCATGGGGTCAATAGTGAGGAGTTCACCAAAAGAGCTGGCCAGCCCTCCTAGGACATCCTCATGCTAGTATTCAAGTGGGAGCCTAAGGAATCTAACCCAAATTGGGGTTGAAACAAAAAAAGCTAATTCATTGAGTTCTATATTGGGAGCCCATTCACAAAGAGCAAGCTAGTAACGTCCAACCATCTAGGGGCCACCACATAAGATGTTGGATAAATCTTCCATACTCGAGAATTTAAAGGAGAAAAAACCTTTGGACATGGAAACTATGTCAACATGTTCCTTAAGGAACCATTTTCTCTTAGCAAACTTTCAAACTACCTCAATGTTAGGTCTACCCCCAAAAAATTCCCAATCAGGGTCATCTCCATAGAAGTGATAGAGAAGTCAATCATGGGATCAAGGATAAAAATAGAGAACTCACATTTAGAAGGGTTAGAGATCACATTCACTTTAGGAAAGGAAGATTTTCCATTATTCTTAACACCAAAAAGGGCAGACTGCTTACTTTTTCTTTCAATATTTTGTTCAATACAAGGGAGAGGGCCCTCCTTTGGGGTTTCTTCCAGGAGAGGCCCACCTTTTCGAAGGAATCTTCCTTGAAAATGCTTGTAGAATCAACAATCTTCATTGACTTATGACTGGTCTAATCAAGATCATCCCCTGACCCATTTTGCAGTAGATGTCCTCCAGCAATGTTGGCCACAGGAGATAGATTCACTTCTGTAACCCCGCAAGCAATGACATGACCACCATTGCCAAGCAGTTCATTCAACAAACTTTCCCACTCTCACTCGCTAGTTCCTTGCTCCTGCCCGAAGTTTCTGCCATATTGTTTACAACAACTGAAACCCTATCTTAGTGCATTGTTATGGTGTATGTAGTTTGTATTCATGCTTTAATTAAAAATTTTGAATGTATGAATTGTAGACTCATAGGGTTTAGTCAAGGATTCTGATAAGAAATTTGGGTCATAAATACAGTTGAAATACATTGTAAGGAAATGTCATTTTAGATCTAGAAGTTAATTTAAGCATAATGCTTGTGATAAGATGAAAATGTATTTCCAATTTTGAATTAACCCAATAGATGGGGCACTTATGTAAGTTGTGGTGTTTACCATTCTTTTCTATTTTGATTAATTTAGTTTCATATTATTTAAGTGATTAATAATAAAGTTTATCTTTAGTTTGTGTATGTTGAAATTATTGAAATACCCTATCCCATGCTTCATTTTAAGTGGTAGATCAAATGAATAATTATCCATTATTTAGCATCTCCTTATCATGTGTAGTCTAGTGTGAGATTTATCTTCTTAATTGATTTTGTTTATAATTTTGGTGTAGAGATTGTAGGAGAATCAAAGGATTACCATCTTAGGTATTGCAGAGCCTAAAGTGTAGAAGGGGTTGAGTATGCATTGTTAGTTGGTCCAAGTTTGTATGTCTATTAATCATAAGAGTTGGCATCTCTTTAGGTAAATAAATGGGTCACTTGGTGTCATTTATGAGTAAACTCTTTTTCTAGGAACCAACAATACTAGTTTCACAAATTATCTTAAAAAAATTCCTAGGCATTATTAAAAAAATACAAAATGTTAAGAAAAAGCTCTTTATGTTTTTTGATAGTTGTATTCATGTATTTATTTAAGAATTATGATAATATAGATTTTATTTAAAAATTGTGTTTCAATTAACTACGTCAAAGGCGTTCTTATATAAAATGAATGAAGCTCTGTTTTCCATCAAACAACATTCAATACACAAAAAGAGAAGCACGACCATCCAAACACTCTTAGTTGTTTAAACTTTTATCAATAGTTCTTTGTTATCTTTGACATAGACCATTATTTATATGTGTTGGGGTAGAGACTATATCCATGAGGATATCCCTCTCTACCACAAGTACATGTTTTTGGTGTGATAGAAAAATCTACATGGTATCACGACATAGGTCATCGATTCGAATCCCTCAATCCCTAGACCATTCATCTGCATAAGTTCGACTTATCGACGTGGTACTTATCAGGTCTGAATCCTACATGGTACATGGTTGTATTTAGCTCTGTCATGTGGGGGGAGGGAGGGTTTTTGGTGTAGCGACTATATTTTTCATTTGACTCAATTAGATTAATCTTAGTTTTTTTATATAAAATATTTTAAATTATATTACATGAGTATATAACTCACTTTTTCTAATGTAAATAAAAATATTGTTGTAAATATATGATATAATATAATATAATATATAAAATTTTGATAAAAATTATGATTTTTTTATTAATTGAAAAATAAAATAAAATTCCTCTAACAAGTATATAATAAAAATTTTAAAACTAAATGACACTAAAATGCTAATTTTATTATAAATTATTTAATATATTACATATGACACTTATTAATAATATTATTATATAAATATAACTATTATAAAATCTTAATATTGTGCATCATATATATTTCATTATTAAATAGTCAACATATAAAAATAAATTATTATTTTATTTTATTTTCAATTTTTTTTAATGATAAATTATAATTATAATTAATTACAAAATTAAAGGCAAGTACTTGGCCACTACGTGGCACTTGTTTTTAATACATCATTTACATATTTTTAAATTTTTTCATATTAGTTATCTTTTAAGCTACTACAAAAGATGGAATCCATTTCCATAAATTTGATCTTAATGCTAAACACAGTATCACAACTTAATCATCATATCATACCAATATCACATATCAATCATTTGATTACAACAAATATGCTTAGTTTTCTCAACTATATATAATTTTGTATGATAATGCTTATATCAATAATAATAATAATAATTTACTTAAAATATGATCTTATATATATACTTTTAAATATTTAAATTATATTAAATTTAAATAAATAAAATATAAAAGAAATAGTTTAAATGTATTTTATTTACTACGAGCCCTTAAATAAAATCAAGAATTAAGAAAATCAATTATTCAAGAAGCCACTGTGTATGTGTAATTATAAATTAAATCAATGCATCAAAGGATATATTCATGTATATATATGATCTAGATATGTGAGCTTCATCTAGAAAATGATAAACATTTCATATTGAATTTGAGAACCTAACCACAAAGGATCCAACTATAGTCCCATGCCCATCAAATTTTTACCATCACAACAATTCATCACTACATATTGAGTCTATAACTAGCAACATCTATCAAATGTATTGGTGTTCCTATTATAGCGTTAGTACAACTTCACTTATAATTACTCTATCTAAAACTATTTAATCTAGGTTTACTCATGTTCATGTGTGCTCATTTTTCATTTGACTCAATTAGATTAATCTTAGTTTTTTTTATATAAAAAATTCCCTTTAGCAGCAGTAGTATTAGTTCAGCACTTTAAGAAGCTCCTCAGATGGTTCTGCATATTCTGGATGGAGTCCCTAAGATTGCTGATATCTTTTGCTTGGGCAACCATCTTCTTTCTAGTCCTAGATCCTATGCCTGATAGCTATACATCCTATTTCTCATCTTCATAATCATTAATTCTGTCAATACTATTCCCTTCCAACTTATTTAACAACTTTGATGATGTTAAATAATATTATATGGCTTAATTTCTCCTATGATATAATCTTGTCATCATTAGGTTTTTATTTTTAATTGAGTATGTTTTTAATAAAAATTTAATTAAGATAATAATATTAAATTATGTTAATTATAAATTAATATTAAAAATTATAAAATATAATATTATTTTTGTTAGAATTATAATATTTTAATTTAATATTTGTGTACTTTTTAATTAGTAGTTTATTTAAAATAAAATATAAAATTTATTGTAGAATAGAATATGTTATAATATATCAATATATTTTATATTATAGTATAATTTATATAATATTTATTATACTATAAATATTTGTATATCTATCTTGTCACATCTACTTCTCTCTCCTTGTCTCTCAATACCTCTCACGCATCTCAATAGCTTCTTCCCTTTTCACTCTTGCAATCTTTGTATCCATCTCCTTATCTATCCATCCCCCTCTCTATCTATACAACATTATCTCTACCTCTCTCTTATTCACTCTCTCCTTTTGTCTTGCCCCCACCCCTCTATCCCTCTCACTCACCTCTCTCTTTCTCTCTATATTTTTCTCTACGCCAATCTCCCTATCTCTTTCAACAGTACGTACAATATGGATTTTATCATTAAACCAAATGCCCTTTTACACACAAACATATTAAAAAAAATAAAAAATTATCATATATTTATTTGTAATATATGCACATGTTAATTTAAAATAAAAATTAATTAAATTTATTAAATATTTTAATTTCTAATGATTATAATTAAGCTCACTTGAATGCTTTATTAATTTTTTTTAAACATTTATTACGCCGAAGGCGTTTCTTATATGAAACCCATCCCCCTGGGTTAAACTGATCTAAGGCCGTCGAACGATCTGTATGCATGCAAGACGATTGAAATGATCAAAATCATCCACGGTTTTTGAAAAGACCATAAAATGTAACATTTGTGTTGTGTGAACAAACTGCAAGGTTATGATTTAACTCGTCAGGAACTAGAGTTAGGTTTGCGGTTTACAAGACACTCATTACTTATTTGTTCATTACTGTCTATTTTACCTTTTTGCAACTTTGACATATTCGTCAGAGGTGGTACTTCATTTCTCTTGTACGGTAGTTTAACACAGTGGCAAAGGATACATTTAGAGATTTTGCATAGAGTTTATTCAGTTAATGTCGAAATAGTTTGTCGGTTAGAGAACACATATGGAGAAGTGGAGATAATGTTGGTGTTGATATCTCCCAATTAAGTTGGCTAAATCGCAAACATATCACGAATGGGTGAATGACAGGTAGGTGTTTGCGTCAAATGATGATGTGCCAGCTGTCACAGTTTCCAGTAACTTATGGTATCAATAATGAATGATAGATTTAACGATTTTCGTGTCTCCGCTAAGAATCTTACCAACCCTTGTGATCATGCGGTGACCATTGATTTATTATTAAGGCCACTATGTCTTGCTTTATGTCGACTGTGGAAAAGGAAATAATATTGACTATTAGATGGAACATTTAATGGTTGTATTCTATCAAAGCTGTTAACTGGGTCATCGGTACTGCGATGCAAGGTTGATCGTCAATGCATCTTGAAAGAATGGCTATCATATGTTCACAAAGATTATGATTGTCGCTTGTGAACATGTGCCATCCATTAGATTATGTTCTACAAAAGATCGATGGGCTAGTTTCAAACTTTAGCAATAACTTGTGCAAAATAATAAATCCACTTAACTATGTCACAATCCGTATGTAATAGCATCGGATTTAGTATTTAAAACTTTTGAAACCCACTTTGTCTACTGGTTAAAGAACTCATATGTTGAAGTGGAGATAACCTTGGTGTTGAAATCTCACAATTAAATTGGCTAAATCACAAACATATCATGAATGGGAGGAGAATGGGTGAATGATAGCTAGGTGCTTGCGTCAAATGATGTTGTGCCAGCTGTCACAGTTTCCAGTAACTTATGGTATCAACAGCGAATGACAGATCTAATGATTGTCGTGTCTCTGCTAAGAATCTTACCAACCCTTGCGATCATGTGATGACCGTTGATTTATTATCAAGGCCACTATGTCTTGCTTTATGTTGACTATGGAAAAGGAAATAATATTGACTGTTAGATGGAGCATTTAATGGTTATATTCCATCAAAGTTGTTAACTGGGTCATCGGTATTGTGATGCAAGGTTGATCGTCGATGCATCTTAAAAGAATGGATTTCATATATTCATAAAGATTCTGATTGTTGCTTGCGAACATGCGCCATCCGTTAGATTATGTTCTACAAAAGATTGATGGGCCAGTTTCAAACTTCAGCAATAACTGGTGCAAAATAACATTTTCCCCTTAACTATGTCACAATCTGTAATGAAATAACATTAGATTTAGTATTTAAAACTTTCGAAACCCACTTTCATTTAGTGTTCATTAAGGCAAACACCTTAAAACAAAAGATTGCAATTAGCAATGAATATCATATAAATCGAATGAGTAATGTCCATGATTTTACAAATTATTCCTCTTCCAACTTGTAGACAGTAAAATATTTTATTTTAATGCAATATTTTCCATCATCAGATATATATGTAGATCAATACTATATCCGACATTGACAACTTATATGCAAAAAACAAAAGGGCCAACATATAAATTATTCATTGTAGTCGTTGGCTATTATTAAAATTATAAGAAGAAAGCAAATACCATACACATTCCTTTTCAAATTTATTACCATTTAATATCTATCAACAACCACACGTAAAATTTTATGATACATATAATTGTATACATTAAAAAAAAAACTTTTGGATTGATCTGAAGACACGTTCTACTTCATAATATATGCAGGCGTACTTTGTCATAATGGTTTACAGTGCAAAAAATTAAAATGATCTTTTTTATAATCTGTGAATAAAAAAAATTTCCAATATGTATTGCGGTATTTGTTATGTTTAAATATCTATGAGTTTTTGATATCGACGTAAATAGCCATTTCATGATTCTGAATGACTATTTATTGATACTTAATTACTACATGTCCTTGCTGTATTTGTAGTTTTTCCTTATGTACCTGACAGTTGTTGCAAATGCATTAAATTGCATTCAATGTTAGATGGTTTGGTTGATAACAATTTTTTCTTTTCGTGTTCAAGATGACCGCCTTCATTGACCGTCATCATAGCCCATATAAGAACTGTTTTGCTAATACTTTTCTGAACCAATAACATATTTTACATAAAAATTTATACAGATTTCAATATATACATTCACCTGACCATCAAGACATTTCAAGTTCATCATTATGGAGGCATTGTTATCACAGGTTGTTTTAAGTTATGTTGTTAGGATTGTGTATTTTGTTCATTTCTTAGATTTGATCATCGAACAAATTGTTTGTATCACAAAATGATATGTACATTTTTTTTCAACAATGCATCACTGAAAAATATAGTGTATATGTTTATGATATACTTTTGATTACTGACATCATATTATCTGCCATTAAATAGGTAACAAAAATGGCCTTATTAAAAAAAGGATCAATTAGTCAAATAGTGGATGGTATTTCCATCAAAGAACCATGTTTTCAAATTGTATCATTACATTCTATTGAACAACAGCATACTGTGAGTACAAAATATCGTCTGGAACTTTTTGATGGTGTCCATACACACTTTGCCCTTTTGCCAGAACAATTTAACACTCTTGTAGTGGAGGAGGCTTTAGTTAAAGGTTCCATTGTTTGCATCAAAGAATACTCTTGCAAGCAACTCCACAATTACATGTATGCCAATTATTTTACTATATTTTAATGTAGTTATGAAAATTTGATTATAAAATTTTATTAAATGTCTATTTTGTTTCTATTTACAGGGCTATTCTAATTGATAATTTAGATATAGTGTCAAATCATGGAGAAATTATCGGATGTGTAGTACTTATAGTACAAGGTACTAAACAAATAGCATCGTCTAGTAGTCATGGAGTTTCAGATGCTTCTTCAGGTAACACAATTGGCATAAAACTGCTCACTCCATACCACAAGTTATGGACTATTGAGGGTCATTCTTTACAAAAATCACCTATCCATTGTTTCACAAAAATGTCTAAAGAGGGTAAAGTATTCGGATTTGACTTCATAGACAAAGAAGGAATTGGTATACATATAACTTGTTTTAATGAATTGGTTGATAATTTTTTTGAAATTATTCAATCAAATCATCTTTATTTGATTTCTGACGGTTCTGTAAAAGTTACAAATTCAAGATTCAATAGTTCAACCAATCCCTATGAAATAGTCCTTTAGAGTTCTTCAAGAATCATACCTTCCACATGTGTTCAGTCTGCAGTTCCCATAAATGATTTCCATATGAAGAGTATCGAATCTCTTGAAACTTTTCTTGTTAATTCACTAGGGGATGTGATTGGAATTGTTGTTTCTATCAATACATCAAGTACCATTCGAAAAAAAATGGTACAGAAATTAAAAAATGTAATATGCGTATCAAAGATATCTCTGGCTATTCTATTGAAGTGACTCTATGGGGACATCATTGTGACAATGAAGGACAAAAAATTCTTAATTTGTTCAGGGAATGTAAGACAATTGTTGTTTTAATTAAATTTGCTCATTTTCTTTCATGGTCTAGTAAGTCATTGGATACTATTTTTTCAACCAATGTTCTTATCAATCCAATTTTAACTGAGGCTGCTACTCTTTTGACATGGTCTACACAAATAGGAGAAGATCAGTCTTATATTTCTCTGACTAAAGAGCCAACAATAATTGCTAGATTTACAAATCAACAGCCAATGTCTACAATCTGTACAAAAGACTTCCATTCCATGATTCATGTTTGCGTAACAACACACATTTCTAGACTTGATGTGGATAACTTTTATTATCTTTCATGTCCATGAATCATTGATGGCAAAAAAAGTAAAAAAAAAATTGTTCAGAATCATAATGGTAAATATGAATGTCCTAAATGTTGTGTTCATATTCCAATATGTGATTTCAGCTACATGCTTAATATGGATTTGTAGAATCCATTAGGTGAGCTTCACAATGTTACTGCCTTTGAAGGCCCTAGAAATTCTTTATTGGGTGTGGATGCAGAAGATTTTCAACTACTTCTTGCTAAACCCGGTGCAAACAAACAACTTTTGGATAATCTTTATGGTTATGAGTTTGTGTCTGATCTAAGTATCAAAACATCTACTTTTGGCAAGCAAGAAACTCAAAGCATAATTGTTCTCGCCTTGAAGATTGCTTAAGGCAATAGTTTACTTATAATATTCAACATATGTAATCATATGTTAATGTATATATGTATGTTCGACAATAAACTGTCATGTCAATGTTATGTTGTTCAATTTTTGTGTAATATATTTTCTAAACAATCGATATATCCATATTTTCCATGATTCTTTTTAGATAACATTTCCATATCTTAGTAAATGCAGAGATATATAGAATATCTACCATCTCTCACACTTGTTTATTAATAACTGCCATCAATTTTATTAGAAAATATACTTCATAACTGCATCAAATTCAAGATCATCATTATGGAGGCATTGTTATCACAGCTTGTTCTATCTTTGTGTAAAAAATTTCTAAAGAATCGATATTTCCATATTTACCATGATTCTTTTTAGATTCATTTCCATATCTCAGTAACAAGGAACTAGTATACATATAACTTGTTTCGCTAACTTGGTTCATCAAACAACTTTTGGATTATCTTTATGGTTGTGACTTGTATTTTCTCTAATTATCTAAGAAATGAACAAAAAGCACAACCCTAAAAACACAACTTAAAACAACCTGTGATAACAATGCCTCCATAATCATGAACTTGAAATGTCTTGATGGTCAGGTGAATGTATTTATTGAAATCTGTATAAACATTTCTATAAAATATGTTACTGGTTCATAAAATTATTAGCATAACACTTCTTATATAGGCTATGTTGACGGTCAAAGAAGGCGGTGATCTTGAACACCATAAGAAAAAAACTATTACCAACCAAACCAATTAACAATGAATGCAATTTAATGTATTTGCAAAAACTCTCATGTATACAAGGAAAAATTGCAAATACAGTGAGGACATGTAGTAATTGAGTATCAATAAATAGTCATTCTGAATCATGAAATGGTTATTTACATCGATATTGAAAAGTCATAGATATTTAAACATAACAAATACCGCAATACATATTGCAAAAAAAAACATATGCACAGATTATAAAAAAGATTGTTTACTTTTTTTACACTGTAAACTATTAAAACAAAGTGCGCCTGCATATATTACAAAGTAGAACGTGTCTTCATATCAATCCACAAGTTTTTTATTTAAATGTAAACATCTTCTTTTGCCAGGCAAGAAATTCAAAGCATAATTGTTCTTACTTTCAAGCTTTCTTAAGACTGTAGTTTCCTTGTAATAATGAACATATCTATTCAATGTTTATTTATATATGTATATTTGATAATAAACTGTGCCATGTTAATGTTATGTTGTTCAATTTTTGTGAAATATATCCATATCTAAATATTCTTTTTAACTTACCACTTTTCAATAATTACAGGTATAAACGACAATTATATATGCAGTCATGGATAATGCAAATAATGAAAGAGAGGCTAAGCACAATCACAGAAATCAAATGCAGAGAGCTAGATATGATGTCCAAAAAACTGTTATTATCAAAAGAAGATGAGAAACATCTCATAATATTGAACTTGCAATTTCTGCATCAAATTTATATAGTTTGAACACCTCATATCATTTAGAACTAGTTGAACTTTGAGATTGATATCCTCTACCGAATTCAATTATTTAAAATCCTTGCTTGCCAGAACTTCAAATACCTAATTGTATTGAAGATCATACAATATCTATGAATACAGCTGATCGTTTACATACTTCACCTTTCTCTGAAAATTATTACAATGCCAGAAAAGAAATTCATACAAAGATAGATGATATTTCAAACTATAGAAGATGTTCTATATGTATGGAAAGATATCCTATAATTAAAATGTGCATAGTAGACGAAGATTTAATATGCTACAGATGCAATTCAGAAAACTATGGGCATCGGTTCTCAAAGTGCAACAACATGGATCCATGTGAACAACCATTGTGTTTGCAAATCTTAACAGAAATTGAACAAATGTTGATAGCCAAAAGAAGTCCTATTTTGCAAGTTACTTATGCAAAAGGTGATCAACACAGATATAGTGGTCATACTATTTGTTTTCCTCAAAATATTTCTAGTATCACAACATTGTTGCCTAGATGAATAGATGCATTCGATATAATCATTGTTAAAAGAATGAGCATAGGAAATAAAAAATATAGTTTTTATGTTAGCAAATCTCATGTTTATGAAGCACTGAAATATAAAACATTGAATGACCCATTCTATAGGGATGTCCAAATAGATGAAAATGCATTAGCATCATTGCCTTTACAATGTACTAATGTTTCAGATCTAATTTTTAATGCAGTGGAAAATAGTCGTCATATTGAAGATAACTCATCTATGTTAGATGAGTTAGAAGAAAATGAGTTTGATTGAAGTCTAGAAATTAACAGGTAATTTGTTTGTAATCTACCTGCATAGAGAAATAGAAGAAATATGGTCTTTGTTGCATTTAGGTGAAGATCAGACAACAAAATCTATTGAATGGCCTCCTATCTCACCTTCTCCTATTAATGAATACACAACCGAAGGTTTGTTTGTGATGGCATTTCCAACTTTGTTCCCCAATGGAATGGCACCATTCAAACAGCCACATATCAAAGAAGTCAAACTCCACTATTATGCTCTTCACCTTCTACGATACTATGATAATAGATTTTTCCAGCATTCAAGATTTAGGTATTTTATATTGAATATTATTATGCACCATCAAAGCCAAGCCACAGAATCTGTGTTTGTTCGCAAACAATTAGATGGATCTTTACCTATAACAATTGCAAATCTTCGTCAAAAGCTATGAGATGTACCTAATGATAAATTGGAAGATCAGTTGATGAGATTTGGTTCTTCTGTACATGGAACTAGACCTTTTTGGAATCAATGAAGAGTCCAAATTTTTGCTAGAGTGAACTTTTGTTATACAAACCATTCTGCAATATTGAAATAGAATTTGCAGATTCAGATGAAGGAATAATAGAACAATGAGAAACTTTTTCATCAACATATGAATCATGACATGTACGTAGAACACATTCAAATATAGAAGAAGCAGATGATCCTACAAGTCCTAGACCAGATCCAGATGCGATGAAAGATAGTATACCAGATGAATGGAAAATTTTAGCTCATTTCTAGCTAGGCGTGCCTATACATTTAAATGATTTAGATATGCTTGGATATTGAGAATTTGACTCAGTAAAAAATTGGTTCCAAAATAATATTACTCCCTTACAAAAAGGTATAGCTACAAATTTCATTCAATCAAATCAAGAAATATTTCAAGAGAATCCAGTTATGCATCAACAACTTTTTTATAAATTATTTGTCCAACAACAAAAAGCATATGATATGATTATATCACATAGCAAAAAAACTACTGTACAACAACCATTACAGTTAATTGTACAAGGCACTACTGGCACTGGCAAATTGCATCTAATAGCTCAAATCAAAGCATTTCAAAATTGTACAAGGTCCCCAGTAGGCAAAATTACAAGAAAATCTGTATTATGTTCAATACATCATAATAGATGAAATGAGTTTTATTGGTCCCAAATTATTTGAAAGAATTGATATGAGATTGAGACAAGCATTTCCAAATAGCAACCACATTCCTTTTGGAGGTCGTTCAATGTGTGAGACCTACCAGATAGCCATACTATTACTATTATGTTTTCCATGCTGTCAATATTTATTTCACAAACATACTAGACTTTTGAGACACCTATGTATTTGAGGATCTATTGAATCCTATACTATATGTTTGGTACTTAATTATGTAATCATGGTACACTCGAGATACTACATATTTGGATTTAGTTTTAGTTACGTTTATGTTACATGTGATGTTATATGATGTTTTAAAACTATTGTGATGAAAAGTTAGTTTAGGAAACCAAAGTTATGCTTAGTTGACTGATTTACAGACATAGTTTTAAACCATGCAGTATTGATGTATTATGTTTATATCATGTTTATTGGACCTACTGATGTGTGCAATGAGTGTGCAGGACAAGTTGACCATGGATCTAAATGCAAGGATCCAGTATTGGAACTTATGTTTTATATCATGCAATTCCAAGGTCCTCTTTGTAAAAGAAACGTGGACCTCGTTGTATAGTCTTTTATTTGTATATGTGGTTTGCATGAGTGTATCTACTTTAGCAAATGTCTATGTGTATTAGACATGTCTTTTGTTGTATTAAATGTGCCAAATTTGGCAAATTGTGGCTTAAGTGTTGGCATGGTTAAGTACTTTATTATTGTTTGGGTCAAGGGCTTGACTAGGGTGTAACCTTAGGGTAGGATCAACTAACCTTGGGTTGGGAAGTTTCTAGAAGTCAACCAAGACCAAAAATCCATGCATAAACTTTAGGTGGGGTTTAGGAGGGTCTTTTGGGCTCCCATAGGCTAACTGGAGTCATTTTTAGCTACCCAAGTTGATACCTGAGGGGTTAGGGGTCATTTTCAACCCATTAAGAGCCTTAAAACTCATTAATGACCCCTCTAAAGTCAAGGTTTTCACTTTGGTCGAAATTGAAGAGTTGTGAGGTTTTGGTTAACCTCTCTCTTCTTCCCAAACTTGCATTCAACTCCATTTATGGTAAAGGAAGGCAAGTGGGAAGAAGGGAATGGAAGTTTCTTCCCCTCTTCTGATTGGCTCCTAGATTTTAGGAGGTTTGCCTATTTAGGAGAAGTTTGGAGTAAGGTTTAGTTGATCACCCACTCTCTAGATTTGGAGACCACTTTTTTGAAAAAAGCTTAGGAAGAAGACTAGTTGGAAGGAGTTTCAAGGGTTTTCAAAATTTCAACATTTGCTTGGATCAAGGTAGGCCTTGTGCTATTTTTTTGTTATTTCTTGCATATGTTTGAGCTTGGAGCTCCATTAATGGAGTCCATGGCTTTTTATGGTTCATGTTGTAAAATTTGTATGTTTTGTAAAAATGTTGTCTTTACTTTGTGATTACATTTTGGGATGGGTTTCTTCAAGGTTTACTCACCTTAGGGAAGGTGGAGTAACCATGAAGGGGGTAGTAGGAAGTAGACCTAGGATGTGCAGAGTCTCCCTTGTGTGGAGGGATAAAACATGGGGTTCCACAATACCCATGATGCCAAACAGGGCCTACGGGCATCTAGGGGGCATAAGGAGAGTTGGACTGTATCTCTTGGAGATGGTCTTCTCAAGTCCATGTGTGACTTGGGATATTTATATCTTGTTCTCGCTTCTCCACCTGGTAGTCCACCTCTACCCCATTTTCAAGAGGGTCTCTTAGAGGCCTTCCCCTTGTAAAGCCCAGTTGGGAAAATCACTTTATCGTTTCCGTGTCTTGCTTGTTTTTCCTTCATGCTATGGTTGTCTATTTATACCCAGTTTCATATTGGATCCCCTAGCTCGGGGGTGGCCTTGAAAAAGCCTAGGTTAGGAGGTGAGCCTTCGTGGTCAATCATGCTTATACAGGAACCCAGATGACGCAAGGCTTGTAGAGATTGTGGACTTGAAGAATCTTATGAACTTGAGAAGATTTTAGTTGAAAAACTTGTAATTTTTTTTGTTTTTCCTAAATTTGATGGAATTAGGAATCACGGATTTCTTTGTAAATGTCATTTCGTGTTAATGAGAATATGGAAGTTACAAAATTAATGAATATTTAATGTTGGCTACAATAACGAAATGGATTATGATTGTAACACTAAATTTTCTATATTTCTATCAAAATCTTTGTTAGATACTATTAAGGAAATAATAGTTTCAATGAAATTTATATGTAATCATTATTAAATTGTAAATTTCTTAGTTGACATAGTAATTTCAAAGTTCTAATGTTAGAATTGAAATTACTAATTAATTTGAATAGTATTTCAAAATTAAATAATTTATCTTGATTAAAGATACGAAGATTCTTATTTGTTTTTTTTTTAATCTGCTATTTGTACAAAATAGAGACTCAATTTGTACTTCAATTTAGTTTGCAGATTTTCAAAAAAATTAAATTACCTTAATCAAAATTCTAAATTGACCATGTTGTTTGGGTTGTTTTTAGTTTGCAATGATCTATTTAAATTTTAAAAAAAAATTATCCCAGTACTCTGTTTAAGTATTCAGGAAATAAATGTTTTACCAGTAAAAAATGTTATATAATAAACAATGTTATAATAATATTATTATAACAATCAAAAGGCATAGTAATTAAAATATTCTTGAAAAGGGTTTTTGTTTTAAGCGCTTAGCGCTATTTTAAAAACAAAAAAATTATTTTAAAAATATATAAGCTGGGGCGAGCCGAAGCCCTAACCCCAGCCGCGGGTGTTCATCCCCGCACCACCGCACGGCGGTAGCTGGCAGTGGCCGGCGAAGGAGGCTGAGCGGCACCGGCGCCATGCCCTCCTCTCCGCCCAAACCCCCCCCTCCTCTGTCGTTCTCTACCCGCCGCCCGGGCACCACCGTTCCCCTCTGCTCCACCGCCTTCCTCGCCCGCGCCGTATTTTTTTCTCTCCATCGTTTCCCTTCCTCTGCCCAGGTCGCATCGCTCATCCCCCGCATGTGCGCGGTTGTTCTTCCAACCGCTTCCCTCGCATTTCCTCTTTGGCCTCGGCTCTGCAACTTCCGCAGGGTTTGGGGATTTAAATATAATAAAATAATAAACAAGCTATGGATTAACATTTTCGTATATGTTAATTTATAAGATGTATTTTTTTTAAACAGGGGCTTTATAGATGTTCCTTTAGTTTTAAATGGGGAATGATTAAAGAGAGAAAAGAAGATTTTTTTTTTATGGTATGCATGCTTGTTTATGCGGATGCATAATCATAGATGTTAAAATATCTATTAGAGGGATTCATTGTTTTTTTTTAAGTTTGAAATCTTGACTTATTATATAATATGGTCTTGTGATTAGTATTAATATTTTCAGATAGATTTGCATATTCAATTAGTTTACGGTTAATTTCTTTTAGCATTTAATTGATTAATTGTGAACTTTGATAGTTTAATTGTTATAATAGATTATAGATATTTTAGTAAATTAAATAAATTTATAAAAGGAGATTGTTATGTTAAATTTGATAACAATCTCATTTAGTATTAATGTTTTCATTTATTTTATTATTGCGTTTAGATATTTAAGATAATAAAATATTTATTTCAATAGATTGTTTATATCAACTATGATTATGAAGTTGTTTTAGTGGTTTAGTTATTATTTCCTGATTAGGGATTTTGTAATAATTTATTCATTTTAAATTAATAACTAAAATATCATTTTATTCTATAAGGGGGTCATGACAACCCCTTTATCCTCGCATAAATATCTTTCAAGGATATTATCACTACTTTTGACAAGCAACAAGCTCAATTGACTTTTGATCAACAATGGTCACACTACCTTTGTTCGTCTCAATTTTCGAACCGGGTGTTTCCTTCGCTCCCCAGAGCTTAGGTTTTCAATTTCACACCAATCAGTGATGGTTGACTTTTTGGTAACCCTAGTTGACTTTTTAGTCAACTATCTTGATTTGCATGCTAGTCTTAGCTAGTAACTTAAGGGCAACCTTGTAGCTTGTTTTAAAGTTGTTTGATGAAGTTTGACTTTTGGTCAAACTTGGTCAACCCTTTTGTTTGACCTTTGAACTTTAGTCAGACCCTCCTTTATTAACAATTGTCTATTTTATCTTGCACCATTTTGTGTGCACATAGGGTCTTGTGCTAGATAGTGTTTCACTTCCTAGTTGCGTAAGTGTGTTTAGTTTAGATGGTTAGTAGGTTTTTAGAATAATTTTGTAGTTGTGTTTTGGTCAACTTTTGGGCATGACACAATGATTCTCTTTGGTGATTTGGGGCAGCTTTCTCTAGTTAAAGATATTTTGATAAATGCTTCAAATTCATATGATGGACAATTATGGCAGTCATTCAAAAAAGATATCACTTTAGAAGCAAACTTTTGCCAAATTGGCAACACAGATGTTCAAGTACAATTCTGTTGTCTTCTTACAAATCTAAGAAATGCAGAACCAATAATTAAAGATTGCTCTCCACTTATGCCATGGACAAGTACTACTCTCAGTAAAGAGGAACAAGAAGAGATTCATTCTAAAGTACACATGTTTGCAACAAATGAAATGGTGGGTCTTTATAATAAGCAAATGTTATTATCTCTACATCAACCTGTGCCTCTTTCAATAACAGAAGAACAAAAAAGATTTTGAAAGTTTGAATGTAGATGAAGTACAACTTCAATCTCACATTCATTTATGTATAGGACAACAAGTTATGTTATGTAGTAATTTATGTGTCTAGACAGGGCTGGTTAATGCTACTATAGGAGAAGTCAAAGCTATTGTATATAACGCTGGTGAAAAGCCTCCTCAACTGTCATTGATAGTTGTGCTTGAATTTTTTAACTACATTGGTCCTACTTGGGATGATACTAATCCCAAAAATATTCCTATCACACCAATTAAAAGGGTTGCCACCATCAAATTCCTCTGTGTATGTCATGGGCTTTAACAATACACAAAACACAGGGTTTGTCACTTGTAAAAGCCAAAATTGACATTGGAACCACAGAACGGCAAGGATTAACTTTTACAGCTCTTTCCAAAGTTCATGAACTATCAGGACTACATATTCATCCAGTTTTCAGTTTTGAAAGATATTCACACATGTAACAAAATTCAAATGTTACAAGGCAGAAAGAAGAAGAGAGATGCCTAAACGCGTTGATAGAATTTTAACCCTTTTTTTCTAGCATTATTGTATATTCTTCATTGAAATTACAAATATGTATACATGTTTCTTAGATTATGATCTATGAACTTACAAAACATACAGTTCTTTCAAAATATATATAAACTTAGTAACAATTGTATGCACCCTAAAATGGTCGCCTAGACTTTGGGCCCCATTTATTCAATTTATCAATCCTGAATCATTTTTATCAATAATCAATATTTTCAACATTATCAATTTCTTGATCAAATCCTAATTTCGATCATATATTGGATTTTTATCCTATGGGCTAACCATTTATCCTAAGTCTTTATTTGATTAAAAGGAATATTTCCTCCCCTTTTAATTAAATAAAAAGCTCCACTTTCCTCTTATCCTAAGTTGCACAAATAAAACATTATTCCTATTTTATAAAAAGGGAAAAAGCACTTTTTGTCTCACATGAGGCTCAAAAGTCAACACTTCACTCTCATTGGAGGATACTTGTGCACATGGATTGCTCCTCTTTCAAACTCCACCGCTGATTAAGACTTTTTGCCTCTTAATCTCAATGGTCTATTTCACTTCATTTCTTATAAAAGGAGAGCTCTCTCCTTCATTTGCATATCCATATTTTATGCTATTGTTATGCTACAGGTTTTTTAGGTCATCTTGGAGCTTTTGGAGACATTCTTGCATCTAGGGTTTGAAGATTTGGAGCATTGTTGGCATTCATCTTAGATCTCCATCAACACTCTATCTTCTTGTCTTCATTCTTGCATCATCATGGCTTTCTTGCTTCATAGTTAGATTTCATTTCTTGCATAGTAGCTTCATTTTCATGGCATTCTTAGTTTAGATTTCTTTTATGCAATAGAATAAGCTCACATAGTTTAAATAGGAGGCATTGTAATCCATTGCTATTTCCCTTCATAGCTTAGTTTGTACTTCCATTTTCATAGCATAGCTTGCACATTTGCATCTTCATCTTAGTTGCATTGCATTGCATTTCATATTGGATTCTTGGAGATATTGGCACTCTTGCCCTTGTCTTCACTTGAATCTCTCATTGTGTGGTTGACTAGCAAGGTCACCTTCTTGTAGCTCTAGCTGAGAGCAAAACTCATAGTCTCTTGCAACTCCATGCATAGAGAGCTATGAGCCGCTTTGTGAGGCCTCATTCTTGAGCAACCTTGCATGTAATGGTTCATAGAAGTGCATATTTTAGTGTGTACATTTCTGGCACCCACCGTGGGGCAGAGTAGATTAGCTTTGTCCTTTTAATTCTGCATTTTTCGTCATTTTCGGATTAATTTTCGGAAAAATCTGCGTCTCTGGTTTTCTGTCTCAGATTATCGCGCGACACTTCACAGAAATATCACGCAATATACTTCCTGTCTTGGCACGATAGTTCGCGCGGAAAAAGTATCGCACACCTATATTGAAGTCTATCGCCTGGCATCGGGCGAAGTATCGCCTGGCATCATGCGAAGTATCGCTCGACTGGGGAAGTATCGCCTGGCTATAAGAAGAAGTATCGCACGATACTGGTGAAGTCTGAGGTATATCGCCTGATCTAACAGTGAACTATTTTGTATCTTGCAAGTTTCGGGTTCTTAGCTATCTTTTTGAAATTTTCTGAAATTTCTAGCGTTTTCAAATCCGTGCCACTTTGGAAAATGGGTGCCCATTTTTTTTTTGAAATTTTGCAAATGGTATCAAAAGTTTAAGTGTGATATATCGTTGGAAAGGTCTTTCCAAGCCTAATCCAACCATGATAGTTTCATTTTCAGATTTTATCATTTGATCAGTTATTTTTGTAGATTATCTAATTTTTCATGTACTAATCATTGGTAGATTTTGGATTTTGATTCTCCTAACTCTTGTTGGTCTAACAAGTTGTGGTTGTAGGTGCTCTCATTACTTGAAATTTGTCAAAAGAACGCATGTCAAAGAGGGCTACTAATAGTTTTTGTAGGGCTGCCCAAGCATAAAAACAAAAAAAAAAAATTTATTATTTCTTGCTTGTTTATTTACTTTCCTTTCAAGTGTGGCATTCACTAATTGTATTAGGCATCTTAATATCTTGTGAAAGGGATCTTGAGGTGGTAGGAGAAGTATGCTCTTCACCTTTAGGTGAATCAGAAAATCTTGACCCATCTTAAGGTTTTGGAAGCAAGGGGGTAATTGATCTCTTTTCTTGGTGTGTTTGGGAGAGATTTTTGAGATAGGGGAGTATGCTCTTCACCCTTGTGGTGAACCAGAAACCTCGAACCTCAAGAGTTGATCCATTTTTGTTTAGTTTAGGAATCCTTTAGCGGGCCTGCTCTTGAGCAATCAAGAGGAACGACTCAAGTGGGGACAACCTTGTCATCATTTTCCTTGGTGGCAAGTGATTCCAACTCACTATAATCTCAAGGCTATCAAGGACACCAAAAACCTTGATAGACATAACACTTATCTTCATTTGATGTGAGTAGCTCATGGGATTGCGACCATGGGGAAAACATTGAACAAGAATGCTTAAGGTACTCTTGAGGCCGCGAGGTCCTAGTCCTTTATGAGGAGCAAGAGGGGTGTTGTGAACGGAAATCCTTATTAAGAACCATTAGATAGAAGCCACCTTCTTTTAGCCGCTTATCTTCTTAGTGCAAGGATTGATCCAAGTGGTTTACCCGGATCACCTTAAGATACTCACCATATGTGTCCCTTTGGTTGTGTCATTTGACATTTCCATGACAAAGCCAACATCTCTTGTGGGTAACCACTTGGTGTGAGGCGAGGAGGCATCAAGTTGTGGGCTAAGTTGGTAAGTATTCAGCCTTGTCTTGTAGGTAGATATTGCTTGAAGTGTCTTCGATTGTGTGATACCAGTGTAAATGTTCTTAACATTCAAACAATCGGTAGCATTCATAGGGTGCTTTTTCAATTTTGATATCACAAGTGCTTGTCTTGGCAAGGTTGCTTTTGCCCTTGTTTCAAGTTTTTGGAGACATGTTTGATCCCCTACTGTTTGCAAACCTGTCCAAATACTATTAAAATTGTGATTGAAATCAGACATTTTCACCCTTAGATTCAAAATTTGCACAAATTGGTCAAAATCAACATCAGTATCGCATTTGTCCATTCTTGGTGAGAAAGATTATCTCTAGAATTGTTAGTCACATTCTTGGAGAATTTTAGTACTCTTATTGTCCAAATCACTTTCATTTATCTCAATTTTAATTATATTTTGGCCTAGCCCAACCTCCTGGTTCAAAAGTGCAAGGGTAGTCACCCTTTGATTTGAAGCACTTCTTTGACAGTGTTGGTAAAGCCCCTTCTTCTATCTTTTCATTTCTCTTTGGACAATAGAGAACTTTGATTATCCTAGTTTGGTGTTGACATTTTGTGAGGTCATCCTATTATCAAGGGTCTTCTATTTTTAGTCTTCCTTGGTCAGTCCAGATCTTAGATCTTAGGTGTTGTCATGTTGCTCAACATCTCAATGAACGTTATGGTATCAATTGCACAAGATGACTCTTAGTCTTCTTCTTTCTTCTCCATTTCCCATGTTCCTCTAAAGTCTTCTACTCCCATGGGAAATTCTTCTTCTTCTTCTTCTTCTTGATTCTTTTCCTCTTATTATCTAGTCTACCTTCTTCTATTCATCTATTCATTTCTTCCATGCTTGATTCTTCCTCTTCTATAACCATGAATCTTGACTATCTGGTTTTGGAACCTTTATTAAGAATAGACGATCTTGAGCTCATTGACATATTCGAAAAGTGTTGTTCCTCCAAAATTTTCATGAGTGATGAATTTATAGCAAAAATAAAAGAAAAGATGATTAAATCAGATGCCTTTGCTAGAATCATAAACATGATAATATCACGATCTTCTTCCAAACATTCATCATCATCTAAATCTTCTCATTCTTCTTCACCTTCCAAGTCTTATCATGACTCTTCCAGACATCATTCTCATTCTTCATCTTCTAAGTCTTATCATGATTCTTCTAAACACTTTTCACATTTTTCATCTTCCAAATCTTATCATGACTCTTCTAAACATCATTCAAATTCCTCATTATCCAAGTATTCTTCTTCCACTAGGTCTTCACCTTCCCCTTCTTCACAATCTCATTCTTCTTCTACTTCTCCTAAGAGTCTTACTTCTCTTCAGAAGACATACCATAAAGAGCAACGTGATAGTCCTTGTGATGTCTCTTCCACAAAGAGTGACACACCTACCTTTGATGACTATGATGACTATGATGACTATGATGATGGACAATGTAGCAATACTTATGGCAACTCTATTCCTAAGAGTCCTCCTCGTCGTGTGCTTAGGCTTACTAAAGGGTCATCCTATTGGATAGATTATGATGGTGATCCATATGATTCTTATTTTGAGAGAAATTATGATATTTGTTGTGAACAATATGATACATCTACTTCTATTGATGAAGAGAAAGCTTTTCGTGCTGATTATAAATGAAGATACTATGAGCATGTCTTGTCTAAAAACTCTCATGCTGAAAATAAAGATTACACTCTCCAGCAAGATCATGTTAATGCTGAACCTTTGTCTTGTGATGGTCCCCTTCCATCCACCACTTCCTCCAATACCCACACACTTCCTAAAGCTTCTAAGTCATCCAAATCTTTCACAAATCCTTCATCCAACAAAGATCCTAAGACTTTCCATGCGGTTCCCTATAGTTATCCTGAAGGGCCACCTCTTAAAGATACTCAAGATAACCTTCACTTGGCTGCAAATACTTTCAATAATGTCAAACCTAAAGAGCCTAATCCTTCATCCGCTATAATGCCTATTTTAGCTAGTCCTTCACCACCTCTTCCAAAGTCTTCCATACAATCCCAACATGCTTCCTTGTCCTTAGAAGTGGATCCATGTCAAAAGGACTCTAAAAATGAAAAAGAAAAGAATATAAATAAAGATCAAGATCAGGAACCCTCCATATCATCCAATTCTCTTCATGATGTGTCTCCTCCACTTTATGGTTCTTTTGATCCTTTACACCCTTCCCCATTCATTCCACCATGTCTTAATTCTTCCTCTAAGCAAGATCAAGCTACTACTTACACCGTTGAGCTTATTGATAATCAAAATAACCTTACTGCACTTGCGCTTTCTAAAGATGATACTTCCATTAAGGTTATTAAAAATGGTGTTGTTACTTCCAATGTTGAGTCTATTGAAAATCTAGAAAAAGTTGATACGCTTATGCTACCCAACAATCATTGTCAAGATCAAAGTCTTCCATCTTCTTGTTCTACCATTCCATGTTCACTTCCGCTTTCTACTCTTCCTAAGTCTTTGCAAGCTTTGAATGATCCTATCAAAGAAACTGCTCCTATTCAAGATGTTCATGATTTTATTGAAAATCCTAATGCTCACTCTAAAGATGCTGATATCCTTGGTTGTGATATAGATGCTGATGAACTTATTGATTATCCTTTTGCATCTTCCACTTCCATCCTTGGACCTCCTCCACCAATACTAAGGGCTTCACGTCTTCCTTCCATTTTGGGTCCTTATGTCCCTTCACTTTCCCCTCCTAATTCTTCTAATTCGTCATCCATTTTGGGTCCTTACGTCCCTCCATCTCCTATCTTCCCTCAAGATCAACATAGATGCATATCCTTGAATCCTTTTCATCCATCCACCCATCGAAACCAGTCATATTTTCCTTCTTCTTCCACAAGTCCCAAGTCTTTTGGAAGTAACTTGAATGTTCAATACAAGAAAAAGAAGCAATACAAGAATCCATCAAAAAAAGAAGATCACCATGTCTCCTCTAGTCGACATGGGGGCATAAAGTCGAAAGAGATATCTAAGAAGAAAACTACAAGACAAGTATGGGTTCCAAAATCTATCATTGAAGATATTCTCTCTCAGTCATCAAAATGAAATGAAAAGCCTAAGGCTATATGGATTCCAAAGTCTCTCTTGAAAGAGTCTTATGTTGAGCAAAAAGTGAAGTTGACATTCAAGCTTCCAAAGGCTTCCACTTCATCCTTTTCCAAAAACATTCTTCCATCCCATGTGCCTAAACTGCGACCTCTACTAAACATTTTCCATATTCCTTCTTGTATTTCTCCATTCACATTTGAGAATTATAACAAGCACACCAATCCTCTTTTCGAGGAGTCACATAGCAATAATGAACCAGAATATGGTTTGCATTTGGACTAGAATATGGTTCATGTTTCCTCCATCCTCTCGCCACCCTTCAAGGTGTGTATTGACGTTGATCTTGCCTTCTTTCCAGCTATCTTTTTCACATTCCTTCCATTCATTATCCTTCTACCTTCTCTCATTTTTTCCTCATTTGCCTATTCCTTCTGCGTCTTCCTTTCCTCTTCAGCATCTTTGAGCATATTATTTTGAATCCTTGGCATATCATGATTTATCCTTTCAAGGAGCATTATCTAAAAGCTTGCCTTCTTCCAAAAAATTCAAAAAAAAGAAAATTAAAAAAAAAAAATAGAAAAATATTCAAAAAATAGCAAAAATTAAAAAAATAAATTGAAAATGTGCCATGGTGAAAACCTGGAAACAGGCACCTTGGTAGCAAAAGTAAAGAGAAATAAATTCATCCTATGGTGAAAACCACTCCCTTGTGGCACCTTGGATAAGTACCATGATGAAAACCTAGTAATCAGGCATCATGCGTAGTTCTTCTACATAGTTCATCCATTTCATCTTCTCTCTTTGATCTTGACAATGTTGAACTATACACGAATATTTGGCTATCTTGTGAGCTATCTTACGATGATCTTGCTTTCATTCCTTTCATGTTTAGCCTTCATATTCATTTTTCCTCCATTCATTTTGGCATTTTGCTATCTTTTTCCCCTTTGGTCTTGATCTAATAAAAAGAGTAAAACACGATGCTATGAAGCCTCTTGACATGTCTACTCCTTTGGACTGCATCCTTTCCTTCTTTTGCATTACACTTTTGTGGCTTATCCCATGCTGGCCTTTCATTGCTTATCCAAATGTGCTTTGCATGATAATTTTTTTCCCTAGCTTGGGTACTCTTGAGGAGTTTGACCTTGAGGATTTCTTCCCTCCATTTGCCTTCATTCTCCTTTCCTCCATCTCAGTCACCAGCTTGCTAATCCCTCTTATTCTCCACCTTGCTAGACATTGGGACTACACGATGTGATCTTGCTCATGAGTTTGATGCCTATTTAGTCTGGGGGCATCCTTTGTACATATTTTATTGATCCTGAAAAAATTCCAAAAAAATTCATATATGATGCTGAAAAAATCCTAAAAAGCATAAAAAGTCCTGAAAAAAATATACAAAAAAATCAAAATATTTAAAAAAAATAAAATAAAATAAAAATTAAAAAAAAATAAAAAATAAAAAAAGTGCCTTGGTGAAAACCTAGCAATAGGCGCCTTGGTAGCAAAAAAATACAAAAAAAATAAAAAATGAAAAATGATTCCAAGTGGTGAAAACCTGGAAACAAGCACTACTTGAGGCCTTTGCATTCCTATTTATTAGCATGCGTCCTTGACACCTAGCCACTTCCCATCATGCCTTGACCTTATTTGGCTTAGTCTGGAATTGGTCTTTGTCTTTGTCTAGGGGGCATAACTATTAGCATTGGTCCTTTAGGTGCGTTTGTCTCTTGGGGCATTTCACAACAGGTGTTTTTCAACACCACCCCAAATAGTGTTTTTCAACACCACCCCAAATAGTGTTTTTCAACACTACCCTTGCGTCGAGTGTTTTTTAACACTTATCAGATGTCTTACCCAAATAGTCTCGTATGACGCGATATTTCTCATTTGCAGATATGATACTCAGAATTTGACTCTATGACCAACACACACGCACTTAAACAATTAACTCGCTGACGATATGATGACTTTATTTTCTTTGTGTGTTGTCTATAAGGATTTCTTTTGATGAGTGGTCTCTCCCTGAGAAGTTTTCGATGATGCATTGCTAGAAGACTGAAGGAATGAGAACATGTTTTCTTTCTTTATCTGCTTGTGGGTATATTTTGTTGATCCTAACTGTCATGAGCATTTATGCTAGTCTTACTTGACACTATGGATTGATGAGGTATTATCCTTGACTGTTTTGCGAGTGCATGCTTTTAGCTATCCTGACTTTCATGTGTCTTGATACAAGCATAATCTCTCCATATCAAATTTAGGTGATCTCACTGCATTAGTCATCTTGACCTATATGTCTTTGATGCCTAGGTGAGATTTCCACATTTCTATCTGATAAAGATCATATTCATATCCACATAGTTATGCTAGTGTGCATTGTATGATCTTAGGACGCTACCAATAACGCTCGATGATGATAATTAGATGTCTATAAGCGTTGTGACCTTGCAAGTCAACCACTTTCATAGTAGCTTGCATTTTTAGGGTCATGTTAGATTAGTTTGCACTTTGCATATGGAGAGAGCTCTCCTTTTTATCATCTATGGACTAGTTGGTCAGCTGTGCTCATTTTCTGATTCTTCTTGATCATATCTTTCATTTCTGGTCTTTCATATCACATCATTTTCTATCTATTTTCGGACTCGAAATCAAAATCTGAGTCACGTTTCAAAATTTTCCCTTTCTTCTGAGTAATTGACTGACCTTTTGAGGCATAATTTGATTTTCAATGGACTTTCTTCCTTCCATGTCTCTCAAATTTTCTAGTCTTTCATCCACTCTATTTCTAGTCTTCTATTTCTATTCTTCTACTTCCTCACTGGGGCATGTTTTATTGCCTAATGGTTAACCTATTTGACCCTTACATTCGATTGTGATTTTATTATGATTTGATCAACCTTATCAATTTTTTGTCTCTCCTCTACTTGATTTCGATTTCGATTCCGAGGGGGCAGTACTTATGGGATTCTCATCCCCAATTGTTTGATTTTCCTGATTCAGACATCTTTTGTGAGCTTTCACTCAAATTTGAGATTCTTATCTCCTACTTTGAATGTGATCCCGAATCGACCTCATGTTCAAAGGCCTTTGTTTATGTTTGTCCAGATGTGATCCCGAATCGACCTCATATCTGAGTTGTTTTGTGATCCCAAATCGATCTCACATTGCAACTTCATTCTTTGACTACATGTGTTCCCAAATCGATCACACATTAGTCAAAGAGGGGCAAATGTATGCACCCTAAAATGGTTGCCTAGACTTTGGGCCCATTTATTCAATTTATCAATTCTGAATCATTTTTATCAATAATCAATATTTTCAACATTATCAATTTCTTGATCAAATCCTAATTTCGATCATATATTGGATTTTTATCCTATGGGCTAACCATTTATCCTAAGTCTTTATTTGATTAAAAGGAATATTTCCTCCCCTTTTAATTAAATAAAAAGCTCCACTTTCCTCTTATCCTAAGTTGCACAAATAAAACATTATTCCTATTTTATAAAAAGGGAAAAAGCACTTTTTGTCTCACATGAGGCTCAAAAGTCAACACTTCACTCTCATTGGAGGATACTTGTGCACATGGATTGCTCCTCTTTCAAACTCCACCGCTGATTAAGACTTTTTGCCTCTTAATCTCAATGGTCCATTTCACTTCATTTCTTATAAAAGGAGAGCTCTCTCCTTCATTTGCATATCCATATTTTATGCTATTGTTATGCTACAGGTTTTTTAGGTCATCTTGGAGCTTTTGGAGACATTCTTGCATCTAGGGTTTGAAGATTTGGAGCATTGTTGGCATTCATCTTAGATCTCCATCAACACTCTATCTTCTTGTCTTCATTCTTGCATCATCATGGCTTTCTTGCTTCATAGTTAGATTTCATTTCTTGCATAGTAGCTTCATTTTCATGGCATTCTTAGTTTAGATTTCCTTTATGCAATAGAATAAGCTCACATAGTTTAAATAGGAGGCATTGTAATCCATTGCTATTTCCCTTCATAGCTTAGTTTGTACTTCCATTTTCATAGCATAGCTTGCACATTTGCATCTTCATCTTAGTTGCATTGCATTGCATTTCATATTGGATTCTTGGAGATATTGGCACTCTTGCCCTTGTCTTCACTTGAATCTCTCATTGTGTGGTTGACTAGCAAGGTCACCTTCTTGTAGCTCTAGCTGAGAGCAAAACTCATAGTCCCTTGCAACTCCATGCATAGAGAGCTATGAGCCGCTTTGTGAGGCCTCATTCTTGAGCAACCTTGCATGTAATGGTTCATAGAAGTGCATATTTTAGTGTGTACAACAATAACCATTTTTTGGAAAGTTGTACTTATTGTTGAAACTCAGAAACTATAGTCTAGATTTTTTTCGCTGTAAGATTTATCTTGAACTGATTAAATAAAAATAGAAATACAATTAAAATTGTTGTTATAAAAAACATAATAATTTTGTTTACCTTTTGAAATAAATAGAGTATACTTTATTAACATGTGAATCATATTTTTTGAAATTTCAAGCATACATTCAGATGTCTTAAACACTGTAAAGGTGAACTAAATCAGATTTTCAGAACACAAGTTACAAAAAACCCTTGTAAGCATAATTAATATTGTAACCATAGCTACAGGAAGTTAAGAAATACCTCCATCAAGTTTATGGTTCATTATTTCTATCATTCAAAAATGTTAATTTAAAACTTGTTTCTATTTTATGTTTAAGAACTTTTTCTTCAACATATTACAACATTTTTTTACAATGTCAGCTTACTATTTCATTTTTTCAAACTACCTCTAACAATAATAAATTTAGTCTATGAGGTAAAAGCAACATGATCATAAATTTGTAGAATTTTCAACATAGATCTAGTTAGGAAATAACAAAAATGGCAGCTTGCAAAAACATTAAAAAAAAAAAAAAAAGAGCAGTTCAACAATGAAATTCTACATCTCATTTCATGATTCAATAATGATCTGATCTTTATAACATGGTGTTACTTAACAGAAAAAGAAGGTAACTAATCTGATCTTTATAACCTGCAAAAAAAAATTGCATTTCTTGTTCCTAGCTTGTAAGCTCTGATACCATATAGAATTTTCACCGCAAATGTAGCTTGGAAAAAAGAAACATGACAGATTGTCAAAACCAAAAAAAAATAGAGCACATCAACAACCAAATTATGGCTATCATTTCATGATTGAATAATGAAAATTGATTACAATATGCACAAAATGTAGGATAACTATAAAACTAAACTACCTTTTGCAACAGAAGATTACACCAATCAACATGAACAATCACCTTGATCATTTGACAGATCAAGACTAGAGTCAAACAAACTGTCAACCATGAACCATGGATTAGTTTACTTTTAAATCAATTCAAGAGCAAACTACACCAATCACATCAAAGATAAATAACTAGAATTTGAACATGGTTGAATTTTTTTTACCAAATTTTATGACTTCCACGTCGGTCAATTTGTTATCATCAAAAACATAACTAAGTCTTATTTCAACATTCAGGTATTTAGAAAAATTAATTTGTGAAAAATACAAGTGCAGAAAACAAACATTAGTCAGATGAGAGACACCCTTGTACCAAAATGTGCAGTTTGAATCAACAAACTTTGTTTTCTGCACTGATATCTTTCAGATAACAAATTTTTCTAAAATATGAACATGGAAATAAAAATTATCTATGTATTTGATCTTTGCAAAATGACTTAGTTGAAAGACATACAAATTTATATATATTACTCAACCATGCTCAAATTCCAATTTTTCATCAACACCCAATAACTCCAGCTCCCATTGTTGCCCATTTCGATCTTGCAACACCATATGATCATTTTTCTTTGTTATAAACAGTGAACGAAATAAGATATGCCGTGCATTTATGGTTGTCACAAGATCCCAATAAATACTTGTTTGCTTTGTAGATCAACAACAATCGTCTGATAAAAAGCAGACTGTCAGCCTTTTTCTACAAAAATCACTGACAACAATCACCACATTGAAAAGATATTTGTTACAAATCTAAGAAAGATTTACTAAATTAATAGTGTTCCAGACTGTATACAAATTCAAATCTTTGTATTGAATATAAGCCCTAATTAAATAACCACTCATGAAAAAACCCTAAATGCCTTTCCTTCTCAAAGAAAACCCTAGGTCAGTCTTTTAAAATCTATTTTACCATTACTTTTACAAAAACACTTAACTTCCTACAAACACACATGTTAGAATTTATCATCCACCTGATTCATATTCCTAATATTATTTAATACGGATTTTAAAATCTATTTTACCGATAATTTTACAAAATCACTTATCTTTCTACAGACACATGTTATAATTTATCATCCACCTGATTCATATTCCTAATTGTATTTAATATGGATTTTTAGGTCATTAACATCTAAATCTGATATGTCAACAAAAAGTATATTATAATCATATTTGCAATTATACAAAGTTAAACAATTATGTAACATTTTAATGATTTTTTGACAAAATACATTATATATACATAACTAAATTATAACAATATTGACAATGTCAAATTTACTTAAAATCTTATAATTAAATTACTATTGATTAGGGTATAATATGCCACTAACTACTATTTAACATAGCTAATTCTAGTATCTTAATATCAAATATCCAATTTAGCTATTAAAAACTACTCAATCCGTAATTAATTACTTTTAAACTACCTATGACAGCTTACTTAAGGAATCAACATCGAATGAATCATCTAACGGTCATCAGCTGTTCACATGAAAGTTCACTTAAGTTTCTGATCATGTGATAACCATTGATTTAGAATGAAGGCCACGGTGAACTACTTTATGTCTAATCAAAAAAGAAAATTGTTTCTGCCTACTGAGTGATGCGATTAAGGGTTTACGATCGATACATTGTAATTGATAAACAGTCCTATGTTCGCATAGAAAGTTTCAAACCATTACGACCATACGAGAGCCGTTAGATTATGTTTTAAGGAGAATCGACAATCTAGATTCAAACTTCAAACAGTAGTGGTGCGAAATTTAATTGGCCCTTTACAGACGACAGTTTGATTTCTTAGAAAAGTAATTACTAGATCGTGCAAAATAAATTGATGATAAGATTGTTTTTCATTGCTAATATATTAAAGGTTCACGCATTCTCACGAACACAAACATATTAAATTTGCAGACGCCTGGACAAAAAAATTTGCAAACTTGGTTATCGTTTCCTGAAGGATTCCCTAAAAAGGTTAGTCAATATCTGCACATTTCTTGTTCAAAACTTTATAGATGCATCAGACAAATCCCTTGTATAAACCATAAAAAAATACTTACACTGAAATGCCGCCAAGAAAAAACTTATCTGGTAAAATTGAGTACATTGACAGGGGTTTTCATGAAGATCTATTAGAATTACTAAATCAGTCGACCACAAATATAGTGAAGGCCAAAGAATTGACCCCAAAAGAACCTAGCCTAAAAATTATAGAGGGTCTCTATGATAAGGATAATTACATAAGGGATGCCAAGATTGGCAGGATTAATGCAAGTGGCTCTTCTGACATCACTGGTCTAGAGTTGTTCAAACTAGGGTTTAGCTAGAGAAATACCCTCCCACCTAGCAGTAATGTATGGAAATTTGATATGGGAAAGCTTGTGGTGCCCAGTGTTTTCATGGATGCAGATTTGATGACTCAAATTACTAAGAATTATGATCCCATTACTAGAGTAATTATGAATGTAAAAGGAAATGTATTGATAACTATCTCAGCTGACGAAATCAAGAGCATTTTTAGACTAAGTGAACCCTCAAATGACTTACAATGAATTGAATTTGAGAAATTAAACGAAGTGTACAATGCTCAGAGAGATTACCTCCGAACTGTGCCCTTGAAATAGTTCTACGACAAAATTGGAGAAATGATTGTCATAGGACCAAGTACACAGGAACCTTTCAAAATAGTATATTTTAACTACAAAACAAGAACTACATATTGGTCACTATTGTGTGATGATATTATTCACCTTCATGAAATTACAAGATTAACTAAGAACAACAAGAATTAGAGTGAGAACTAATCTAATCAATGCACAATTAATCTATCAACATCTCATGGATCTCTAGAAAGAAGTGGTAAGTGAGCTCTCAGCTGCAAATCCTCACTAGTGACACCTCTAAAATGAGAATAATGCTGCTATGATGCTTCTAGATGCTTATTCTATGATGAATTTATGCTTAATCTAGCTCCATTGATAACAATGCAATGATAAAATGCTAAAATGATAACTCTAAATGCTCAAATGCTTCAATTGCTCTTAGAAATGATCTCAATTGACTATAGTAACAATGCTTTTCAATTGAAATTCTAAGATGGAAATGCTCTCCAAAATGCCTCATACTTATAGTAATTTCCCAAGGGTAGGGGGTAGAGTGAGTTGATCATGGTTATGCTTGGGTAAGGTCAATTGGCTTTGCTTTGTCCATAAATGGGGGGACAAGGAGGGGACAATCATTTAAATGGTTTCAAAAGGCTGGACCATTTCAACAAAAGTGAGTGATTTGTGTCTATTTTGTCTCCAATTTGCTTTGTTGAGGGAAATTATGATTTATTAATTAATTAAAGTAATTAAATTTAGCCATGAAGGGTAAGAGGTTCATTTTGATTTTTGCTTTCAACAACTATGTCATTAATTGAATTTAATCAATTTCGTAGTGTTTTTCCCCTTTTCGAGCTTTATTTAATCATTTAATCATTTAATTGAATTTTTCTTTTATTTGAATTGCCTTTGTTCCATTTATTGATTTTTCATGCTATTTTGATGATTTAATGCACCTTTTGATTGATTTAAGCCTTTTGCCAATTTTTCGTGTCTACAACTATGTCAGATCTTTGGATAATGTGTTGAAGAAAGAATGCCATTACATTTAATGTACATGATGATCCAAATCTTACACCCTATCATACCAGTTACTTTTGACTTTGCTTCCTTCATTGTTGATTTAATTCATAATAGATTGCTAGCTATCCAAAAGAATGAACTAGACAAGCCTTTCTACTAGTACTCTTTTATAATGTATATGTTATTGTTTAAAGGTGCAAGCTATTTTGAGAAAGAGATGGTTTTGATGAAACAGAACAATGGTGAGGATATGCTAGTGCAATTGTGGAACCTTAATATGACATGGGATAGACATGATAGTAGTTTTATAAATTTTGATAGATATTTTGCAGCCAGGCTTAGGCTATTATTTGTTCATGAAAATACATGAATCCCATCAACCTTGCTTCAACTTGTTAGACCTAAAAAAATTTCCAAGAGTCTTCAAATTGTACATAATTGGGGGGATTTCATTTTTTATCCTATTTCTACTGTTATCAGATTATATGGTTTTACTCGAACTCCATTCATATTGCCGTATCAAATACCCCTCAAGGTTGGTATTGCAGAGTTCATTAGAAAATTATGGGATATTGAAAAGAATATTCTTGCAGATAAATCTAGAGGAACTCTTTTTCCAAATGTTACAATTGCCTACCATTTTATAATCACAAAGGGACAATGGCTCCATATTGATAAATTTCTTGCACCCTATCACATAGCTATATCAATTGCTAGGACAGTAGGCCCCGATGGTTTTTATAATGAAATGTTCAAAAAGAAAGTTAGGTGCTCTTCAATACATCACATTTTTAATTTCCCTGAGGATATCATTAGAAATATACCTAATATAGGGGAACAAGAAATAAGAAAGGAAAAGTGGTTAGTATACAAGAAGACATTAGACTTTGTCCAGTTGTTTGAGAAGGGATATAATCCCCTAAAAATTATGGAACTGATTGGAAAGAAAATAGACATTCTTATGGATAATTTCCAAGAGATTATTCAAACCATAAATGAGAAAAAGGAGAAAGCCATCAAAACTGAACTAGAGAAGGCTCAATCAATATTGAGAAAGCCTAGATTTGCAAAACTATTACCCCCAGGCAAATACATGGTACAAAAGAAAACTAGTTATAATGTGGTCATACCAAGATCTGAGAAGCACGAACAACAAAAAAGAAAATAGGATAATCCTTCCACATCACACCAGCTAGAAAAACATGAAATTGTAGACATTCCGCACTCACCTCAGGATCATGCATATCAATATATTCTTGATTGTCCACCTCCCTCAAAGAAACAAAAATTAGAAGAGAGACATGTACATGTTCAAGATGATTATTGTCCATCCCAGTCACCTCTGAACATAATGGATGATCATGAAGTGATAGAACAAATGCACCAATTGGGAGCCCTTCGTCAAATTTTTATGACTTATGAAGAGATAAACAAGGGGGTTCCAGAACCACCAAAAGAGCATAAATTAGATTTGACAATAGGAGAGATGGTAGGTACAGAACTGGACACAATAATAAAACAAGCATGTGAAGAATTCTTAGCTGATGATGCCTTTGTAAAGGCTAGAGCCTTCATGCAATTTTTATGGAAATAAAATATTAGTCAATTTCAAGAAACTTATGAAAAGAGGCATGAGGAGAACCTAGATAAAGCTCTAAAGATCATAGAAAGTGATGTGAGGAAGGAGATGATTGAACGGTTTGAGAGGATGATCACTCTAGAACAAGGAAGAGACTTGATAAGAAATTTAGGAGTGCTTATCCTACCAGAGTGGGATATAGCTAATGCAGTGGTCTTCAATGTAGTCAGAAAACAAACCACACCAAATTACAAAACCAAAGAGGAGGCAAAGCAGGCAATTAAGGGAATCACTTTTAGTGATGATCATCAAGCCTTGGTGATGTGGTCTTTAAAGAAAACTGACAATAACAAAGGAAAGAAAATTAGTAAAGGTGATATCACAAGTAGCCTCATTGTCAAAAGGGTCATTGATACTTCTGTACTTGAGGCATCGGAAATGGTGGTAGCATCAACCCAACTTACAGCAAGGGTCACACAAAAGGAGACCAAGGAAAAAGAGAACCTCACAAGAAGACTAGAAACAGTGTTAAAGGCTTATGCAGACTTGAAACAAGGTTTGTATCAAAAGGATATATTAATTGAAAACTTGAACAAAAGGTTTGGTGAACAGGGCCCAATTCATTCTTCAGCACAATTGCGTATTTCTTCATCACCTGCTCGACCTTTTTCTTTAGGCCCTATTATTGAGTATCCACTCTCCCCTGTCCCACCTTCCATGGCTGATGAAGAGCATGAGGAAAAATAGAAGCTAAGGTATGACAAAAGAATAAGAGACACCATTTTACAATTTGTTGCAAATGTAAAACCAATAGAGGTTTATAAAACTGCTAAACAGTTGTTAGACATTTTTATCTCTTTTAAGAAAGAGATAACCACTTTAAACCCAAATTTAGAATGTTGGATTGCTAGAAAGGACAGGTTGAAATCAATGTTTTACTTGATTAATGATCAATGTATTGTCAATATACAACTAAAAAATACCTATAAATTTGTTAAAGACCTTTTTGAATTTGAAGTCAACAGGGAAAGCTTAAAGAGGAAGGCAGAAATGTTAAGAGTAAGATACTTTCAGAATGATTTCAAAATGTTTCCAGGTCTTATAAAAGCAAATGGAACCATAAAGCACAGAGATCAATGGTTACAACAAATTGAAGATGAAGTGTCAACTCTAATAGATACCATTCTAAATACAGAAGACAATACACCCTTTGTACAATTAATTGAAATTTTGCAAGATGTCAGAATACATTTCGCTAATATAAGAAATGAGGTACACCATGTACTATTACATTGGGAGAAATTACTACCTAAAAGAGATGAAGTTATGGCCTTTCATTGGCCAACTGAAGACACTTATGCATCATGGGAAGCAGCATATCCCTTGGATAGTGCCAAAGAAGAAGAGACGTCCATTGAAGAAGCAAGCAGTAGCAGTGCCCCAACACCTTGAAAGCAAAACAAACAGTACAGCCAACCTCAAAGACTTAGAGCAAGAACGGATGCTACACCTGACATATTTTGAAGTAACCCTACAAGTTGTTGAAATATTGGTCACTCATATAAGTTATCAATTTTGTAAAATTGCAATAAAAAATTGTTAAATTTACCTTTTTGGTGTTACTTACTGAAAACATTTTTGGTTTCTTCTACAAAAAATCTGAAACTTCTATGAAAAATAGATTACTTCAATCATTTTAGCCTACAATAATGTAGCTTATCTTATATAGAAAGATTGTATGTTACTAACTTGAAAATTGTAGTTTCGTAGAATATGTTGTGGCTATAAAATCTCTTTAAAGTATTCTCAAAGAATCAATATCCATTGCTTGAGTCCTACATGCAATTCATTTTCATGTCATTCAATACCTAACAAAGTATGTTCTCATCCTTTCACTTTTTTAAAGTCAATTATATTACGACTATACTCAAGTATGACCCTTAGTTCTATTTTTCATTGGCCAACTGAAGACACTTATACATCATGGGAAGCAACATATCCCTTGGACAGTACCAAAAAAGAAGAGACATCCTCTGAAGAAGCAACCAATAACAATGCCCCAACACCTTGAAAGCAAAACAAACAGTACAACCAATCTCAAACACTTAGAGCAAGAACGGATACTACACCTGACATATCTTGAACTAACCCTGCAAGTTATTGATATATTCATCCTTCATATGAGTTATCAATTTTATAAAATTGCAACAAAAAACTGTTAAATTTACATTCTTTTTCTTACTTACTGAAAAGCTTTTTGTTTCTTCTACGAAATATCCAAAGCTTCTAAGCAATCCTTTTTTAAAAAAATGGATAAGCATGATCATTTTAGCCTTCAATAATGGTGCTAGAAGATATCTATAAAGTATTCTCAAATAATAACTATCCATTCCTTCAGTCATATGTAGAATTCATTTCAATATCATTCAATACCTAACAAACTATGTTCTCATCCTTTCACTTTTTTAAAGTCAATTATATTAACACTATTATCAAGTATGTACCTTACTTCTATTTTACATTTGTTATAAGGAATCTCATTTGTTAACAGTTGCTTTTATAAACATTTTGTATACATCATATTGATATACCATTTTTAAAAAAAAGAAACTTAATATATCTGTTGTCTATTACTCTTCAATATAATGATTTATGTATCACAATTTTGTAGTGAAGCTATTGTCCTATGAATAAACCACTGACCAGAACTCTGGGTTTTTTATACTGATCTGTTTTATAGACAAACAGGTTGTGTAAACATTGCATAACATTTAAGAGCTCTTGGATGTGCTAGCAATTGATTTTCAGGAGTAGGAATAGGATTTATAGTACGAGCATAGTTCAACATCCCTTAATTCATCATTACAACATTTCCAAACAAACTAGGTGTCCAAATAGTAGTCACCAATCACTGTAGACAAACTCTCTCAGAGTCTAAATATGCTTGTATCAAGTTGGTAGGTGATAGATGACTCCTCTAAAAAATATGGAAATGAGAAAATAAATAGCTACATAGTAAATAGGTCTTTCTATATCATCATTTAAATAGAAAGGATCATGCAATCTTTAATAATCTCTCTACAATACACTATTAAGGAAATCGATAAATCAATGTTCTTATCTCTTCCTGTTGATAAATTATCTATATAAATCAGTTTGAGTGATAAGCGATGTAAACTTTTCCAATAATTCATCTTTCAATTCTTGCAAAGTTTGTATTGAATTAGTAGGAAAGTTGAGTAATACTAAAAAACCTCTTTGCCTAGAGAAAAAAAGATTAGTCTGCAAGAAATATCCTCCTCTTCAATTTTTACATTTTCTAGAACATGTTCAAAATTATTATTTGTTAATTAAAACTAAAATTATATAATAAATATCTACCTATTTAATTCTTTAAAATATTTTATTCTTTACTATTTATTGTAAAAGATTCTTATTAATTTCCATATATCATATATCATTATATAAATATTATAAAAAAAAAATTGTTACAACAAATTAATATTATATAATAAATATCTGGCTATTAGATATTAATTCATATTTTATACTATCGCTAACATTAAATAAATACAACCAAAATAATATTAATTATCAATACATATTTTATAATAAAAATTAAAAAATAGCTTAACTATGCAATGTGAAAGACATCTCTGACTGCTAAGGTTAGGCGTTGCTACAATTGATCTTAAACACAAATTTTATTATTATCTTTCCACCACACATGCATATATGGATACTGTTCATTTTGTTTCGGGTTCAAAATTATATTCACCAAATGTGATTTCAACACTCCCTTCTTTATTTAGTAGATGTTGGCATATAATTACAATGCACGAGAACCTTGTATTCAATACCAATATTTCAAATTGTATACGATTTCGAAGAGTATTGATTAACAAAATCAATTTTAGATATCTGACGGATGACCATTCAATATTTTGATTCTTGTGCACTAATTTTATATATAATATCAATTTCATCTAATATCAACTCTGCCATTCTTAATTTGTGTGATATATCTTGAGATTTCCCAAGATTGTCATATCCAACATCGAAATAATTGACATCTAAAATAAAATTTAAAATATTCATCTCGACATTAAATGCTTCATGAAAAGTAACATTATAGCTATGATTACATATCATTTATTGAACCCATTACTGATTTATTTCAAATCATTGTACTACACAGATAATTATTACAACACTAGCTCTGCAAAATTCCAACACATCACTTTAATGACCTTCTCAAAATATCATCTCCTCTAATTAATGTTATGAGTGTGAAGCACTCTACAGCACCAACCTGTTCTTTTATTAACTATCAAATTATACCGAGATTTCTAATACTTCTACAGAAATAATTGATAAAACATCAAAAGAACATTCAATAATAGGAAACTTGAACAAAAGCCAAGAATAGCAAGAGAAGACGAACGGAAGTCACAGAAATATCTGGTATTTAAACTAAGTTATAATATTTAAATTCATTTCTTACCATTCTTAACCTATTTCATATTTGCAATATCTTCTTTATTTCAATACCTACAAATATGTAACAAAGTTCATTCACCAAAAAAATTAGAATAATATACATATTTAGCAATATGTAGAAATTGATTTGAAGCAATATAATCTCAAGAAAATATCTTGCTAACTAAACATATCTTCATTTCATAAATATTGAAATCTCACAATCATATAATTGACTAAACACTAAAATAATTTGATAACTTGTGTTCCAAATTCTCAAAATGACAAAACTAGGGTTCTAAATCAAATGCTCTACCTTTACCAATATTCTGAGTTGTTTAAACATATATAAAAAAACAACTCTTTCTCTAAAAAAGAAGTACAAAAATTTTCATTTTTCCATTATAAATTAGAGATTACTTATACAAATTATTACTCTTTCTAAAGCATTACAAAATGACCAAAAATTACAGGGTTTTCATCTTGTTATTAATAAATTATGAATTATATTGTAGAAATGTTGCGATAGAGAATAGTTGTCATTAATAACTTCTTTCAACACATGGACATTCAAAGAATCCATGAAGAAGATAGAATTTCAGGATTGCTAGCGCAAATCTTACTAAAAGAATATCGATTAATAACATCTCGGGCAGTATCACAAAGACATTTTGACCACTTTTACAGAGATCCATATATTCCAGAATTGGACTCTTGTGACACATGCAATCCAACATGGGTTAATCATGTTCCAAGTGAAATATGGTTTCAACCAGCATCAATAGTATCTGACACTGAATAGTCTTCTTTAATAAATTGTAAAGGTGAATTATGGATAGAGAAACTGCTTCAAACTCCACAAAGCAATACAACTTCATTACATAATCTTTTCTATCATAGTCAAATGTATCACTTGCATTTTGCATCAAGCTTAGCCACACTGTGGAACAAACAGGTCATAGAAAGATGGGGACCACAGGGCTGTTACTTATATATTCCTATATGTGAACGTATACAAAAGATAGTAAGGGAACAAGTACCTACATGGACCCAAACCACTTATAAGCTCTTCCCAACTATTAATTTTCATACATAGAACTAGGGTATACTACATCAAACATCGGAACATCTTTACTGGTTCGATGATTTAAATCCCATGAACGGTCAACTGATGGGTTATGATGATATACTTTAAGACTGTAAGTTTTTTCAATTTTAAAAATACTAGAACTCTACTACTTCTGTATGAGGAAATGAAGGTGTACTTCCTTAAACTAATTCATAATGCAATATATGTTATTTCATAGTCATATTGTACATTATTTGTGTACAAATTTAAATCTTATTTTACTTTTCCTTTTTACCATTCAACTTTTGATATTTGATGTTTTATACTTACTATTTTATGTTAACTATTTCTTCAAATAGGTAGCGACTACAAAAACTCTCTTAATCGCCAAAACTTTGTTGACATTTACAAATTAACTAGATAATAACCAACCTTGGTAATCTTAAGATGTTATGATTATAATATAATCATTTTATCTTTACAGCTTTGTTAAGGGTATCAATGGCTATCCTAAATGTGCCACACTGCAACTGTAATGAAGGAACTTGCATTTTGAAAATGTCAAACACTAAGAAAAATCCTCAAAGAAAATTTTGGAGCTATCCACTTAGCAAGAAGGTTAGTACTACACATGTATTTGATGTTTTGAACAAATTTACACACTATATATTATATTATATAGTAATGTAAAGTTAATATTGTAGGGATACAACGGCTGCGATTACTTTAGGTGGGCAGATGATGTCTCAAATGCATATATCACACCATTTGCACCAATTTTCAATGAAACTGATCAGCGTAGCTTGCACTCTCAAGAAGTTGTTATGACTGAGATTCTGTCAATGGAAAAGGATGAAATTTTGTTTTTACGAGCACTACACACCATATTACTTGTATTTCTTTGTATTTTAATTCTATTTATTTCTCGGAACCATATAAAAATATAAACTTCAAATGTATCCCATTTTTTTCAAAACAAAATGTAGACATATAAGTACTTTTAACTGTACTATAATATAATAGCTTACTTCTTTAAAAACTTGTGATGTCAATATTTACATATGTTATATGTTCTTTCAAATGTTGTTATGTGAATTATTAAGTTTCTACCTCAATTTGCCTATCAAAAAAAATAATTGTATATTATAATCATAATTCTAATAAATTAACAATACATATTTTGATTTCAAAGATACAAGACTTTTGCAATGTATAACCAATGTTACTTTACCAACATATGTACAGACATTTTTATTAACAAACTAACTATCACAAAATATATAAAATGGTTCACAAATATATAAAACATATATGATTTTTACAAAATCTATAAAAGATGTATAAAATCATAAAATTATCAGTATCTACTTCATATTCTGAAGAAGAATACATTTCATTTTTCATTTCCTTACCACCAATTAATTCCTCCAAACAGTTGATCAAAGCATTTAAATTTTCCGTCATTGGATCTAGGATTTTTCCATTTTCTTGACCTCTTTTTCTAAAGATAACAATTACTGTAATTGTTTTGTTCTTCTTTTTATCTCATCTACATTAAGGATATTCCTAATGAGATCCTTTTCAAAAGATTCATCATATTTATTGCTAATTAGAATGGAGAGACTATAAAATCCCTTCTATTAACAATAAATTCTTCTGAATCTATGTAACTACACAATGCAGCATTCATCTTAAACTGGAATAACCGCTCACTTACTTTGTTCAATGCTTTCTTTCAAAATATTAAATTGTCAACTTTAAAATGTCTATCTGTAAAAGTACCCTAGCTGTATGGAGATCGTTCAATGATTCCCTTTCATGATTAGGATTGGCTTCCTCTACTTAATTAACGATATTCCAATGTGTACTTGAAATTCAAATGGTGGACAATTAAGACAGGCATCCTAACTAATGTAGAACCAACAATTGAACATTAGACTCTACTCATGTCATGGACAACTACTGCTCTCACCAAAGAAGAACAAGATGAGTTTCATTGTAAAGTACACCTTTTTGCAACAAATGAAATGGTAGCTCTTCATAAAAAGCACATCTTAATGGTACTATAGGACAAATCAAAGCTATTGTATATAACAATAGTGAAAAACCTACTCAACTACCATTCATAGTTAAAACCTCCTGCACAATTAACTTTTACAGCATTTTCTAGAGTTCATGAACTATCAGGACTACATATTCATTCAATTTTCAGTTCAACAATAATAATTTATTGTAATTATTCCTATTCTATCTTTCCCTAAACAAGAGATCTTCAATTTCTGCAAGTCCAATCTATTTTTTTAAGGTTGTGTGGCTTGGCTTACAAGACCAAATTAGAAAATATGAGATTTTGAATAAGACTATCATTATTCTGAATGATATCAGCATTAATGTTCTCCACATTGTTGACAACACAACAAACACTGTTAATGCCCTTATATTTTTCCTGAAGATACATAGAAGGGTCTCACATGGTCATCCCCATATCCTCACTGTCAGTTTCAGTTCCCTCCAGAGGAATTATACTTTTCGTTATATCACCTAATTCGATAGTTTAATTACTCAATTAATTAATTACATGAATATCACATAGAATTCCAAGTTTACAAAACAAATCTCACAGACAAAAAAATCTAAAATACTGTATTACAACTTCAAAAATTATAAACAATTCATGAAATTAAATATTTTGTAAATCAATACAGCACTCACTTACCCACAAAATCTGACAAAAAAGCATATCTAAAATATTGTACTTCATCTTCATAGATAATCAACAATTAACAAAGCTCAAGCATTACCAAACCAATAAGAAAATCATATAAACAAACCAAAATTACTACAATAAGCAATGCAAAAACGTGGTAGGCTAAAACTAATAATCTCCATTCTGTGCATCCAAAAAATAACATCGTTCTACATGAACATGTACAATTATTTTTTTACTCTAAATAAGCTCAAAAAATTTAAATTGTTAAACAATTATTTACACAGACATGTAATTAACATTTTAAAAAAAGCAAGGATTTACTTTTACAACTCTTTCCAGAGTTCATGAACTATCGGGACTACTTAGTAACAATAAACATTTTTTGAGAAATTCTAGTTTATGTTGACACTCAAAAACTATAATCTATTTTGTTGTTACTGTAAGATTTATATATCTACAAAATATATGATGAAAACCAATTTTCCAATAATTCCATCAATGCTACACATGATAACCAGTTTACAAAACAAATCTCACAAAAAAGCACACTTAAAATACTGTATTTAAGCTTCATCAATTATCAATATTTAATCATACTGAAATACTGCAGTTCACCTTCATAAATTATCAACAATTAGTCAGACTCAAAATTTCTCAAACTAATAGAAAAATCATTTCAAAATTCTATGATATCCTATATCTAAAAAATATCCTATATTAAAACAATTTAAACAAACAAAATATCCTATATCTAAAAAAATCCAATGAAAACCAGTTTTCATATAATTGCATTAATACTACGGAGAGTACCTGTTGGAAACTGCAATTGAAACAATTTTTGTATTGTCATTGATGTCAAACCTTAATTGGTAAGACTGTTGCTACTTAGGAAAGTACTATATCTATTGTATTGTTGTGAAGGATTGGGGCAAGGTTGGTAACAATAGCACCTAGGGAAAGGTTGAGTTATCTTGATACTACAAAGTGTACTTGACTATGTTGTCCAATAATGAGACAATGTATTGTTTATACTAGTAAGACTGAAGACTAAATTGGTAGGCTTGACCGAGCAAAGAATGGAGAAATCATGTTTAAGCTGAGTAATGTTAGTGTCGACCGAGTCAGTGTATGCTGAGAAAAATTATAGTGTTGAACAAACAACAGTTAATTGCCGAGGAATACAGTATAAGCCGAGGAAACATTTTTAGTAATGACCGAGCTTTCTACATGAAGACCGAGTAGTTGATCACAATATTGACCGAGCATCAACATTTTTATATTTGAAGAGAATTTAGTTTTGGAGCTGACATTGTTGAATTCTTGGATTATGTAAAACGTGTTGACTTTATTTATTGATTGTTTGAAAGCATTAAATGCACTGTAAAATGTTTTATTGTAAATCTTTAAGAGATTTGAGATGATTCTAGAAATGAAGCCGAAGAACATGAAGCGGGTAGATTCAATGAATCTAACCTAACCCTAAGATCTACGAATGAGATTGAGTGGCATAAGATGAGTTAACCTAATTGAGGAAAGTATTAAGGGAACCTGAGCATTGGATATGCGTGTGCATGGGGCAAAGAAAAGAATGTTGGAAGATCAGTAAAGTTTTTATTGACTGTCTAAGCAGAAAAGGCTGAAGGAGAATTATGGTGGTTGCTTGAAGAAAATTTCTGAGCAAATTAGAGATGGAGATGGCAAAGTTTCAAAGTCAGTAAACCAGCATTAGTGTATGGAATCAGATCTGATATTTGCAAAGTGAGTTGTATGTTTTTCAGATTAATATTACTGCTACTTTCTAACCATTGTAACAGTCAAAATCCTTTTAACAGAGGTTGACCTAACAGTCATAAGTTAAATCCTTTGAACAAGGTTGCATTCTAATGGAGTGTATGTAAGTCCTATAACAAGGCTCACTTTTAATAGGATGATTGAAATCCTTTAACCAAGTCACACCTAACAGTTTGTATTGTAACCTTTGATAAGGTTGGCTTTTTACCGAGCTCACTTCAAAAGAGTGAAAATAATAGTAGCATGTTACAAAGTGGTTTTTCCCATATTGGGTTTCCACTATAAATCCTGGTGTTAATACTTGTGTGAATGTTTTGGTTTGAACATTTCTATGTTTTACAAGTTAAGTTACAGATAGGTAGTGGACTGCATTGTTATATGTTTCTATTATTGAATCAATGATGACCGAGTTTATTTTGGTTATTGGATCTGATTTAAGGAAAAGTTTTTAAGTTTTTCTTATACATCAGGACCTAAGAACAACTGATTCACCCCCCCCCCCCCCTATTTTTCTAAATCATATTAATAATCGGTATCAGAGCTTTGTTGCTTATTATTAGTGTTTACAGAAGTCAAGTTTAAAGGACTTAAAGCAAATGATCAAGATGTATAAGAAGGAGGTATCGAAGCTGAATAAGGAAAACTTCCTTGCATGGCAAAGCTTGATGAAGCTGCATCTGGCCAGTATTGGTGACTCTGCAAAGTACTGCATTGAGAATGGCTATGTCTCACCTATCGCACCTTTGACTACCAAAGAAATGAGAGCTAAGCAAGAACATAATCAGGCAATGCTGGAAATTGCATCTGCCCTAAGCTATCCAGAATTTGAGGACATTAAGGATTGCACAATTGCTAAGGAGATGTGGGACACTCTTGCAAGAATCTATGGTGGTGACTCAAATGTACTGAAAGCAAAGGTTGAGAGTCTTAGAGGTAATTTTGATGAAATGAGAATGCAAGAAGGTGAAAACATTGCACAAAATTGTGGTAGAATAAAAGTTGTGAATGCTATTAGAGAAGCAAATGGGGTTATTGATGATGAAACTATAATTGGGAAAGTACTAAGAACCCTGCATCCTATATATGCTATTAAGATCTCATCTATTCAAGAATCTAGATGCAACTCTGCTAATGTGCTTACTTTGGAAAGTTTGGTTGGTAAGTTGACTACTTTTGAACTCTCTAACTATGATAATTTCACTATTGGAAGCATTGGTAATGTTGAATCTGCTTTCAAGTCACAACTAGTTATGAACAAGCCAAAGAAAGAAAAAGAAAGATGCATCAGTGAAAGTGAAAGTGACAGTGACACTTCTAATGAAGAAATGGAAGATCTAGAAGCCCTTATGGCTAGAAGACTGAGAAGAGGAAAAGGAAAGTATAAAGGTAAACTCCCTATTATATGTTTTGCATGTAATAAATTTGGTCATATAGCTACTAGATGTCCTGACAAGAAGGATAAAGATGATGAAAGAAAAATCAAACACAAAGATAGAAGAGATGACAGAAGCTACCAAAGGAACAAAGACTACAAAGGAAAAGGTAAGAAATCTTGTTACATTGCTGAAAAAGAAACTGACACTAATAGTGATGATTTTGAAATTGAGGTAGTCTGTGTTGTAATGAAAGATGAATCTTATGAGGATGAGAAAAATGCATTCATATCCTATGTGAACAAGAATGATAAATGGATTATTGATAGTGGTTGTTCACACCACATGACTGGTAACAAAAATAAGTTTGAGACCTTACATCATTATAGAGGTAAAAGTGTAAAATTTGGTAATGATGCACCATGTCCTGTTAGAGGAAAAGGTTTGATTAAACCCGACTGATAAGATATCTTATGAAAATGCATATTGGGTTGAAGGTCTTAATTATAATTTGTTAAGTTTTTCTAAGCTCAACAGAACTAGTTACCGAGTGGAATTTCATCACATGAAAGCTAAAATATTTGATGCTACTGGAGAACTAATTGGAAGTGGAGATCAGACTAGAGGTAATCTATTCTATCTTGACCTATCTGAAGAAACATGTATAATTGCACAACTTGATGATATTTGGTTATGGCATAAAAGGCTATGTCATGTTAACTTTGACAATCTGGTAGAGATAAGTAAGAAGAAAAAGGTAAGAGGTCTACCTAGATTGAAGAAACCTGAGAATGTGATGTGCAAGGAATGCCAGTTAGGAAAAATGACAAAGTCAAGTTTTAAGAGAAAATCCTTTACTTCTGAAAACATTTTAGATTTGGTTCATACTGACCTTTGTGGACCTATGGGTGTACAAAGTTACTGTGGTGCTAGATATTTTATCATGTTTGTTGATGATCATACTAGGATGATGCATGTAATGTTTCTAAAAGAAAAATCTAAAGCTTTTCAATTCTTTAAGTGGTATTTTGCTAAGGTTGAAAAGGAGACAGGTAGGAACCTGAAATGTCTTAGATCTGACCGAGGTGGAGAATTTACATCAAATGAATTCAATCTATTTTGCAATGATAGAGGAATTAAAAGACAGATGTTTGCACCTAGAACACCTCCACAGAATGGTATAGCAAAAAGGAGAAACATATCTATCTTGGATTGTGCAAGGACATTGTTGATTGAAAAGAATGTGGCACAGAAATACTGAAAAGAAGCTATAAGCACTGTTGTCTACACTCTTAACCAGGTACAGATCAAGAAAGGTACAAATTTGACACCCTATGAATTATGGCACGGGCATGCACCGAGTGTTAAATACTTTAGAATCTTTGGAAGTGTTATATATTCAAAGACACTAGGAATGGAAATTTTGATGCTAAGAGTGATGAAGGCATATTCCTAGGATATTCCACAAAAAGTAAAGCTTATAAGTGTTTGAACTCTAACACTAAAAAAATTGTGGAAAGTGTGAATGTGAAAATTGATGAGTATGCAGAAAGAAATGAAGTTGATAGCAAAAGAGAACCAGAATATTATAGATCTTTTGTGTATATTAAGGAAGAAGAAGAGGCAAGTAATAGACTTGTACCTGATGTCGAGTCTCGGGTAAGCAATGCCGAGTGACAAACAGATGCTACCGAGCATCAGGAAAATAGTGCCGAAAGAGAACAAGAACATGTCGAGCTACAAGAAAATGCTGCTGAGTATCAGGAAGAGGTTGTTGAGCATTCAGAAGCTCAATTTGACGATCTTGTTGGGGAACCTGATGAAATAGAGGAGAGAAGAGTTGAACCTATTTTGGAAAAATATGTAAGAAGACATCACAAGCCTAAACAGATAATTGGAGACAAAAATACTGGAATTCAGACCAGAAGTAAGACTAAGGATCCAATATGCCTACTGTGTGAATTTGAACCCAAGTCAACTAGAGAGGCATTAGAGAATGAAGACTAGATAAAAGCAATGAATGAAGAGATTGACTAGATTAAGAAAAATGATACTTGGACTCTGGTGCTGAGACTTGAAAACAAAAATGTTATAGGAACAAAGTGGGTGTTTCAGAATAAGATGAATGAAAATGGTGAAATAACTAGGAACAAAGCTAGGCTGGTATGCAAAGGCTACACACAAGAAGAAGGAATAGATTATGGGGAGACATTTTCCCCTGTAGCTAGATTGGAAGGAATAAGAACTCTGCTTGCATATGCTGCTTATAAAGATTTCAAGGTATATCAAATGGATGTCAAGTCTGCATTTTTAAATGGTATACTAGAAGAAGAAGTTTACATAGAACAGCTAGAAGGTTTTATTGATCTAAATAGAAGACACATGGTGTGCAAATTGAACAAAGCACTATATGGATTGAAACAAGCTCCCAGAGCATGGTATGAGAGGTTGCACAACTACTTGATACAGATTGGATTTTCAAGAACAAATGACACAAGCAATCTGTACATGAAAGATGAAGAAGGTAAAGGTATCATGTTGGCAAAAAAATTTGTGGATGACATTATTTTTGGTGGAAAAGATGCATTGTGTAAAATATTTTCAAAAGAAATGCAAACTGAATTTGAAATGAGTATGTTTGGTGAGATCAAATTCTTTGTTGGTTTACAAGTATATCAGATGAAGAAAGGAATTTTCATTACATAGTCTAAATATGTTAATGAAATACTAAAAACTTTTGGGATGGAAGATGCTAAACCAGTGAGTACTCCTATGGTTAATGGACAAAAGTTATCTAAGAATGATGATGTTGTAGAAGTGAATCAGACTTTGTACAAATCCATGATTGGAAAATTGCAGTATGCTATACATAGTAGACCAGATATTGCACTAGTTATTGGGATTATGGCAAGATTCTCTGCCAATCCTAAGGAAACACACATGATGGCTGTGAAAAGAATTATGAGATACTTGAAAGGAACTGCTGACTATGGTCTATATTATAAGAAGGATGAAAAATTTGAACTCAAAGTTTATACAGATGCTGATTGGGCAAGAAATGTAGATGATAGAAAAAGTACTAGTGGTGGAGCTTTCTTTCTTGGACAGAGATTAGTCGCCTGGATGAGCAAGAAATAAAATTGTATTTCCCAATCTACTATCGAGGTCGAGTATGTTGTTGCTATAGTACACTGTTCAAATTTGGTATGGATAAAACAATTGTTGATAGGCATGAAAGAAGAAATCACTGAACCTGTTGTTATTTTCTGTGACAACACAAGTGCTATCAATATTTTTAAGAATCTAGTGATGCACACTAAGACCAAGCACATAGCAATCAAGTATCACTACTTGAGAGAATTAGTACAAGATAAAGAAGTCTAAATGGAATATGTGAATACAAAAAAATAATTAGCAGACATATTCACTAAAGCTTTACCCAGAGAAACTCATGATTATTTGAGAATTCAATTAGGGGTCCTTCCCCTAACTGAGGTTGCCTAGTCAAGCTAGGAGCACTGCATCAAATATGCTACAGCAGAATATTTGACAAATTGATGCAGAAGATTGTCACACTTTAGGGCTAGCCTAGAGTTGTGAAAAGGAGCAAAGATAAGGAATCAGTCATAAGCAAGATGACAGAGGGAGAAACACTGAGCTGCACAGATATTATCTACATCTAATGGATGTATTTTTTAGTTGTTGCTTTGGCATTTTTGTCAAAGAGGGCGATGAACTGATATGATAACACATGACACTGAAAAGTAAGGGTGATGAACTTAAATGAAGGATCAAGATAGAGGGAGATCTGAATACTTCTGACAATCCCAGAAGTGAGGCTTATAGGATTCTGAATTAGAATGAAGCCAAGGATATTATAAATAATTCTCTAATGAGCAGATAAGTTTTTGGATTGGTTGGTAATCCATGTGTTATTCAGGTGATATCATATGGTGTTGCCATCAATGCCAAAGAGGGAGATTGTTGGAAACTGTAATTGAAGCAATTGTTGTATTGTCATTGATGTCAAACCTTAATTGGTAAGACTGTTGCTACTTAGGAAAGTACTATATCTATTGTATTTTAGTGAAGGATTGGAGCAAGGTTGGTAACAATAGCACCTAGGGAAAGGTTGAGTTATCTTGATACTACAAAGTGTACTTGACTATGTTTTACAATGATGAGACAATGTATTGTTTATACTAGTAAGACTGAAGACTAAACTAGTAGGCTTGACCAAGAAAAGAATGGAGAAATCATGTTTAAGTTGAGTAATGTTAGTGTTGACCGAGTTAGTGTATGCCGAGCAAAATTCTAGTGTCAATCGAACAACAGTCAATTGCCGAGGAATACAGTATAAGCCGAGGAAACATTTTTAGTAATGACCGAGCTTTCTACATGAAGACCGAGTAGTTGATCACAGTATTGACCGAGCATCAGCATTTTTATATTTGAAGAGAATTTAGTTTTGGAGCCGACATTGTTGAATTCTTAGATTATGTAAAATGTGTTGACTTTATTTATTGATTGTTTGAAAGCATTAAATGCACTGTAAAATGTTTTATTGTAAATCTTTAAGAGATTTGAGATGATTCTAGAAATGAAGTCGAAGAACATGAAGCAGGTAGATTCAATGAATTTGACCTAACCCTAAGATCTATGAATGAGATTGAGTGGCATAAGATGAGTTAACCTAATTAAGGAAAGTATTAAGGGAACCTGAGCATTGGATATGTGTGTGCATGGGAGAAAGAAAAGAATGCTGGAAGATCAGTAAAGTTTTTATTGACTACCTAAGCATAAAAGGCTGAAGGAGAATTGTGGTGGTTTCTTGAAGAAAATTTCTGAGCAGATCAGAGATGGAGATGGCAAAGTTTCAAAGTCAATAAACTAGCATTAGTGTATGGAATCAGATCTGATATTTGCAAAGTGAGTTGTATGTTTTTCAGATCAATATTGCTGCTACTTTCTAACCATTGTAATAGTCAAAATCCTTTTAACAGAGGTTGACCTAACAGTCATAAGTTAAATTCTTTGAACAAGGTTGCATTCTAATGGAGTGTATGTAAGTCCTATAACAAGGCTCACTTTTAACAGGGTGATTGAAATCCTTTAACCAGGTCACACCTAATAGTGTGTATTGTAACATTTGACAGGGTTGGCTTTTAACCGAGCTCACTTTAGAAGAGTGAAAATAATAGTAGCATGTTACAAAGTGGTTTTTCCTATATTGGGTTTCCACTATAAATCCTGGTGTTGATACTTGTGTGAATGTTTTGGTTTGAACATTTCTGTGTTTTACAAGTGAAGTTATAGCTGGGTAGTGGACTGCATTTTTATATGTTTCTATTATTAGTGATGATCGAGTTTGTTTTGGTTATTGGATCTGATTTAAGGAAAAGTTTTTAAGTTTTTCTTATACATCAGGACCTAAGAACAACTGATTCACCCCCCCTCTCTATTGTTCTAAATCATATTAACAGTACCAAGTTTACCAAACAAATCTAACAAAAAAGAAGATCTAAACTACCATATTTCAGCTACATCAATTATCGACAATTAATCAAATTTAAAAATTTGCAAGGAAATAGAGAAATCATGTACATGAATAGACAATTATATGCATGAACTAACAAAATAAAGGTGTTTTATATAAGAAATTATAATTCAAAAATATATAGCTAAAACATCTTGCAATCCTTTTAAGTATGAGAATGTAACAAGGCACCAATTTGTTTAGCCCCAAACCAAAAAACTATGACAAAATTTTAAAAAACTGAGTTTGTCAACCAATCACAAGACCAAAAAATTTTAGAGTCATTTCATCTTCCTTAATTGTTCATTGACACCTTTGTCTGGAAATATTCTTGATAACTTCATTGAGTTACTACGAGATATGGTGACTGCCATTTCAGGCTAACCTACACCATTCTTCATAAATAGTTACCATCCCTTTGCTCAAAGTTCAGGTGTCAAGTTTCCAACTGATTTCTTAAATCTTCATCAAAAAAGTCAACATCATCTGCTAGAGCCATTTTCTTCTTCAACTTTGTTACTATTATATTCATCCATTTCTCTGACTACATCAAGCATTTCTTGTTCCTGTGGTATAATAATATTGTCATTTCTTACAATCAAATATTCATAATTCCTTTTTATTGTTTTGGTTTGTTCAAAAATGCTACGTGTCACTTCATTTACAGTTTTTAATAAGACTACAATTACACTCAATTTGTATATATCTCCTTTCTCATATACCTCTTTCCTGATGATACTTTGAAGATGCAATTCATAATTTTTCTTCATCAATTCTATATCTACAACATCTTCACCATTGACTACTTCAATAATGCAGCTCATATCTGTAAATATCTTTTTCATATGACTAATGCCCATATTGACAATTTGAATCAGATTTTGTAGTTCTTCAATTCTATCTGTGTTCATCTTTGTTTTGAATTTGATTAAAAATATCCACTTCTGTAAAGGTGTGTCAATCAATTTGATAATTTTTACATTTAGAGCTTCTCCAATGTCCATAGCTATCACAGATTGCAAAACCTTTTCCTATCTACTATGTATTATTTTCTGTTCTTCGGCCATCTACAAATTTGTACACAAAATATTTTTTAGCTCAGAATAGATTTTATAATACCTGCCTACATAGTCAATGAGACCCACACCTGTTGAATTGAGATATTGTACCCATTCACGTGACAGTTGTGTCATATGTCTATCTTCGTGCATCTGCTTCATAACTTGTTCACTTGAATAGAGAGATGGATCAAAAATGTCTTCTCTCTGACTTGCTGTTTGAGAAGAGATAGGAACTAAGATTTTTTGAATATAATCTGAAAGATGTTTGACAGTGGATTTCAGAATGTTCTTTTCATCTTTCAATTGCTCCAATCTCTCTCTTACCTCTTGATGAGAAAAATTCCACATATCAACAGTACGATCATGGAATGTAGGTCTATCAATTTCATTAACATCAAAATCAGCTGCATTAAAATCTAAAAAATTACTATCTTGTTTTGGTTCTGCAACTTGTAATATTACATGCCCTGTTTCTTCATGTTTTTCAAAAGCAGCTAGTTTGCCTCTTTCCTTTTTTTTCCTTGAACCAGTACTTTCACTTATTATTTGAGAAACTAAATCATCAATAAGAATTCTACTATCTTTCCTTTTTCTTTTTCTTTGTGTTGTATGTTCTAACCATGAATGAGTAACTAGAACTTTTGAGGAAGAGGCTAAAGTTTCATTATCAAACAATTTCTTGACTATTGTAGGGCTTTCTATTTCTTTACCAGAAATTTTAAATTTGGGTACTATATTTTGAATACATGTTACAGTACCTTCAATTAAATCTATTATTTCATTTTCTGGTTGTTCTTCAAAACATTGCATTCTTGCATTCTGTTCTATTTGAACTATTTCATCTTCATTTTTTGTGTTTCCTGCTTCTTCTAAATTGTATATGTTAATCAAAGCAAGTGAACCACTACCACAAGTCTTGCTTATGGCTTTATCTTTATCCGGTGTTTGATCATCCCCTCCTGTCATTTCTTGACTGGACTCAAATATTATCTGCATTATTGGTAAAGGAACTTGAACTGAAACTGTTGTTTGACCTTCGCTTGTTGATTGTCCTTCTGAATTTGATGTCTCCTTTGCAGTTTGCTTGTACTGAACCCATTTTTTGGTTCTCTTTATTATTTGTTTCATTCTTTCTTCAAGATTGTCTAATTCAGGTTCTTCAAATTGCAAAGGTTGCAAAGGTGTCCCTTTTATTTCGGACAAATAACGATCAAAAAACAATTTAGATTGATCATCATATAATCCTTTCACATCTATATCAATATTATAAAGTTGAATCTATTCAACTGTGAGTCGGGACCATGATCTTTCTCTCATTTCAAAGTCATCTTTGCAATTAGCCCAGAAATCTTCTAATGAAGGAATGTGATTAAAAGTAGGACCTAATTGCAGGTTTTGTTTTACATAATTTGAAGGATCAAAATGATGCCTAACAATATTATATTCATCAAATTTATATCTTTTTCCAGATGACTTGATCAAATTCATTGCACAAGAGCTAGAAAAGCATGTATAAGCACCTATTGAAATTGGAAAATGAATACCTGCTTTATGACGTTCGCTGCATCTACTATTGACCTCAATGATTTGTCTGCATAACTCTATCAAAGCCATTTTGTTGTCTACATATTTAGGCAATTTGTATGGAAACCCATCAAAAGCTCTAATCCTAATATATGTAAATGTACGATATTGAGTATAATAGCTACCAAATTCCATAATTGTTCATGTAGCTGCATCAGATAATCTGCGTTTTGGACAACCCTGAATTTCATGGCATAACTTCATTGAAAAAAAATCATTAACCCTTCTGAAATTTCCATAGCTATTTTCAAGTTGTATACATGGATAGAAATCATAAACCTAAATATTTGCATCATATTCAACAACACTAGGTAGCTCGTTCCCTATATATTCACATGCAAGCGCATAGATGAGGTAAGATGACATTGGAAATTTGTATGAATGCTTTGTTGAAATAAGCATTTCAGTGAATCTATCACTTATGAGTTGAGCCCAATCTATAAAAATACTATTTGTACCTATAGATTGCACAAGGAAAAATCACCATTCTTCAAAACTTAGGGCTTGTTCACTCCCTCTAATTCTATGCAAAAGTACTAGTATATCAAGAATCTATGTTTTTAAATCTGTTCCATATAGGGTTTTCAGTAACTTTGAACTCACTGCCCTAATGGTTTCAAACCAGTTTTTAGAAATAACTGCTCACCAACGTGACCTTTTTAGCTTAAAATTTGACACTGACAAAGAGAAATTTCATTCTGAATATTGTTCTCTTGTAGGTAAAACAAAGAACTTCTTAATCGACTCTCTGTTCAAACAAATGACTACCTCATTGTTTTCATTCTTAATTTCTCTAGTATGTGAATCAAATCTTTTAATGCATTCCATAATAAGTTCTGGAACTTGAATAGAAATTGGAAATCCTGTAGCTTCTATTAATCCACTCTCAATGAGGCCTTGTGTAATGGAATGAATTGGTTCTGATTTAATCCTTCTGTGTAGATCATTTAAATTGTAAATATAAAGATTTGTATCTGTAATATCTTTCCATGCATTTTCTATACCCCCGAGATGATCGTAACTATTTATTTTTCTACCCATTCGCTAAAAGATTATAGATTGGTAACCAAATGCTCTTAAAGATATATGTAATTCAAACAATAAAATCATAAATACTGCAACTTTATTAATTTAAAATTATAATTCAATAGATATAAAACATGTAAAATGTAAAATGAATTAATGTTCTTGTTATTTTCAAAATTCACTCTTTTAATGTGCACTTATGATCCCTATATGCATTGAAAATAGGAAATATTAATAAAGATGGTGCATAGAATGTTGTATGTCTTTTATTTCTTTTCTATCAATTACTGTGTTTTCCAACTACTGTCAAAACAATAATTTTTTTGAGAATCATTAATCGATAATGATGTCATGCCTACTAAATAGAATAAATTATTATTGTATCAATAAATGAGCAAGTCCTCGGTGCTCAATAAAGTACAAATGTACTTTATCAAATAATCATTAATATATTGCAACATTTATCATCTTTATATTATTGCCAATATTTTAGTCCAAGTCACCTATTTGACATATCGACTTTACAATATGACTACCTCAAAATCCCTAATAAAATAGCATTGAAAATAGTAAATACAACCTTCAAAACCCGCTTTCGTTGGATACTGAACAAGGCAAACACGTCAAAATGCAAATTCCTAATTAGCAATGACTATCATATAAATCTGCTTTCTTGATTAACACACTCATTGTCCAAACTACAAAAATAAATCTTCCAGTGACAATGAAATACACTATAGATGATAAATATAAAAAACACACTACATAGAAATGTTTACAATATTAAAAGAAACATCAACAAATTAAAACACTACTAGGGTATTGGCTTTTCAATCCATAATTTAAATTAAAACACATGATACACTTCACCAAATACTGGAGACTTAGCTACAAAAGATGCATCCATATGGCATTGCTATTAATGTTTGTTTATACTTTTTTCTCAAACTTGCCTAAAACATTTTTTATTATACATTTATTTTATACACATGGGCCCATTAGCATAGAATACATAAGTTGCAATATAACATTGTTTGTCTCCATTATACGTGCAGCTTACAACCAAAACAGAAAACAAATTTATGGTGAGATATTAACCTGGACAGATAACAAATTTATGCTATATATGTTAAACAGAAACCTATAGAACTCAAACCGGAAATATAGAGCAATGCAATCCTGTATTTATTGTACAGTTGACAATTTCAGGTGGTAAGGAGCCGGTAAAGCGGTTGTATCCTAAACTATCTAACAGCTGGCACATGTTCGCAAGGAATAATCAAATACTTTGCGAACATACGACAACCGATCGTTGAAGATGCATCCACGATAAAGCTTGCATCACGGAAACGATGACCCAATTGATAATTTGGATGCAATACAATCGTTCGATGCTGCATCTAATTATAAATTCACTCTTTTCTCCCACTTATCTTAGTTTCCAAAACTATAATCTTTAGACTACCTAAAATAAAACATAAAAAACAAGATAAAAATGACAACAATTAAATTTATGACATTTAAATTTTTATAAGATATAAATATTATAGAAATTACCTTAGTTTTGATCAGCATTCAAAATGTTCAAGTATCCTTCGTCTTAGTTGACGAAAACCATGACGACATTTTAGAAAGATGATTGGCATCCTTAATGCAACTTGATTTGCTAGAAAAGCTTGATTATTCCAATGTTTTTTTTTTATTTGTATGCAGACAGAACATGTATATTGTGGAAAGACAACTGGAAATATTGAACCACCTTCAAATTGTTTATATTGCCAGATTTCTTTACATAGATTTACCCATTGATGTTGGATATCTTTTTTGTAAATCTCTCTATCTATTGCCAATGACCACCACACAAATGGAAAAATATGTATCTTTTCATTCTCTTTTTTGTTTACAAAATAGTTACTGTACTCAAAACCTTGACCTGGTTGTGCATATTCTAACAAAAAATTAAGTTCGTCAATCAATTTTTTACGAAAAAGAGAAATCATGACAAAACGAACAGTCTCAACGTTCTCTCCAATTTCTAAACCCCAAGCCATTAACATAGCGGCAATATCAACATTTACTTTCCATCGATGAGTGGCATTATGAAATTCTTCACCTTATGTCTGTTGAACAACTTCCAAAATAGATTCAGTCTTACAGAGTAGTAAATTTTTTAAATATGAATGTTCTACTCTGCCAAAGAAAGCAATTTGCGGAAATCTTTAATAGATTTCCTACAGAACTGTTTTAATTGTAAAAGACTGATGTAACTTAATTAAATGACTTTGTTGCCTGACTTTCAGTCACCCATTTTTTTGACAATGTCAGAGTCAAGTCAGGTCTATTTTGTTAGTGTCTAGGTCTAGCTTCTCTCTAGGATAGGAGGTCTTTGCCGGGTATCCCTGCAATTGCTCCTTGCTTCAAGTCGGGTGGGTTGTGTTAAAATCTCTTCATTCTGGGTAGGTTGTAGATCTCAACCCGGCAAGGATAATATTCTCTTAATTGGTGATCTTTCTGAGGTAGAATGGCAATTGGAGGCCATGATTTCCAGACACTTATAAGGAATCAGAAAAATGGTTCTTCATTTGGATGATGCAGTGATAGAACTGATGTGAACAGAAAATGAAAAGTGAATCAGAAAGATGGATCGAAAGTAGTGACTGTGCATTTGAATAAGTTCTCATTTCAAGCTTGGGTCTTAGCCTTTTCAAGCATTGAATGTGTCTTTTAAAGTTCTTTGGACCTTAACGATCCCATTGGTGAAAGAAGACTGTGATTTGAAGCCAGAATAATGGAGATAAGGAAAGGAAGATACTCTAATTGTGTTCAGTCGTATGATCTCATGAATAAAATAACAGCTATGTGATCATGCGAAAAGGATAAATAGTTAATGCTGGTAGGTGTGCGGTAGTCACTTTGGCGCTATGATGTGGAAGATGCTTTGCGACTAAGCGGGATTTTGCCATGTGTATTGACACCTGAGCTTGGCATAAAAAGAAATGTTATTATTTAAGTGTTTCAAACAGCACGTGTTTTAAGTTAGAAAGATACCCGTGCACTTAAAAATGACGAGTGAAAATACATTTAAAGTGCTTCTCTTCAAAGCGGTCGCATGATCGCAAGAAATAAAATAATCCCTTGCGATCATGCGACAATGAAGTCTGTCGAGGCCCACGTACGCCAACAATGCAAATGCGACAACATAAGCTGAGCAGGAAAAGATCCTACATCCAAAGGAGGGCATATGTTCGCAAAGAATCTTGGAGGTCTATGTGAAGAAGTGATGGTCATTGATCTTCTGATGGTGGGTCTGAAAGCATTTGACTACAGTTATGACTTTTCTGAGATGAAGCCACATGGTGGTGGGTCCATAGGGTCTATATGCAATGATAAACCAATGGTTGCCACTATTCCTCAAAGCCATGGAAGATTCTTTGACACCCAAGCTGGGGTCCACGTGCACCAATAATAAAGCAGTCGCATGATCGCATGAATTAAAATAATATCATGTGATCATGCGACAATGGAAACTCAGGCCGGTAAATGCGCTCTGCTAGGACCCACTTACACCAACAGCGTAGATGCGACGATGAAAGCCCAAGCGGTGTGAAAAGTCAATAAAAAGACAATGAAAAGACAATGTAAGTCAAGTAACTGTGCCATGCTGGATCCACGTGAGCCAATCATGCGACAACGTAAGTCATCAAAGATGCTTGGCAGGATGAAGACACGTGGCTTGGTGGGTCCAAGAGGATTTGTTTGTGGTTATAGCATTTCTAAGATGCTTAATCAATGGTAGTTGCTTAGTCTCTATGGGAAGGAAGATGTTTTGCGAATTTGTGAGATGCATACGCATGGCGGTGGGACCCGAGTCGCGGACTTACCTATGGTGGAACAAAGAAAAGGATCCAACGGCCCTCACATAATCGCGATCCCTGTCAAATGCTTTTGCGAACTTGTGAGATGAATCCACATGTCCCTGTGGGTCCAAGGAAAGTCACTTGCGGTGGTAATCTTTTGAGATGTAGAATCTACAGTCCCCACTTTGCCGCTTTGGGAAGAAAGATACTTAGCGGCAAAATGGGATGAAGCCATGTGTCCTATTGAGTTTGATATTAAAGTAAAGGTGATTATTCTAAGAGCATGTACCGTTAGTAAAAGGCACCTGGCACTTAAAAATGACGTGCGGAGAAACGGGAAGGGATTTCTCCAAGTGTTTTCCGCAATGAAGAAATGTTTCACACCTCATAGTGCCAAAACCCGCCGCCATATATCTTGCAGAATTCAAACTCTTGTTCAAGTCTGATCACATGGGTCTTCTCAAAATAACTCAAAGATTTTTTTTCTTTGGGAAGTACGGCTCGAAAGTGCATGAAATTCTTGGAGCGGAAATTTGAAGTTTGGGTATTTAAGAAGATATAAATTTACACTTCACAGGTGCATTCTCACAGAATTCAGGTTATGAAGGCTAGCCGAAGACTCTGTTATCTAAAGTGTTATGAAGAATGTTTAAACGTACAGATTACCAGATAAAGTGATTAGATCATGCTAAATGTTTTAATGTTTCAAAGATGAAGAACCATGCTATTTGAAGACCTGGTTATTGGTGGTTATTTGTTTCAGTTGTTTTTCAAATCCAAAGCTTTGAACATGAACAGTTGTTTGACTCCGAGAAGCCCAATGGATTTGACTTAACAAATGCCATTAAAGAGAAGATGAAGGACTCAAGTTGAAGTGTCACAGTTATGTTTTCTCTTCTTATTCTCATATCAAAGACTGGCTTTTCAAATTCTGTTATCAAAGATATTCTTTCTTTATGCCTTGTCTCTTTGTATCCAAGGAAGTGGGAAGGTCATGAGTTCTGAGGAACTTTATGTATTGTAAATTCTATAAATTCTGTCAAAAAACTCAGTGTGGGGGTCAGCAAACTTGGCATTGGAGCAAAGTAATTCCATTTACCAAGCTTTATTTTCATGTTTGTTGTGCCGGTAGTTGTTCATTTGCATTTGAATAGACAGAACAGTTATATGTGAAGCTATAATTACTTATTGGATTCCATTTCATGTTGGTGATTGCAGTGAAAGTAATTCCATTTACCTTTCATATATGATTCTTCTCCTATTCATTCAGTTATTTAGATGCATTTGAATAGAAAGTACAATTGTGTGTGGAACTATAATTCCTACTTGAATTCCATTTCATGTCAGTAATTGCATCGTAGGTAAATCCATTTACTGTCCATGTATGATTTTGCTCCTATTCTCCTTAGTAGGATATGCATTCTTAGAATAGATAGATTTAGGCCAGAATATAGACTTTATGATAATCTGTGATCAACATTTCATTGGGGATTATAGGTTATCCACTCTTATCCCTGTCTGAATTGTTTGTGCCTACAAACAATTTGGTTAAAACTCATAAGAAGATAATCTGATGATCATAAAGAACCAAATTCATTGAAGATTAAACACAATTAGGGAGCTGTACCTATCAATTCAGAGGGCAGTGATAGAAGACATACACTGACCCAGTTGTTGGTGACATCCTTTGTTCTCTCACCTTGGGTGCTAAAAAAGTCAGAGATTACAAATCTAACGGGAGGACAAACTGTTAACCAACAGACTTATGTCCATGTCATATAAACTAAAATCTGACACAATTAAGTTATGTTATATGCGAAACACTTCAAATTTCATATCAAATGTGACATCTTCTAAAATTTTAAAACTATTTAATATTATTTTATAACAAAAACTTTATTACAATTCTTAAGGGTAAAAGCACAATAAGTTGTCACCCTTTTACAAAGGAAAAGGCTAACAAAATCAAATTTGTTCAACTTCAATAGTATAAAAATGACATTTATGTTTGGAATTTGAAGATGATGTAGACTAATTAAATGTGATAAAATGAATGAATTTTATGATTAATATTTTTAATAATTTTTTTGAATAAGAATTGATATGTTTTTTTAAATTTTTAAAGACAATTTTTCAGTTGGTAAAAAATGCTAAAAAATAGGGGTCTAGTTCCCACCAAAAAATTATATGTAAATAAACATTTTTTCTCCTAATTTCAAAATATGTCATAGATGACATATATAGCTAGTGCATGAAGAAATTAAAATTGGTTTGTGACTTATATTTTCTCTTTTATAACAATTCAAATTCTAACTCACTGAAATCAACAGTTTTCATCTCACAACATATTTTTCATAACAAATATATCCCAATCAAAAAAAGAAATATATATTCTTGAAGAGGACTCTCTCCTCTAGTGCACCATATGTTTTTCATATTTATTTAATATGATTTACTATTCTTTTCTTTCTCCGAATCAACATCTCCTTGACGGTTAAAATACCTACTAGCAATATTTTGTAATTACAATAAACTATGTCTAATTAAAACACTATAAAATCTATATGAGGATATTCTTGACTTTGATCTCTACAAAAGGGTATTTTTTTATTTTTTTAAAAATATCATTAAAAATATTAGGAGTTATTGAAATGCCACTTTTCTAAAATAATTTGATTTTTATGGTAATTGGACCTAAAGTGGTATAAAACATGCATTTAATAGATATTTTCAATTGGAAAAGTTAAAGAACTTATCTAACTTAGCTAGAATGAATCTAGCTAGACCATATGTTTGAAAAAAAAGTAATTTTTAGTTAGAAATACTAAAATTCAGCTGTGATGATAAGTTAGCCAAAAAGGTGACACCTAATTGTGCTTTTACCCTTAAGGATGAACATTAAATCTTGTCACAGTTGTTAATTAGATTTATATAAATAATCGATGTCAGCAAATGCAAATTCTAACAAAAATAACTTATTTGATATCTCATTTAGATCATAAATTGATAAGAAATTTCAAAAAAATTCAAATTTGTTTCATTTTAAATGCTTTTTGTTGTGAAATCGGATTCATTGTTCATGACTACTAAAATTGGAAATAGTAATAACTGCCAAATAAATCCGATTATCAAAACCAGAACATTTAATAGAAAAATTTTACTTTCTAGACAATTTCAAAAAGTACTAATAAACAAAATCTTAAAAAGATTTATCACAAATGTCTATTAAATGTTCTGACTCTCCTCAGGTGATATTATCTATAATATCGATTCATTTGATGCGAAACCTGGCACTATAAATTTTTGTTGTAAATGCTAAGAACTGACGGTGGTCATAAATTAGCAATGACCCGAGTCGCCCATTGCAAACATGTGCCAGAGCAACAATTGACAAGTTGTTGTCGTATCAAACAAGATACAATGAGTAACCGGATGGAGCCCCCAACGAATCACCAATAGACAAGTGGTTCCAAAACTAATGTTGCATTAAATGTTCTCACTCTCCTCAACTAATATTATCTATTAAATCGATTCATTTAATGCAAAACCTGTCCCTCTTAATTTCTATCATATATGGTATGATATCACCGTGATCGTATCTTCACAGTGACGGACACCCCATTACGAACATGCCACACCACAACAAGTGGCAAGATGATGTCGTGTCTAACAAGATACAATTAGTGTCTAGATGGAGACTCTAGCGAATCAGTCAGTGACAAGTGCTATGACCAGTGATGTTGCATTCAATGTTCTGACTCTCCTCACCTGACATTATCTCTGGTTACTTATGCGATCAACAATGAATGACAGAACTAACGATTGTCGTGTATCCACAAAGAATCATACCAATCCTTGCGATCATGCAATGATCGTTGATTTGCTATCAACGCCACGATATATTCCTTTATGTCGATTGTGGAAAAGGAAATAATATTGACTGTTAGATGGATCATCGAATGGATGTATTCCATCCAAACTGTCAACTACGTCATCGGTGCTGCAAAGCAAGGTTAATCATCGATGCATCTTCAATGAATGGATGTCGTATGTTCGCACAAAATATTAATATTCTTTGCGAACATCCGCCAACCGTCACATTAAGTTCTACAAACGATTGATGCCCCCCTTTCAAACTTTAGCAATAACTAGTACAAAATTTAATTTTCCCCTTAGCTAAGGAGAGTTAGATTTGTCAGAGAAGAAATGATGAAATAACCGGTTTCATATATCCGATTTACAAATTAACTATGTCAAATTCCGTAGAAATAGCATCCCATTAAGTATTCAGAACTTTACAAACTTCCTTTCATTTAATAAAAAATAAGGCAAACGCCTTAAAATGGAAAATTGCCATAAAAAATATATATCACATAAATCTGATGAGTAATGTGCATGATTATTTAAATTATTACTCTTGAAAATTGTACATAATAAAATATTTATTTTGAATGCAATGGTTTTCATGGTCGGATATATATACCAATCACTACTATATCCGCCAATTAATAAAATCGCATTTAGTAATTACAATCTTCAAAAATAGCTATAATTGTATAAATTTGGTGTTGATTCATAACATCATTCATCCAGTGTTGATTCCTTAAGTAATTTGTCATAGTTAGGTTAAAATTAATTAATTGCAAATTTACTATTTCTTAACAGTTAAATTGGATATGCGATAATAAGATACTAAAACTAGGTATGTTAATTAGTAGTTAGTCGCATATTATACCCTAATCAATAGTAACTTAATTATATTATTTTAATTTAATTCGATATTGTCAATATTGGTAGAGTTCACTTATGTATATAGAATATATTTTGTCAAAAATCATTAACAAGTTACATAATTGTTTAACTATGTACAATTTAATTTAATAGATGTACTACTAGTTAAAATCTGTATTAAATACTATATTCATTGATTATTTTAATAATAAATAAATAAATAATATTAATTAAAATTTTAATTTACTTTCTATTCTTCAAATATTAGAAAAAAAAATTTAAAAAATTATTTTAAAATTTGTACTCAATACATTCAATTTGTTGCTAAATTTATTTATGTTATTAACTAATCATTTTTCAAAAACTTAAAACAAATTGCAATTCTATTTTAAATTAACTAAAAAAATATATACTATACTTAATAAATAAAAGTTATGTCATTTATTTTTTTTTAATAATTTAAAACAAATATTACACTTTGAAATTACATAAATCTACTTAACTTAATAATAACATCTTATCAACTTTTATTTATTATTTTAAAATGAACAGTCGTATATAAAAAAAAATTAAAACAAAAATGAAACCACATAACTTCTATTCGGCATAAAAATTACATACCGAGATGCAATTACTAGTTTTAACTAATTTCTCATTTTAATTCACATTTATACCACTGACTTTGTTTAAATTAATTTTATATATATAATAAATAAGAAGATGAAGGGAAGTTACATGCGGTGGTGATAAAATATGACTTTGTAACTTTTTTTAAGTTAGTATCAATCTATTTTTCCAAGCAACCTTTATTTGCTTGAAACCGGCCTCCCTAAAACACTCGTCATCGTAACGAACTTATATTTGTTGGCTGTCTGATTGGATGAGGATTTAGCGTTGGTCCACAGTGGCGTTGGTCATTTGAGATACTGGGTTGCAAAGTCAAAGTAATCACTTCAAATAAGAAACGTCCACGGCATAATTGTTTCATTTTAATTAAAAATTATCTTTTTAAAAGTTATCTTCCAACTTATTATAATATTTTAACATAAGATAATATTTTGTTTTATTTTTATGGTTGGTGAAAATTCAACTAGCCTATCTCTTAAGACAAGATATAATTGGGTATCAAAGACGTACACGATAATATTTTACTTTTTAATTGTCAACGTGTACACCTTGAAATTTAGGGTTTCGGGTACAGCACAAGAGGGGTAGAGCCGCAATAAATTGAATGCCTTTATGCCCATTTGAGCACAAGTTCATTGTAAGCTTTCCGGCTCACATACGTACCAATTGAGAATAAGTTCAGTGAAAACTTTTCTTGCTGTCATGGATTCAATCAATTTTGCTTCATCAACATATTCCTTAGCTGCAGGATTTCTCCTTCTGATAATCATCATTTTCCTGAAGAAGAAGAGTAAGAGGAGTTTATCATTACCCTTACCACCAGGTCCTCCTGGATGGCCCATCATTGGAAACATCCTTCAGCTTGGGGACAAACCCCACCAATCTCTTTTCCACCTTGCACAGAAATATGGGCCTCTCATGACCATCAAATTGGGCTTGCAGACAACATTGATTGCTTCATCTCCATCCATGGCAAGAGAAGTACTGAAGAACAATGACATTTCAAGCAGGGCAGTCAATATGGCTTCAAGGACACTTTCCTACCAAGGCACAAGTCTAATATGGAGTCCCAATGGCCCTCATTGGCGTTTGCTTAGAAAGATCTGCAGCACAGAGATTTTTAGTGCCAAAAGGCTGGATGCTTTGCAGCATTTGAGAAGAGATGAGGTACTTAGGACTATTGATGAGATCATGGAGGATTGTAGACAGGGAAATAGTGTCAATATTGGGGAAAGAACGTTTATGATTTCTCTTAGCATTATGGGTAAGATGATTTGTGGCAAAAAGTTGTTTGAAACAGGCTCTGCACAAGCTGCAGAGTTTAGGAGCATGGTACGAGAAGCTCTCGAGTTGTTAGGGCTTCCAAATTTATCCGACTTTTTCCCTTTTCTGGGGAGATTTGATCTTGAGGGACTGAATGCTAAAGCTAACAGTTTGGCCCAACGCTTTGATAACATGTTCAACATAATCATTGAGGAGAGAGAAGCACAAAGGGTTGGCTTACCGCTCAACAGTAATGAAGTGAAGGATTTTCTTGATGTAATGTTGGACTTGAGAGAAGATGGCACACAGCTTACTCTGGAGAACATCAAAGTACTAATGATGGTAAGTCATATTCGTTATAATAATTTG